>JXCR01047437.1:19971-59617 GCA_002079205.1 Phalaenopsis hybrid cultivar | reverse complement strand
CCTTTGAGAATCGGAATCGTTGGTTTGGGAAATTTCGGACAGTTTATAGCTCAGGGTCTGAAGCGGCAAGGCCATCAAGTCTTGGCCACTTCAAGATCCGACTACAGTGATTACTGCAAGCTGAATGGAATCCACTTTTTCAGGTATAACCAATCAAAATACCTTTTTTTGTAAAAAAAATGCTGCAAGAACTACAGTCAAAGACAATCGCAGCTGTCTACTTTCCTGCAAACTCCACTGCAACACTACCTGTAGGAGTCTTCTACTTACCTAGAAACACTGCAGGAACTGCAGTCAATGACAACCGAAGCATGGGATGAAAACTTCAAGTTCTACTTCGCAAAATTTTCCTCTCCCATTGTTTGATGTTTTTAAAATCCATGTTGAACATAGTTTTCAATAATATTTCAACTTGAGGGGGAGTGTTAGATGTTATATTAGGAAATAATTTATTCTTGTGAGAAGTTATGTGAAATAAATTATTTTCTTAGATTACGAGTTATTTCTATTCCTATTTATATTTATTTCTTTCGATTACGAGTTATTTCCTTTCCTATTTTAACATTTCCTATTTAATGTTATTTTTTTCTCTAAATAATCAATATGAATTGTTTAATTGGAGATATTGGGTGATGTATCTTTCTTTTCATATTATTTCCTTTTTATTTATTTTGTTATTCTAGGATTCATATAAGAGTTATTTATACCCCCTCTTATATCAATGAAAATTGGGTTTTATTCTGCATTATTCTGAATTTCAACAGAAACTATAAAAAACAATGAAAGAATTCTCACCTTATTTTATTAATAATAAACAGTATACAATCAAGCACACTGGAACATAATTTTTAACATTTATAAAAAAGGTTATCTGTAAAAATTGTGTTGAAGTTATTAAAAAATATCTACAATTGCGTAGTTTAGAATTTGAAGTAGATACAGAGGCCAAGCTTTTCGATCTTAGCTTTTGATATCCCTTGATGCTAAAATCAAAGAGCAAAACACAAAGAAACGATAATATATAGATGTAAGGAACACAAATAAGGGCTACTCTTACGAAAATCAAAGTAAAACAAACAAGATACAAGGTCAATCTACTTTTCGAGGGGTAGACCATCTCTCCCACACCTTAGACGTCACAAGGAAGACCACGCGAAGAAAGAATACAACAGCCAAACAAAAAACAAGCATAAAGAAAGCAAACCCTAGGTTCCCCCTTAATAGAATCCCCTGCCAAACAATTCAAAAACATTCCTTCCCAACTTTCCCTTCAAACTCTCTTAATTTTTCTTCCTTGCATAGGTGATTATGTCCCTCGTGGACCCCACCCTTCCCATTCCTTCTTTTGCGGCTCCCCCCGTTCGTCCTGCTTCCTGCCGTCGCCAAGACCAGCCCGTTTGTGGGCCGGTTATGATCTCTTCGGTCGGTCCACCCCAGACCGGCTCACGTGTAGGTGTAGCAGCCTGGTAACATCAATGATAGATATTCTTTTTATTTGTTATGTGCTGCTCTAAAATGATTTTTTAGCTGAGGTATTTTGATTTATAATAATTGCTGATGTTATAGTGCTAATAGGTGAGACCCCTTCTGAAGCAAATACTTTAGAACAACTAAGATAACATTCAGGGAAATTTACTCACATAACAGATAATTNGACTCCGGCATCTCTGCTGTTTCTGAGAAAACGTTGCCAATGGGCTGACAAAGAAGAAATTGCTAAGCTTGAACAAATTGAAGTGTGTCCTAAAGCTATTGAGGTGACTCAACAAATTGCGAAGAGAATAAGCGCTGATGGTGGTGGAGCTCTCATCATAGACTATGGCAAAAATGAAATTATTTCAGACAGTCTGCAGGTTAATTTCTTAATCTTAACTTTTTTGATACTGATGAGAGTATTCTTCTTTTTGTTTTTTTCTTAATATTTTGGGGTAATTACATAAATATCACTCAAAACATTGATATTTACAAATAGAACCTGTCTTTCATCCAATTTTCAAATTCCAACTAAAATATCAAAATTCATGACAAAACCCCAGCGGCTTATGCTCATATAAGTAGATAACTTTCCTCAGAATCAAGTAGTCAGATTTATATTCCGCTCATTAGAGTCATAGATCCAACTTACACTCATAAGATTGACATTGAAGTCTTAATCAAAGTTTAAATTAGTTATGTATTTAATTTAAATTTCTCAATCCGCGTATTCAATTTATTTTAAAATTTTGAAATCCGCCGAACACCGTTTGCCGAACTGCTATTGCAAATATACCAACATGATTGAGCTTGAGTCACTCTTTGCAAACAGTGGAAATAATATAATTTGGTTTTTTGTCCATTTGATTTGCACAAATATGCCATAATTTTTCCTTCTTATTTTCTCCTCAAGATAAAGCTTGAAACTTGCAAGTTTATTGTGGTTTTAGATTTAAAATCTTTGTTTACTCTGTGCTAATTGTCAAAATAGTTGATTAGCATTATAATTAAAAAAACATAATTCATTATAAGACAAGTAAAATATAATTTGNAAAAAAATAAAGTCTGTTATATGCTTACATATAGCATGAAACAGATAGGGGCTGCCAATATTGTTAGAAAATATACTCTTTTTATATGAGCTGGCCAATGATTGAATACGAGAGAGTACTAGGATAAACACTACGAAAAATAACATCAGGGGTTGGAGAAAGATCTAATGATACCGGAGTTAACCCAAATCACGACGCAAGACTATAATTATTATTGCTGAAGTTAGAATGAGGATACAATGTAGACTCAAAGCAAAGCAAAGGAAAATAACCTGATGAAACAAAAGCTGTATATAGGTTTGCAAACAAACAACAATAAGACTGACGATCCTCACAAGGAGGAACTCAGGGGTGGTGGTGCAAAGAAAATGACTGGTGAAGGCCGAAGAGGTGTCAGGCTGCTATAGAGGCATCAAACTGTTACTGGAGGAAGCAGAGAAGTCATCGATGGCCGGAATCTGAAGGGACAGCTGACTGCGGTTTGCAGGGAAGCTGCACGGAGGAGGCGTGACAGCTGGAGGAAGAGGGGCAGCGAGCATGATGGCCTAAGAGGTAGCTGGAAGAGCAATGAAGGGCAGTTGTGGATGTAGCATGCAAAGAAGCTGTACGGAGATCGATGGTGACTTGCAGGAAGGGAAGGGGAGCTCGCTGGTCTGCTGATGGCTGTCAATGGTTGCTGAGACCAGCTGGAATAGCAGGGGCGGCAGTTTGCTGGTTGCTGACGACATGCTTGAAGAACAAGGGGGGAGGTGCAGGGCCTGCTGGTGGCTGAAGGGCTGCGGCAGCTTGTTGGAAGGATCAGGGAGTTGGTGCGGTGGTCTGTTGTAGGGCTGGAATGCTGGTTGATAGCAGTAAGAGGGATGGAATGATGGATAAATATCTCGGCGGGGTCAAGCTACAGTTGGAGCACCATCCGGACTCGTGGAGACGATCACCACCTCGGACAAGTGACAACGGCTATATTGACATCAGATACAACCCTCGAAGGGTAAATATCAAGGCTAAAACCTGAAGTCAGATATCAAAACAAGACCTTTTACTCTAACATCATCCCCTATTTATAAAAGATGCTATACTTATTTTAGGTAATGAAAATAAGAAAGGAGAATATAATATAATCAAATTTTTAGATTTTATGAAAGGATTTAAAGTAAGAAAAATTTTAAAATAAGAATGGAGAATAAGATCTAATAAGGATTTCAGATTTTAGGAAATGATTTAAAATAGGAAAGTGCTCGGAAGAAAAATAAGAAAAGAAGTAAAGGAAGGAAAAGGAAAGAGGAAAAAGGAAAGGAGGGAAAAAAAGGAGAGGAGGGAAGAGGAAGGAGGGGGCAATTACCCCTGTTCCTTGGGGACCGACCAATTCTCTCCTGAGCCCCGCATCATCTAATATAGATTAAACTTGTGTTTATTAGAAACTGTTAGAAATTATATTAGAAAATAACTTATTCCTGCGTTAAGTTATGAGGAATAAATTATTTACTTAGATTTTGAGTTATTTCCTTTCCTATTTGATATTTATTTCCTTTGATTATTTCCTTTTCTATTTTAGACTTTCCTATTTTATCTTCTTTTCTTTATCTCCAAATAATAAATATGCATTGATTAGTTGGAGATATTAAGTGATATATCTTTCCTTTCGTATTATTTTCTTTTTATCATCTTTCTTATTCTAAGATTCATGTAAGCGTTATTTATACCCCTCCTCATATCAATGAAAATTAGGCTTTATTCTGCATTATTCTGAATTTCAATATGATATCAGAGCTAAATTCTCTATCCTCGCTGTCGGTCCTCCCTTGAGAGCCGCTATACTCCCTGTCATTCTCCCTGCAGAAAGGGAGGGATGTTTTCTCTCCTTGCGGTATGGTCGCAATCACTCTCGGCTCTTGGCCTCACCATTTCACCAGAAAAATTCTCGCTTGCTCCAAACTTCATCTTCCTCCCCACGTCTTTTGTTTCTTATCTTGAAGCAGCTCAACACTAGATTTTTCCCTTATGTTGCGGGATCTACCCTCTGAATCACCTCGGGCTCTGACAAGCATGTCTTTCTAGGATTTCCATCTATTTTTCTCTTTCATTTTAGCCACAATATGTCATCGGTGACTGCAGATCTACTGGAATTCCGCAATTGATGCATCCACCACTTATATTTGACATCATCGCTGTCGGAGTACGGAATTGACAACTTTGATTGGCTTCCAAACTCGATCCTCATTATCATCTTCAACCTGATCGATGATGTGAAGGCACTCGGACAGTGCCACGTCATCTCCCGCCTCTTCCACACTCTCGTTCCCCTCGTCGACAACATTGTCGTCTGTGTTTTATCGGACGATCCTTCTTTCTTGTCCATTTTCGCTGCTCTCTTTGGAGATAGATCCCACAGTGTTTTTTTCTCATCTTGCTCGTTTCGTTTTCGACAAGATTGTGCAACCCTTTTATGCCCCAGGTCAGATTCTCTTTGTTCCCTCCTCCAAGCGCGTTTCATCCTCCAATTTTGCGTCGTCCTCTTCTACATCACACCATTCCCCCTCTGAGATGTTGAAGAATTTCAAGGAGATTTGGCGGCTTCGGATTAAGCTTCAAGTCGACAAACTCAGGGGTGATGATGGTGTTCTTCTTAAATGGAAGATTGTTTTTGGCTTCACCCTTGACAAGTGTGTCTTCCTTGGTGTCACTTCTGTCATTTCCTCCAAATTTGCGAATGCTAACCCCACACATGATCTCTATGCCAGTTAACACAACCTGAATTTTTCTACATGAATGGGGGACTGAAGCTTAGAGTTGTTTGGACAATTAGTTCCCTCATTGCCACCTCTGCACGACATTACCTCCTCCAACCCATCATGAGTGATCACGAGACATTGGAGTTCTTGGATCTCACTGATGCAAATGGCCAAGGTGTGCTAATTATGGATAGATGCCAGCTACATGATCTAAGAGTGTGGTTTATATTAGCTTCAAGTTCTTCACATCGGACATTGGTCCTAACACTCAGCATGAGGTTGTGGTATGCTCCGCTTCTTGAGATGCCAAGTGGATTGGTTCTTAAGGGATCAACACTTGTTGCTATCCGGCCTAGTGGAGATTCACAGAAGGAAGTGGTGGGAGGTTGCAGTATTGGCGAGCCATTAGATTTGTTTTGGGTGCCAAAGATGCTTGTGAAGAGGACTATATTTTGTTTGGTGATGAATTCCTCTGGAGCTTTTTCTTTATATAGGCCCTCCTCCAGAGCTTTTTCTGTAGCAGGTCTTCCACCTAAATTCTTCCTACAGCAGACCCTCCTCCGGAACCTTTTCCTGCATCGTGCCTTTCTCCGAAACTTTCACCTATATTGGGCCCTCCTCCGGAATCATTTTTGCAGTAGACACTTCTCGAAAGCTTTTTCTGCAACAAAGCCTACCTACTAGACCTTTTCTACCTCCAGACCTTTTTTATTCTCTGTAATATTACCTATAGGTGTCATCTGCCTACATACACACTTTAGGAACTGCAACCAACGACAACCACAGTCAATTAGATAGTCAACTTTTTATACAGATTGACACGTTTCTGCAAACTTTCCTGCAACATTACCTGCAGGAGCCTTCCGCCTATCTACAGACACAACGAGAATTACAGTCAAAGACAACCACATATTGTCTACTTACCTGCAATTCTTTCTGTAACACATCTGTAAGAGCCTTCCGCCTACCTATAAACACTGCAGAAACTATAGTCAAAGACAATCGCAGCTGTCTACTTTCCTGCAAACTCCACCGCAACACTATCTGTAGTAGTCTGTTACTTACCTAGAAACACTGCAGGAACTGTAGTCAATGACAACCGAAGCATGGGATGAAAACTTCAAGTTCTACTTCACAAAATTTTTCTCTCCCATTATTTGATGTTTTTAAAATCTATGTTGAACATAATTTTCAATAATATTTCAACTTGAGGGGGAGTGCTAGATGTTATATTAGGAAATAATTTATTCTTGTGAGAAGTTATGTGAAATAAATTATTTTCTTAGATTATGAGTTATTTCTATTCCTATTTATATTTATTTCCTTCATTACGAGTTATTTCCTTTCCTATTTTAGTATTTCCTATTTTATGTTATTTTTTTATCTCTAAATAATTAATATGAATCGATTAATTGGAGATATTGGGTGATATATCTTTCTTTTCATATTATTTCTTTTTTATTTACTTTGTTATTCTAAGATTCATGTAAGGGTTATTTATACCCTCTCTTATATCAATGTAAATTGGGCTTTATTCTACATTATTTTGAATTTCAACAAAAACTATAAAGAGCAACGAAAGAATTCTCACCTTATTTTATTAATATTAAACATTATCCAATCAAACACTGAAAAATAATTTTTAACATTTATAAAAAAAGTTATCTATAAAAGTTATGTTGAAGTTATTAAAAAATATCTACAATTGTGCAGTTTAGAATTTGAAGTAGATACAGAGTCCAAGCTTTTCGATCTTAGCATTTGATATCCCTTGATGCTAAAATCAAAGAGCAAAACACAAAGAAACGATAATATATAGATATAAGGAACACAAATAAGGGCTACTCTTACGAAAATCAAAGTAAAACAAACAAGATACAAGGTCAATCTACTTTTCGAGGGGAGACCATCTCTCCCACACCTTAGACGTCACTAGGAACATCACGCGAAGAAAGAATACAACAACCAAACAAAAAACAAGCATAAAGAAAGCAAACCCTAGGTTCCTCCTTAATAGAATCCCCTGCCAACAATTCAAAAACATTCCTTCCCAACTTTCCCTTCAAACTCCCTTAATTTCTCTTCCTTGCATAGGTGATTATGTCCCTCGTGGACCCCACCCTTCCCATTCCTTCTTCTGCAGCTCCCTCCGTTCGCCCTGCTTCCTGCTGCCGCCAAGACCAACCCGTTTGTGGGCCGGTTATGATCTCTTCGGCCGGTCCACCCCAGACCGGCTCACGTGTAGGCGTAGCAGCCTGGTAACATCAATGATAGATATCCTTTTTATTTGTTATGTGCTGCTCTAAAATGATTTTTTAGCTGAGGTATTTTGATTTATAATAATTGCTGATGTTATAGTGCTAATAGGTGAGACCCCTTCTGAAGCATTTACTAAGATAACATTTAGGGAAATTTACTCACATAACAGATAATTCTAATGTATTTACATATCTAACAACCAAAATTTGATATTTACACTTACAACACCTTCATGTCATAAATTTATGCATGAAAAGTGTATTTCACTTTTAAATAGGTAGCGATGATGGTATTTTGATTTGATGCTAAAAATTTGAGTGGTATGCATGTAAATTCCCCTAAAATTTAAATAAGTGGCTCAAGATTAGTTGAGCAAAATGATGTTCATCGTATAAAACTTCCTTAGGTGTAAATGTGAAGTATTCCCATCTAATGAAGCCCTATTGACATATAAAACTTCATTAGTTTTGCATTGCAGCGAGCTTCAAAGCATGGCCTACCCCAGTCAGCTTGTATTCCTCCACTTACACTGAGTGTTGTTTACTCTGTGCTAATAGTGAATGCAGTCAAACTTCCTCTCATGTTCTTTAAATTTTTCTTAGAAATATTAACTGTTAAGTGTCAAAATAATTCATTGATGGTTTTCATGGGGGCCATTTTAGTCCAAGAATCTATAAAAATGCCAAATTAGACTCCATACTTTTTAAATTGGAGCTGAAACTTTTTCAGTCTTATTGAGAAAATCGAGGGACTAAATTGACACTTCTATATACCCTGAGACTAAAATGACTCTCTGCAAAGAATCAAGAAACTATTTTGACACTTTTCTCGAAATATTACTTTGAAATGAAAATTTTGCCTTGCGGCAGGCTTCAAACTATGGTTTACCCTAGCCATCTTCCCTTATATTTCTAACTCAAGTTCACACTTAACAAACAAACAGATTTCTGTCAAAATACTGAGCATATTGCATATTATGCTGCATCTTTTCGTCAGCACTCACGAATTATATTTTTGACTAATCCTCATAATTGACAGAGAACTTCTAGTGGATGGACCGAAAAAGTGGTAGACTTGTCAGATGATTCATGGTAAGTGTCCAGCATCTTATCACTGGGAAATAAAATATTTTTTTTTCAAAAACCCTTTTGTAGCTTATCCCAATGAATTTGCTTTTGAGGCATTTACATAAATACCACACAATTTTATATATCTACATATCTGACATCAAAACATTCATATTTACATTCGTATCACTCAGATATTTCACATCGCTATCTTTAATTTTAGAACTAAAAAACACATTTTCATGCACAGGTTTATGGCATAAAGGTGTTATAAGTGTAAATATCAAACTTTTGGTGTTTGATATGTAAATAAATAAAAATCATGTGGTATGTATGTAAATCTTCCTTTGTTTTTATTAGCAGTTTCCGCTTTGTTTTATCACCGCAACCGACTCCGGCATCTCTGCTGTTTCTGAGAAAACGTTGCCAATGGGCTGACAAAGAAGAAATTGCTAAGCTTGAACAAATTGAAGTGTGTCCTAAAGCTATTGAGGTGACTCAACAAATTGCGAAGAGAATAAGCGCTGATGGTGGTGGAGCTCTCATCATAGACTATGGCAAAAATGAAATTATTTCAGACAGTCTGCAGGTTAATTTCTTAATCTTAACTTTTTTGATACTGCTGAGAGTATTCTTCTTTTTGTTTTTTTTTTTTATATTTTGGGGTAATTACATACATCACTCAAAACATTGATATTTACAAATAGAACCTCTCTTTCATCCAATTTTCAAATTCCCACTAAAATATCAAAATTCATGATAAAACCCCAACGGCTTACGCTCATACAAGTAGATAACTTTCCTCAGAATCAAGTTACACTCATAAGATTGACATTGAAGTTTTAATCAAAGTTTAAATTAATTATGTATTTAATTTAAATTTTTTAATCCGCCAGACCGTATTCAATTTATTTTAAAATTTTGAAATCCGCCGAACACCGTTTGCCGAACTGCTATTGCAAATATACCAACATGATTGAGCTTGAGTCACTCTTTGCAAACAGTGGAAATAATATAATTTGGTTTTTTGTCCATTTGATTTGCACAAATATGCCATAATTTTTCCTTCTTATTTTCTCCTCAAGATAAAGCTTGAAACTTGCAAGTTTGTTGTGGTTTTAGATTTAAAATCTTTGTTTACTCTGTGCTAATGGTCAAAATAGTTGATTAGCATTATAATTAAAAAACATAATTCATTTTAAGACAAGTAAAATATAATTTCCTTTTCAGATTATTTATGCATTGCGCATTTGCGCTCATCTTAAAGCAAATCCAATGTCCCTTAAGTTCTTATTCAAGCAAACAATCAGCACGCCACTTATAGTAACACCCTTTATTTCCTCTTTACTCTGCAGGCCATTCGAAAACATAAATTCGTTAACGTTCTCGACGATCCCGGGTCGGCTGATCTCAGCGCATACGTCGATTTCACCGCCATTCGACGCTCCGCCGAAGAGGCTTCAGGTGTTTTTCCTCTCCATTAGCTCCATATCAGAATCATTTTCTTCCTTAAAAAAACTCACATTTTCACCTACACCCTGTAATTAGCAGAAATTATATCAGTTTATGGCCCAATCACCCAGTCCCAGCTTTTGGGGTCTCTTGGGATAAACTTTAGGGTTGAGGCCCTATTACAGAACTGCACTGAAGAGCAGGCGGAGTCCCTAAGAGCAGGCTACTGGAGGCTGGTCGGAGATGGCGAAGCTCCATTCTGGGAGGGGACTGAGGAGCAGAAACCTATTGGTGTTGGCTTGAGATATTTGGCCATGGCTATTGTGAACAAGAACCAAGGTATTCCTGTTCCTTTTGAGTAAAATTATAATTTTATTTCTTATGAAAAAAATGGATTTTTTTTAATTTTGTCTACCCTTGACTTGTAATTTTGCTAAGAAAAATAAAAGGTGGCATTTACAAACATACCCACAATTCTTATATATTTACATATCTAGACTCATAAATCATGTGAATATTTAACATTACATAAAAAATATCACCATCTTTTTCACGCGTAGGTTTATGTGGCCAAGATGTTGTAAGTGTAAATAACAACGTCGGGGCGTTAAATACATAAATACGTAAGAATTGTGTGGTATGTATGTAAATTTTCCAAAATAAAATAGGGGGACTTGCATATGTGCCATACAATTCTTATTTATTTATATATTTAACTGTTAAATTTTGATATTTATATAACATTTTGCTGTTATAGTCACATTACAATATGGCATGAAAAGATGTTAAGGTTTGCAAAAAGAGTTGTTTGTGTTATAATATTCTATTGTTTTATGGTAGATTTTATGGCAAATCTTTTCATGAAATTATATATTTATAAAACTACCCTATATGTTGTAGGTTTTTTTTTTGGGCCAATTATTATGTTGATTATGTATAATGAGCATTTACATAGAGACCACCCAATTCATATGTATTTACATATCAGCACACAGATTTTGCTTTTTACATCAATTTCACCCAAAACTTTCATATAAGTGATGTACATAAATACATAGGAATTGAGTGGTATGTATGCAAATCTTAGTATATATAATTATTTTATATATTTTTTTTATTGTTTTGTTATTTTCTTTATTTTGGTTATGCTGATCGTAGTGCACAGTGTTGCCACCTATAACCTAAGAACTTCTTGTGCCAGGTTCTTAATTGTGATTATGTGGAGGATCTCTCATCAAAATATTAAATTCTAGGTAAATTTACATGCATAGCACATAATTCTTATATATTTACATATCTAACACCCAAAGTTTTGATATTTACGCTTATAGCACATTGATGTCATAAATCTATGCATGAAAATGTTTATTGCACTCTTAAAAGTGGGTAATATTTGCGTACGTAAGACGTACTTAGAGTTGCGTACATATTAGGTTATTAGGAGGGTACAAGTAGGTTACACTTAGGTTATACCTCTTTTAATTCTTCCTGTAACCTAAGTGTGATCTACCTGTACCCTCCGAATAACCTAATATGTACGCAACTCCACGTACGTCTTAAGTACGCAATTATTTCTCCTTAAAAGGATAGTGAGTGTGATACTTTTGATGTGATATTAAAGGCCGAGTGGCGTGCTTTTAAATATGAAAGTTTAGGTGTTAGATATGTAATTGCATAAGAATTGTGTGGTATGTATGTAAATGCCCCTAAATTCTTATATATCAATCAATGACTTAAATTAACTTCCTATAATTGATGCACTCTCTTTTACTCAAAACTTCTTCACAAATAAATATATGAGCTCCCTTAGGAGGCACCTAAGTTTAATAAAAAGTTTACTAAGTAACACATGCAATAACACCAGTAAATCAAGTAATTCTTTTGGGATCATTCAATGCAAAGTCTTGGCTATCAACATTATATTATGTATCAATTCAATAGTGAACTAATTTCAAATGGGTTAAATATACATCTTCATTCATTCAAATGATAGTAATTGATATATCCTAAACATAATTATCTCAATCGGGCATAAGTTTTGACGCACATTTCGGCTTAGATCCTCAAAAATCAAATAAGGAATTACCTACTCTAATTCAAAAGATGTATCGTAGTAAGAGGAGTCAAATGGCACATATATGGCTCAATTTGAGTTCAAGTGAGTTTAGATCATTTACTTAAAGCATAATAAGAAGCTTTGAGATATATTTTGGGGACAATAATCTCCAAATTTAATAAGGTTATAGTCAAATCAAGTGTCTCGACGAGATGAATTCAAAGGGCCCTAGATCAGTTGATTCTGACATTATTATAACTTATAAGTACTCATAAAATCTAGTATCATCAAATGTATTACATTAGGTTGTTCATATGAGTGGTTCAAATTCATGCAATATTTATGGAGGATGTCACTCACCACCTCTAGAAATAGACCCTCACTCTCTTCATAAATGTAAGACATGGGCTTGGAGGAGAAGGCTGAAGGAGCACCAAGCTCATGAGGGTTCCAGAGCTCTACCGTCGGATCACAACCGCCTTGCCATCATCACCGTCATACCGCCACCACCGAGAAACCAGTGCTGCTCGACCTCCACCGTTGTTGCCACCAAGCCATCAACATCAGGCAGCTGCCGCCACAATATCACTTTTGCCCGGACACCACTGTCATTGTCGTCGGACCACCACCGTCATGCCACTAGACTAACGCCATCTAGCTATTGCCCGCGGTCGCTGGACCACTACGACTCAATCAACATAATCGTCATCGGCAAACCATCTCAGTCTAGCCATCGCCACAACCAAATCACCACTTCCCCAACATGTTGATAACCCTCACTTATGTAATATTGCTTTCGGCTAGTCAATGATCAATACAATCTTGTAACATACATCAATATAATGAAATCATTTGAACTGGGCTAAGCCCAATGGTTTTTAACTTTTTGGGTTTTTCACTTAAAAGTTCTTGTTGTTTTATTTATCAATTTTTTTTCTTTTATCTATGTGTGTGTCGAATATTTATTAAACACTAAAACATTAATCTATCACTCTATTACTAAGAATTTACGGGCACACAACAATAATACATATTCATCTTCATAGAAATAATTTTCCACTATTACCTACAAAACTAACTTGCATTCTTCTCTCCCATTATGATTATTTTCATCTTAGTTCTTTGTTCTCCTTGTGTTTTATCAAAAAGTGCACCAATGCAAATAGAAAATCATAGCCTATGCATCCAAACAACAAACAAAATTTGAATTAAATTATCATCCACATTAATGGAGGTGATAATTATAATATTTGGTTTAGAAATGTAAGAATGTATTTGTATCAATCAAAATTCAAGATTTACCTTAATCATCAATGTTTAAAGAATATTTTTGCCGCATTGTTGTGCTATCACAATCATTTTACTTTTGTCTTCTATCTATAATTGATTGATCGTTATCACCTAACCATTAACAGCCAACTTTTATTCGTCTTACCATGCGGTCAACCACCCACATACACCCAACTATGATCGTCTAATTTCTACCACGAACAATTAATCAACATTGCCCGATTATGACTATTTAGCCATCAAGGTCTGATTGCGATTGACCGATTATGACCATCCGATCATTGTCGTCCAACTATAGTCTTCTGGCACATCTCACAACTACAATCTCTTGATCACTCCCTACAATCTTTTGACTTCATAGCCGACCTAAGAACATCTCATCATCACACTCGATCATGTCATTCTAATCACCAACACTCAGACTTCCTAATCAGCTATCACTTATAAGATCGATGTGCGTCGTTGATCCATGTCATCTACCATAACATCAATGCATATTTGTCGATGTAAATGACTTCTTGAATACTCCTACAACTTTCATCATGAACATCATCTAAGCCACATTCTTCAACCAACAATTGGATAAATATTTCTAATAAAAAAATGTTAGCATTATAATTTGTTTTGAGTTGATTCTTATATATGTAAAAAAAATAATTAAAATTTATATTACATCTATCTTAAAATTAGGAAATTTTACATACTTGCTCCCCAATTCTTATGTATTTATATATCTAACACCTTAAGTTTGATATTTGTACTTGGAACAGTTTGGAGTCATAATTTTGACTGAAATTATTTGTAAATCTTGAAAACAATTCTAAATTTATTTGCAAATTCGAACGTTTTAATGTTGCGGCACCTGTGAATGAGAACAGGAGATCCATCCACACCTTTGTCATGATTTTTTTCGACAAGTTTTACGCTTGTTGTCCACAACCTTTCGGCTGATAAAAAATGGCTTCAAAATGTAAATTATATTTTGCATGCCGGCCTCAAATACAAGCGAATATTTTACAAATTAAATACTTAATTAGAATGTTTGTCCTGATTAGTTAGAGGGAGACTGAAGTCATATTAAAAAGATAAAAATTTGCAAAATAAATAAATAAATAAATAAATAAATAATTGTTTTGATTAGAATTAGATAAATGGATTTGTCCACTACCAACTAACATTTATCGTATTTATAAACTCTTTTTACGTGTGACAAGAGTACACGAGAAGTCAATGACTAGTTTTTTTGCTTTTTTCTTACGTTGATGATACATTGATTGCATTTGCTATCAAATTAATATTGATAAGATGAAGAAACAATTGTCCAAACATTTCAAGATGAATGAGTTGAGAGAAGCTTACATAATTCTTAGCATGGAGGTTCTCAATGACGTGATAATTGTGAATGTTTGTCTATCACAAGAAGCAGATGTTTGAAAAGTGTTAAAAAAGTTTGGGGTTGATGACTCGAGCAATATGATGAGTCTANCTAACATTTATCGTATTTATAAACTCTTTTTACGTGTGACAAGAGTACACGAGAAGTCAATGACTAGTTTTTCTGCTTTTTTCTTACGTTGATGATACATTGATTGCATTTGCTATCAAATTAATGTTGATAAGATGAAGAAACAATTGTCCAAACATTTCAAGATGAATGAGTTGAGAGAAGCTTACATAATTCTTAGCATGGAGGTTCTCAATGACGTGATAATTGTGAATGTTTGGCTATCACAAGAAGCAGATGTTTGAAAAGTGTTAAAAAAATTTTGGGTTGATGACTCGAGCAATATGATGAGTCTGNTGGCTATTGTGAACAAGAACCAAGGTATTCCTGTTCCTTTTGAGTAAAATTATAATTTTATTTCTTATGAAATAAATGGATTTTTTTAATTTTGTCTACCCTTGACTTGTAATTTTGCTAAGAAAAATAAAATGTGGCATTTACAAACATACCGCACAATTCTTATATATTTACATATCTAATGCATAAATCATGTGAATATTTAACATTACATAAAAAAAAATATCACCATCTTTACCTTTTTAAAAGTGAATACACCTTTTTCACGCGTAGGTTTATGTGGCCAAGATGTTGTAAGTGTAAATAGCAACCTTCGGGCGTTAAATACGTAAATACGTAAGAATTGTGTGGTATGTATGTAAAGTTTCCAAAATAAAATAGGGGGACTTGCATATGTGCCATACAATTCTTATTTATTTATATATTTAACTGTTAAATTTTGATATTTATATAACATTTTGCTGTTATAGTCACATTACAACATGGCATGAAAAGATGTTAAGGTTTGCAAAAAGAGCTGTTTGTGTTTTAATATTCTATTGTTTTATGGTAGATTTTATGGCAAATCTTTTCATGAAATTATATATTTATATAACTACCCTATATGTTGTAGGTTTTTTTTTTTGGGGGGGTCAATTATTATGTTGATTATGTATAATGAGCATTTACATATATACCACCCAATTCATATGTATTTACATATCAGCACGCAGATGTTGCTTTTTACATTAATTTCACCCAGAACTTTCATACAAGTGATGTACTTAAATACATAGGAATTGAGTGGTATGTATGTAAATCTTAAAATTTATAATTATTTTATATATTTTTTTTATTGTTCTGTTATTTTCTTTATTTTGGTTATGCTGATAGTAGTGCACAGTGTTGCCACCTATAACCTAAGCACTTCTTGTGCCAGGTTCTTAATTGTGATTATGTGGAGGATCTCTCATCAAAATATTAAATTCTAGGTAAATTTACATGCATAGCACATAATTCTTATATATTTACATATCTAACACCCAAAGTTTTGATATTTACGCTTATAGCACATTGATGTCATAAATCTATTTATGAAAATGTTTATTGCACTCTTAAAAGGGGGTAATATCTGCGTGCGTAAGACGTACGCAGAGTTGCGTACATATTAGGTTATTAGGAGGGTACATGTAGGCTACACTTAGGTTATACCTCTTGTAATTCTTCCTGTAACCTAAATGTAACTTATCTGTACCATCCGAATAACATAATATGTACGCAACGCTACGTACGTCTTACGTACGCAAATATTTCTCCGTAAAAGCCCCTAAATTCTTATATATTAATCAATCACTTAAATTAACTTCCTATAATTGATGCACTCTCTTTTATTTAAACTTCTTCACAAATAAATATATGAGCTCCCTTAGGAGGCACCTAAGTTTACTAAGTAACGCATGCAATAACACCAGTAAATCAAGTAATTCTTTTGGGATCATTCAATGCAAAGTTTTGGCTATCAACATTATATTATGTATCAATTCAATAGTGAACTAATTTCAAATGGGTTAAATATACATCTTCATTCATTCAAATGATAGTAATTGATATATCCTAAACATAATTATCTCAATCGGGCATAAATTTTGATGCACATTTCGACTTGGATCCTCGAAAATCAAATAAGGAATTACCTACTCTAATTCAAAAGACGTATCGTAATAAGAGGAGTCGACTGGCACATAAATGGCTCAATTTGAGTTCAAGTGAGTTTAGATCATTTACTTAAAGCATAATAAGAAGCTTTGAGATATATTTTGGGGACAAAATAATCTCCAAATTTAATAAAGTTATAGTCAAATCAAGTGTCTCGACGAGATGAATTCAAAGAGCCCTAGATCAGTTGATTCTGACATTATTATAACTTATAAGCACTCATAAAATCTAGTATTATCAAATGTATTACATTAGGTTGTTCATATGAGTGGTTCAAATTCATGCAATATTTATGGAGGATGTCACTCATCACCTCTAGAAATAGACACTCACTCTCTTCATTACTGTAAGACATGGGCTTGGAGGAGAAGGTTGAAGGAGCACCAAGCTCGTGAGGGTTCCAGAGCTCCACCATCGGATCACAACCGCCTTGCCATCGTTAGCATCATACTGCTGTTGTGCGGCCACCACCATCGCCACCGACAAACTAGTGCTGCTTGACCTCCACCGTCGTTGCCTCCAAGCCGTCAACATCAGGCAGCTGCCGCCACAAGATCACTTTTGCCCGGACACCACTGTCATTGTCGTCGGACCACCATCGTCATGCCACTAGACTAACGCCATCTAGCTACTGCCTACGGTAGTCCAACCACTACAGTCTTGTCATCAGACCATCATCGTCTTGCTACCTCTATACCACCATTATTTGGCCAACGCTGTCGAACCACCATTGCCTGACCACTACTGTCATCGTCTTTGAACCACAGCCTTCTGGCAGCCACGACCGCGGTCGCTGGACCACTACGGCTCAATCAACATAATCGTCATCGGCAGACCATCTCAGTCTAACCATCGCCACAACCAAATCACCACTTCCCCAACATGTTGATAACCCTCACTTATGTAATATTGCTTTCGGCTAGTCAATGATCAATACAATCTTGTAACATACATCAATATGATGAAATCATTAGAACTGGGCTAAGCCCAATGGTTCTTAACTTTTTGGGTTTTTCACTTAGAAGTTCTTGTTGTTTTATTTATCAATTTTTTCTTTTATCTATGTGTGTGTCGAATTTTTATTAAACACTAAAACATTAATCCATCACTCTAGTACTGAGAATTTACGAGCACACAACAACAATACATATTCATCTTCATAGAGATAAGTTTTCACTATTACCTACAAAACTAACTTGCATTCTTCTCTCCCATTATGATTATTTTCATCTTGGTGCTTTGCTCTCCTTGTGTTTTATCAAAAAGTGCACCAATGCAAACTGGAAATCATAGCCTATGCATGCAAACAACAAACAAAATTTGAATTAAATTATCATCCACATTAATGGAGGTGACAACTATAATATTTGGTTTAGAAATGTAAGAATGTATTTGTATCAATCAAAATTCAAGATTTACCTTAATCATCAATGCTTAAAGAATATTGTTGTCGCATTGTTGTGCTATCACAATCATTTTACTTTTGTCTCCTATCTATAACTGATTGATCGTTATCACCTAACCATTAACAGCCAACTTTTATTCGTCTTACTATGCGGTCAACCACCCACATACACCCAACTATGATCGTCTAATTTCTACCACGAACAATTAATCAACATTGCCCGATTATGACTATTTAGCCATCAAGGTCTGATTGCGATTGACCGACTATGACCATGTGATCATTGTCGTCCAACTATAGTCTTCTGACACATCTCACAACTACAATCTCTTGATCACTCTCTACAATCTCTTGACTTCATAGCCGATCTAAGAACATCTCATCATCGCACTCGATCACGTCATTCTAATCGCCAACACTCAGACTTCCTAATCAGCTATCACTTATAAGATCGATCTACGTCGTTGTTACATGTCATCTCCCATAACATCAATGCATATTTGTCGACGTAAATGATTTCTTGAATACTCCTACAACTTTAACTTTCATCATGAACATCATCTAAGCCACATTCTTCAACCAACAATTGGATAAATATTTCTAATAAAAAATTGTTAGCATGGTAATTTGTTTTGAGTTGATTCTTATATTTATATAAAAAAATTAATTAAATTTTATATTACATCTATCTTAAAATTAGGAAATTTTACATACTTGCTTCCCAATTCTTATGTATTTACATATCTAACCCTGAAGTTTGATATTTGTACTTGGAACAGTTTGGAGTCATAATTTTGACTGAAATTATTTGTAAATCTTGAAAACAATTCTAAATTTATTTGCAAATTCGAACGTTTTAATGTTGCGGCACTTGTGAATGAGAACAGGAGATCTATTCACACCTTTGTCATGATTTTTTTCGACAAGTTTTACGCTGGCTGTCCACAACCTTTCTNTACGCTTGTTGTCCACAACCTTTCGGCTGATAAAAAATGGCTTCAAAATGTAAATTATATTTTGCATGCCGGCCTCAAATACAAGCGAATATTTTACAAATTAAATACTTAATTAGAATGTTTGTCCTGATTAGTTAGAGGGAAACTGAAGTCATACTAAAAAGATAAAAATTTGCAAAATAAATAANATATATATATATTCACTTTTTCTTGGTTTTTTTACAGATTCTTGTCCTAAATCCCATAGAGGGAGGAATTATTGCGTGCGGACACTGCATGCATCTTTGTATGCAGTGTCCGATCCTGACCATAGAGCACGGTGATCTACGGTCAGAATTGTTTCCATTAAAAAAAAAAATTTTGTGGGACCCACCAAAATACATCGGGNAAAAAATTTCAGCAGAACAATCATTAACAAATGACAATAACAATCTCATAATTTTGTGGGGAAGGAGAATGGAATTTTGTGGGGAAGGAGAATGGTTACCAGGCAAAGCAATAAAGGCGTCAGCTTGGCGAGCCATCTCGGCTTTCCTCTCGTGCATGTCTGAGACCGCTAGAACTTCCCCAACCGTCTCTCCGGTAATCTAAAAATATATTTTTTATATTATCTATATGTTACTGAAAATATCAAAATTGTACTTTTCGAACAATCAAAGACTCAACTTGGTCATACAACAACAACAAGAAGCTTTTATACAATTAAGTGGGGTAGACTAAATGAATCATTTTTCTCCATTGTATCCTATAAGTGCCATATTTTTATTTAATTTTAATAAATTAAGATTATTTTTTATAGCCCAAGCCTTTTTAGGGATACCATTTCTTTTTTTAACATAAGTCGAATCTAAAACATCTACTCTCCTAACAAGATCATGAGATGGTCAACATTAAAATTATTTCGCATTTACTCGCTAAAACATCTAAAACAACTCTCTCTAATCTCGTTTGCCACATAAGCTAAACCAACCCATTCATGGGTAGATTTGTTTCGCATTTAGTAATGACAAACGCGTTGTCGACTACATAACACAACCCTCCATTTTTTGCATCCCGGGGACTTGAGACCTGACAATGACAAAGACTAAACTTGGTAAAGAAAATAAAAGATCTTATAGAATAAGCCTCATTTTGTTGCTTGAAGTTAAAAAATGTTATAAAAATGATAACTTTTCCTAGAGTTTTTGTCATATGAATGCCTCCAAATTTTTTAAAAGCAAATATTTCATTTTTACGATCAAAATGACCGAAAATAAAAGCTTTGGTCTGCAAGATGTGAAATTTATCAAGTGAAAGATGGCATTTTGTCACAATTACAAAAGTGCCCTTTACAATGATTTTAAAAACTGAATTCAGACAAATGAATAGTACTCAAAGTAATATCATAAGCTAATAATAAATTAGCTCAATGTTACCACATTAAGGTGATAACATATAGAAAACAAATTATCATCTTAATGTAGCTCTCACTAAAAAGACAAACATTAAAACAAGAGGAACTTAATTAATGAGTACCAAAAGCTCTCAGATGCAACATTTAATGACTCATCATGCAACATAATTTTCTACTCAAAACACTAAACAAAGCTAAGCAACATATATTATAATAATGATGACATAAGTAATGACATAAAAGCTCTCTCACCCCTAATACAACCACCACACAAAATTATTGGCGCATTTACATACATATCATTCTCCTTTTATCAATTTACACATCACATCCAAAATACCACTATTTTAACATTCTAAAAAGCAAAGTATCCATTTTTCATGCATAGATAAGCTAACACAATGTAAAAAACTAAACTTTAGATGTATATACATAGGAATCATATGCTATGAATGTAAATCTTCCAAAATATAATACAAATACTAAATTACAAAAAATAAAAATAAAAATAATAACACTATAAAGATCAAACAACTCNAGTAATGACATAAAAGCTCTCTCATCCCTAATACAACCACCACACAAAATTATTGGCGCATTTACATACATACCCTTCTCTTTTTATCAATTTACACATCACATCCAAAATACCAAAGCAAAGTATCCATTTTTCATGCATAGATAAGCTAACACAATGTAAAAACCTAAGCTTTAGATGTATAAACATAGGAATTATATGGCATGAATGTAAATCTTCCAAAAAATAATACAAATACTAAATTACAAAAACAATAATAATAATAATAACATTATAAAGATCAAACAACTTACCTCCCTGGGCATCAGAGACTTGGGTATAACTCTGCACAAAAAAGGAAAAAAAAAAAAAGCTTTTTTATGCAAGCAAATTGACTATTCTGATAAATCAAGTCTTATCTAAAAAAATATATCCAAAATCTAAAAAAAAAATTACTTTAATGCCACTAAAGTCATAGACCAAGACCCAGAAACCATGAACAAGTCATAAAGTTGAATCCAAAGCTAATGAAATTATGAAAAAAATATATATCCACAGTTAAGCTAAAAATTGTTTAAAAAAAGGTTTAAGGATTTGAATCCTCTGCCACTTGTTTANTATGGCATGAATGTAAATCTTCCAAAAAATAATACAAATACTAAATTACAAAAACAATAATAATAATAATAATNGCAAGCTGAATGGAATCCACTTTTTCAGGTATAACCAATCAAAATACCTTTTTTTGTAAAAAAAATGCTGCAGGAACTGCAGTCAAAGACAATCGCAGTTGTCTACTTTCCTGCAAACTCCACTGCAACACTACTTGTAGGAGTCTTCTACTTACCTAGAAACACTGCAGGAATTGCAGTCAATGGCAACCGAAGCATGGGATGAAAACTTCAAGTTCTACTTCGCAAAATTTTCCTCTCCCATTGTTTGATGTTTTTAAAATCCATGTTGAACATAGTTTTCAATAATATTTCAACTTGAGGGGGAGTGTTAGATGTTATATTAGGAAATAATTTATTCTTGTGAGAAGTTATGTGAAATAAATTATTTTCTTAGATTACGAGTTATTTCTATTCCTATTTATATTTATTTCTTTCGATTACGAGTTATTTCCTTTCCTATTTAATGTTATTTTTTTTCTCTAAATAATCAATATGAATTGTTTAATTGGAGATATTGGGTGATATATCTTTCTTTTCATATTATTTCCTTTTTATTTATTTTGTTATTCTAGGATTCATATAAGAGTTATTTATACCCCCTCTTATATCAATGAAAATTGGGTTTTATTCTGCATTATTCTGAATTTCAACAGAAACTATAAAAAGCAATGAAAGAATTCTCACCTTATTTTATTAATATTAAACAGTATTCAATCAAGCGCACAGGAACATAATTTTTAACATTTATAAAAAAGGTTATCTGTAAAAGTTGTGTTGAAGTTATTAAAAAATATCTACAATTGCGTAGTTTAGAATTTGAAGTAGATACAGAGGCCAAGCTTTTCGATCTTCGCTTTTGATATCCCTTGATGCTAAAATCAAAGAGCAAAACACAAAGAAACGATAATATATAGATGTAAGGAACACAAACAAGAGCTACTCTTACGAAAATCAAAGTAAAACAAACAAGATACAAGGTCAATCTACTTTTCGAGGGGTAGACCATCTCTCCCACACCTTAGACGTCACAAGGAAGACCACGCGAAGAAAGAATACAACAGCCAAACAAAAAACAAGCATAAAGAAAGCAAACCCTAGGTTCCCCCTTAATAGAATCCCCTGCCAAACAATTCAAAAACATTCCTTCCCAACTTTCCCTTCAAACTCTCTTAATTTTTCTTCCTTGCATAGGTGATTATGTCCCTCGTGGACCCCACCCTTCCCATTCCTTCTTTTGCGGCTCCCCCCGTTCGTCCTGCTTCCTGCCGTCGCCAAGACCAGCCCGTTTGTGGGCCGGTTATGATCTCTTCGGTCGATCCACCCAGACCGGCTCACGTGTAGGCGTAGCAGCCTGGTAACATCAATGATAGATATTCTTTTTATTTANCCCCCGTTCGTCCTGCTTCCTGCCGTCGCCAAGACCAGCCCGTTTGTGGGCCGGTTATGATCTCTTCGGTCGGTCCACCCCAGACCGGCTCACGTGTAGGTGTAGCAGCCTGGTAACATCAATGATAGATATTNTTGGCTTGAGATATTTGGCCATGGCTATTGTGAACAAGAACCAAGGTATTCCTGTTCCTTTTGAGTAAAATTATAATTTTATTTCTTATGAAAAAAATGGATTTTTTTAAATTTATGTACAATAATATTTTTGTCTACTCTTGACTTGTAATTTTGCTAAGAAAAATAAATTGTGGCATTTACAAACATACCGCACAATTCTTATATATTTACATATCTAACGCGTAAATCATGTGAATATTTAACATTACGTAAAAAATATCACCATCTTCACCTTTTTAAAAGTGAATACACCTTTTTTACGCGTAGGTTTATGCGGCCAAGATGTTGTAAGTGTAAATATGTAAATACGTAAGAATTGTGTGGTATGTATGTAAATTTTTCAAAATAAAATAGGGGGACTTGCATATGTGCCATACAATTCTTATTTATTTATATATTTAACTGTTAAATTTTGATATTTATATAACATTTTGCTGTTATAGTCACATTACAACATGGCATGAAAAGATGTTAAGGTTTGCAAAAAGAGCTGTTTGTGTTTTAATATTCTATTGTCTTATGGTAGATTTTGTGGCAAATCTTTTCATGAAATTATATATTTATAAAATAACCCTATATGTTGTAGGTTTTAATTATTATGTTGATTATGTATAATGAGCATTTACATATATACCACCCAATTCATATGTATTTACATAGCAGCACACAGATTTTGCTTTTTACATTAATTTCACCCAAAACTTTCATATGAGTGATGTACATAAATACATAGGAATTGAGTGGTATGTATGTAAATCTTAGTATATATAATTATTTTATATTTTTATTTATTGTTCTGTTATTTTCTTTATTTTGGTATGCTGATGGTAGTACACAGTGTTGCCACCTATAATAACCTAAGAACTTCTTGTGCCAGGTTCTTAATTGTGATTATTTGGAGGATCTCTCATCAAAATATTAAATTCTAGGTAAATTTACATGCATAGCACATAATTCTTATATAATTACATATCTAACACCCAAAGTTTTGATATTTACACTTATAGCACATTGATGCCATGAATCTATGCATGAAAATGTTTATTGCACTCTTAAAAGGGGGTAATATTTGCGTGCGTAAGATGTATGCAGAGTTGCGTGCATGTTAAGTTATTAGGAGGGTACATGTATGCTACGTTTAGGTTATACCTCTTGTAATTCTTATTGTAACCTAAATGTAACATATCTGTATCATCTTAATAACCTAATATTACGTCTTACGTACGCAAATATTTCTCCTTAAAAGGATAGTGAGTGTGATACTTTTGATGTGATATTAAAGGCCGGGTGGCGTGCTTTTAAATATGAAAGTTTAGGTGTTAGATATGTAATTACATAAGAATCGTGTGGTATGTATGTAAATGCCCCTAAATTCTTATATATCAATCAATCACTTAAATTAACTTCCTATAATTGATTCACTCTCTTTTATTCAAACTTCACAAATAAAAATATGAGCTCCCTTAGGAGGCACCTAAGTTTAATAAAAAGTTTACTAAGTAACACATGCAATAACACCAGTAAATCAAGTAATTCTTTTGGGATCATTCAATGCAAAGTCTTGGCTATCAACATTATATTATGTATCAATTCAATGGTGAACTAATTTCAAATGGGTTAAATATACATCTTCATTCATTCAAATGTCAAAATAATTATCTCAATCGGGCATAAATTGTGACACACATTTGGACTTAGATCCTCGAAAATCAAATAAGGAATTACCTACTCTAATTCAAAAGATGTATCGTAATAAGAGGAGTCGACCGGCACATATATGGTTCAATTTGAGTTCAAGTGAGTTTAGATCATTTACTTAAAGCATAATAAGAAGCTTTGAGAAATATTTTGGGGACCAAATAATCTCCAAATTTAATAAGGTTATAGTCAAATCAAGTGTCTTGACGAGATGAATTCAAAGAGCCCTATATCAATTGATTCTGACATTATTATAACTAATAAGTACTCATAAAATCTAGTATCATCAAATGTATTACATTAGGTTGTTCATTTGAGTGGTTCAAATTCATGCAATATTTATGGAGGATGTCACTCATCACCTCTAGAAATAGACCCGCACTCTCTTCATAAATGTAAGACATGGGCTTGGGGGAGAAGGCTGAAGGAGCACCAAAGCTTGTGAGGGTTCCAGAGCTCCACCATCTGATCACAATCGCCTTGCCATCGTCACCATCATACCGCTGCTGTGCGGTTACCACCATCGCCACCGACAAATCAGTATTGCTCGACCTCCATCGTCGTTGCCACCAAGCCATCAACATCAGGCAGCTGCCACCACAAGATCACTTTTGCCCGGACACCACTGTCATTGTCGTCGGACCACCACCATCATTGCCGCTAGACTAACGCCATCTAGTTATACCGCCCACGATAGCCCAACCACTATAGTCTTGTCATTAGACCATTATCGTCTGGCTGCCTCTATACCACCGTTGTTTGGCCAACACTGTCGAACCACCATTGCCTGACCACTACTGTCATCGTCGTTGAACCACAGCCTTCTAGCAGCCACGACCGCGGTCGTTGGACCACTTCGGCTCAATCAACATAATCGTCATCGGCAGACCATCTCAGTCTAGCCATCGCCACAACCAAATCACCACTTCCCCAACATGTTGATAACCCTCACTTATGTAATATTGCTTTCAACTAGTCAATGATCAGTACAATCTTGTAACATACATCAATATAATGAAATCATTTGAACTGGGCTAAGCCCAACGGTTTTTAACTTTTTGGGTTTTTCACTTAAAAGTTATTGTTATTTTATTTATCAATTTTTTCTTTTATCTATGTGTGTGTCGAATTTTCATTAAACACTAAAACATTAATCTATCACTCTATTACTGAGAATTTACGAGCACACAACACTAATACACATTCATCTTCATAGAAATAAATTTTCACCATTACCTACAAAACTAACTTGCATTCTTCTCTCCCATTATGATTATTTTCACCTTAGTGCTTTGCTCTCCTTGTGTTTCATCAAAAAGTGCACCAATGCAAATAGAAAATCATAGACTATGCATCCAAACAACAAACAAAATTTGAATTAAATTATCATCCACATTAATGGAGGTGACAACTATAATATTTGGTTTAGAAATGTAAGAATGTATTTGTATCAATCAAAATTCAAGATTTACCTTAATCATCATTGTTTAAAGAATATTTTTCCCTCATTGCTGTGCTATCACAATCATTTTACTTTTGTCTCCTATCTATAATTGATTGATAGTTATCACCTAACCATTAACAACCAACTTTTATCGTCTGACTAAGCGGTCAACCACCCACATACACCCAACTATGATGGTCTAATTTCTATCACGAACAATTAATCAACATTGCCCAATTATGACTATTTAGCCATCAAGGTCTGATTGCGATTGACCGACTAACGCCATCTGATCATTGTCGTCCAACTACAGTCTTCTGACACATCTCGCAACTACAATCTCTTGATCACTCCCTACAATCTTTTGACTTCATAGCCGACCTAAGAACATCTCATCATCGAACTCGATCAAGTCATTCTATTCGCCAACACTCAGACTTCCTAATCCGCTATCACTTATAAGATCGATGTGCGTCGTTGATACATGTCATCTCCCATAACATCAATGCATATTTGTCGATGTAAATGATTTCTTGAATACTCCTACAACTTTCATCATGAACATCATCTAAGCCACATTCTTCAACTAAATATTTTTAATAAAAAATTGGTAGCATTATAGTTTGTTTTGAGTTGATTCTTATATATAAAAAAAATTAATTAAAATTTATATTACACCTATCATAAAATTAGGAAATTTTACATACTTCCTCCCCAATTCTTATGTATTTACATATCTAACGCCTTAAGTTTGATATTTGTACTTGAAACAGTTTGGAATCATAATTTTGACTGAAATTATTTGTAAATCTTGAAAACAATTCTAAATTTATTTGCAAATTTGAACGTTTTAATGTTGCGGCACCTGTGAATGAGAACAGGAGATCTNGGAATCATAATTTTGACTGAAATTATTTGTAAATCTTGAAAACAATTCTAAATTTATTTGCAAATTCGAACGATTTAATGTTGCGGCACCTATGAATGAGAACATGAGATCTATCCACACCTTTGTCATGATTTTTTTCAACAAGTTTTACGCTGGCTGTCCACAACCTTTCGGCTAATAAAAAATGGCTTTAAAATGTAAAGTATATTTTGCATGCCGGCCTCAAATACAAGCCAATATTTTACAAATTAAATACTTAATTAGAATGTTTGTCCTGACTAGTTCGTGTGACAAGAGTACACGAGAAGTCAATGACTAGTTTTTCTGTTTTTTTCTTATGTTGATGACACGTTGATTGCATTTGCAATCAAATTAATGTTGATAAGATGAAGAAGCAATTGTCCAAACATTTCAAGATGAATGAGTTGAGAGAAGCTTACATGATTCTTAGCATGGAGATTCTCAATGACGTGATGATTGTAAATGTTTGGCTCTCACAAGAAACATACGTTTGAAAAGTGCTAAAAAAGTTTGGGGTTGATGACTCGAGCAAAATGATGAGTCTACCCATTGCATGTCATCTTCAGATGAGTTCAGATCATTGTCCTAAAAATGATCATGAGAGGAAATATATGTCATGATTTATACTAGATTAGACATTGCACACGTGGTTAGTATTATGAGCAGGTTCAACTATGATATGGAAATGAGTCATTAGCAACCCATGAAGTCTACTCCGAGGTATTCGAATGATACAATTGATGCCGCTCGGTGCTTAGAAGACAACCATTTATTGTTGATTTATGCGTAGGCTATATTGATTTAAGACTGCAAGTGATTTGGATAGGAGCAGGTCTATGATTGTTTATTTATTCGTACCAGAGGGAGGTCCAGTCAGCTGAAGATAGGTTATTTACTCTACTTTTATGCGCTTTGTTTACTACAAGTTTTGTGTAAATGACGGTTACGGAAGCGGTGAATAAAGCGATATAGATGTAGAGCCTATTGGATAACTTGAAAGCAGCTCATGAGTTTATGATGGTGTTATATGATAATCCGAGTGTGATATTCATGACTATAACTTTAGTTCATCATGTTCGTACAAAATATATTGATGTGAGATACCATTTTGTTCGAGATTTAATTTATGACAATAATGTTTCGTTGAAGAAGAAATATATAAAAAAAAATCCAGCGAACATGCTCACAAATGTACTATCAGTTCATAAGTTTTTTTTCGTAGAAGTTTGCTCACTCGAGTATTTTAAAGAACTATGCGAGAGTTGATCGCTTCGAAAGAGGGATATAAAGTCAATTATCTGAAAGTTAAAAGATGAGATGCAAATTATTATGTAAAGTATTAAATATAATAGTTGTATATTAAATAATTGATATTAAGTAATATAATTAGGGAATATCTAATTGGATGATTTTTTTATATATTATAATTTTTTTTTCCACTCATATATTTTGTAAATAAAATAAATAAAATTTATGAATTAGATAATTTCATTAGCCTCATTTAATAAAAAAAAAACTTAAAAAAAATGAAAAATGATGTCATGTGTACCTAAGCTATAAGCTACCATGGAGGGTTATTACTAGCTGCAAAAACAGAATAATTACACGTGGGCCCAATGTCATCATAACCGACATAAAGAACCCCACCCATGTCTCCCTTTCACACAGACGCTCCAAAATCCAACAAAAAAAAAACAAATTACAAATATACCCCACACAATTCTTATTTACACATCTAACATCTAAATTTTAATATTTACAATTACATTATTTTCATGCCATTAGAGGTGTAAATGAACAGAACACTAGCGAACTCATGCTCAGCTCGTATTCGACTCATTTATATTTCAAGCTCAAAAAGTGTGTTCGTGTTCTACTTATTTGTTTAGCGAGTAAACACCAGCCGTTCACGAATAAAGAATCGTTTTGACAATCCTAATCATGTAGTCATAAAGTTTTAAAGATTAAAATAAAATTTAAAACATCATTTGAATCAAATTTAATAATTTTTATTCAATTTTCTTAATTAATACTTTTAATTAATTATAAATCTTTATAACCTTATAGTTAATTGAACNGGAGTAGGTCTATGATTGTTTATTTATTCGTATCAGAGGGAGGTCCAGTCAGCTAAAGATCGGTTCTTTACTTTACTTTTACGCGCTTTGTTTACTACAAGGTTTGTGTAAATGGCGGTTACGAAAGCGGTGAATAAAGTGATATAGATGTAGAGCCTATTAGATAACTTGAAAGTAGATCATGAGTTTATGATGGTGTTATATGATAATCCGAGTGTGATATTCATGACTATAAATTTAGTTCATCATGTCCGTACAAAATATATTGATGTGACTTGTGAGATACCATTTTGTTCGAGATTTAATTTATGACAATAATGTTTCGTTGAAGAAGAAATATATAAAGAAAAATCCAACGAACAGGCTCACAAATGTCTAATCGGTTCATAAGTTTTTTTTGTAGAAGTTTGCTCATTCGAGTATTTTAAAGAACTATGCGAGAGATGATCCCTTTGAAAGAGGAATATAAAGTCAATTATCTTGGTGCAATATTTTAATATTGGAACTCATTTTGACCATCTCCTACTTACTTGAAAGTTAAAAGATGAGATGAAAATTATTATGTAAAGTATTAAATATAATAGTTATATATTAAATAATTGATATTAGGTAATATAATTAGGGAATATCTAATTGGATGATTTTTTATATATTATAATTTTTTTACACTCATATATTTTGTAAATAAAATAAATAAAATTTATAAATTAATAACTTCATAAGCCTCATTTAATTAAAAAAAAAACTTAAAAAAATGAAAAATGATGTCATGTCTACCTAAGCTATAAGCTACCATGGAGGGTTATTACTAGCTGCAAAAACAGAATAATTACACGTGGGCCCAATGTCATCATAACCGACATAAAGAACCCCACCCATGTCTCCCCTTCACACGCTCCAAAATCCAAAAAAAAAAAAAAAATTACAAATATACCCCACAAAANGGAGTCGGTCTATGATTGTTTATTTATTCGTATCAGAGGGAGGTCCAGTCAGCTAAAGATCGGTTCTTTACTCTACTTTTACGCGCTTTGTTTACTACAAGGTTTGTGTAAATGGCGGTTACGGAAGTGGTGAATAAAGTGATATAGATGTACAGCCAAATGGATAATTTGAAAGTAGATCATGAGTTTACGATGGTGTTATATGATAATCTGAGTGTGATATTCATGACTATAAATTTAGTTCATCATGTTCGTACAAAATATATTGATGTGAATACCATTTTGTTCGAGATTTAATTTATGACAATAATGTTTCGTTGAAGGTGAAATATATAAAGAAAAATCCAGCGAACATGCTCACAAATGTCTAATCGGTTCATAAGTTTTTTTTTGTAGAAGTTTGCTCATTCGAGTATTTTAAAGAACTATGCGAGAGTTGATCCCTTTGAAAGGAAAAAATATTACCTCATGAGTACTGATGCATCAGTACTTCTGAGGTAATATTTTTTCCTTTGAAAGAGGAATATAAAGTCAATTATTTTGGTGCAATATTTTAATATTTGAACTCATTTTGATCATCTCCTACTTATCTGAAAGTTAAAGATGAGATTAAAATTATTATGTAAAGTATTAAATATAATAGTTATATATTAAATAATTGATATTAGGTAATATAATTAGGGAATATCTAATTGGATGATTTTTTATATATTATGATTTTTTTTACACTCATATATTTTGTAAATAAAATAAATAAAATTTATAAATTAAGAATTTCATAAGCCTCATTTAATTAAAAAAAAATTAAAAAAATGAAAATGATGTCATGTCTACCTAAGCTATAAGCTACCATGGAGGGTTATTACTAGCTGCAAAAACAGAATAATTACACGTGGGCCCAATGTCATCATAACCGACATAAAGAACCCCACCCATGTCTCCCCTTCACACAGACGCTCCAAAATCCAAAAAAAAAAAAAATTACAAATATACCCCACAAAGTTCTTATTTACACATCTAACATCTAAACTTTAATATTTACATTTACATTATCTTCATGCCACTAGGAGTGTAAATGATCCGAACACGAGCGAAATCAGGCTCAGCTCGTATTCGACTCGTTTAAATTTCGAGCTCAAAAAATGTGTGCTTGTGCTACTTCATTGTTTATCGAGCCAAACGCCTTTCACGAACAAAGATTCGTTTTAACAATCCTAATCACGTAATCATAAGATCTTAAAGATTGGGACGAGATTTAAAACATCATTTGAATCAAATTTAATAATTTTTATTCAATTTTCTTACATAGATATATATACATAGTTAGTAGTATTTTGAGTCAAAACGAGCGAAACACGAACGAACAAATATTTATTCGTGTTGTTCGAGTTCAGTTTGTTAACTTAACGAATGAGTCTAATAAAAACTGTTTATGAACAATGAGCCGTTTTGACAGCCCTGCATGCCATACCCTTGTACCTGAAGCATTAGACACGTGAACACATAAAAATAAAAAACATCATATTATATATATATATAANCTTATTTACACATCTAACATCTAAACTTTAATATTTACATTTACATTATCTTCATGCCACTAGGAGTGTAAACGACCCGAACACGAGCGAAATCAGGCTCAGCTCGTATTCGACTCGTTTATATTTCGAGCTCAAAAAGTGTGTTCTTATGCTACTTGTTTGTTTATCGAGCCAAACACAAGCCGTTCACGAACAAAGATCCGTTTTAACAACCCTAATCACGTAATCATAAGATCTTAAAGATTGGGACGAGATTTAAAACATCATTTGAATCAAATTTAATAATTTTTATCCAATTTTCTTATATATATATATATATATATTAGTAGTATTTTGAGTCAAAACGAGCGAAACACGAACGAACAAATATTTATTCGTGTTGTTTGTGGTCAGCTTATTAACTTAGCGAATGAGTCTAACAAGAACTGTTTGCGAACAATGAGTCATTTTGACAGCCCTACATGCCATACCCTTATACCTGAAGCATTAGACACGTGAACACATAAAAATCAAAAACATCATACTATATATATATATATAACATTTTAAACATTTCAAATATACCAAATAAAAAGCAAAACAATATGACAGCACTTTGCATATTCCCCCACTATGAATTTCTTCTACAAAAAAATGCCATATTTGCTATAATTAAAAGTTGATATTCTTCCAAAAAGCCCCTCTGTAATTTGATTATATTCAATTAGCACCCANCTATAATTAAAAGTTGATATTCTTCCAAAAAGCCCCTCTGTAATTTGATTATATTCAATTAGCACCCAAAAACGCAAAACAGTTCTAGGGTTTCCATCTTCTCTCAGAAAGAAGCTGACGCCATTCCTGCTTCCACAAAGCCTGCACCTTCTTGTTCTGCTACCCCCCAACATAACTTTGAAACAAAATCATCAGGTTGAGGAACATACTCCTGCAAAAACAGTTTACAAACAACACCCTTTCATACGTAAATAAGGTGGGCATATATATAAAAAGCAAAGTTTAGAAATATAAATACATAGAAATTAACAGACTTGTATGCAAAACTCGTGAATGCATGTGCATATACATCATTCATGCATTCATGCATGTATAATTAAGTATTGACACATATAACATAATTCATATATGCATTCAAAATAACTTTATATATTTGATTGTCTTCATTGAGTTAATGAGCCAAATAAAAATGGAAAAGTTTGAACTCGTCCGGATAGGGATACGGATACGACTATGCTTCCGTGTATTGCACGATGCGGACTGTTGTCCAGACGAACGATCGTCGCACGTAATATTTGCTCTGAATTTACACGAGAAAAAAAAGCATTTTTTCTTATTTACCTCTAATTTCCGGAGGAGCTCATTGGCTGTTGGAGCAGAAACTATGATATGACGAGCTTTTTGAGAGATGAATTCCTCAGTGACGGCCATGTCAATGAAGGAAAGAAATGAATTGTAATATCCATCCACATTAAGAAGACCAACCTGCAAATAAGAAAAAAATATGTAATTTAATTTAAATAATAATAATAATATGCCACGTGGAAAACATGTAAGATAATCATGAACGTTATCTTAGGATTATATTCTTTTGATGTGAAAAATTTTATGAATGTTATGTGGTTGGTGAAGCGTGTTGAGGTCATAAGATAAAAATAATGTATTATGGCATTGCAAGCATTATAATATGCTGATTAGAATGATATTTGGAAGNTAGGATTATATTCTTTTGATGTGAAAAATTTTATGAATGTTATGTGGTTGGTGAAGCGTGTTGAGGTCATAAAGATAAAAATAATGTATTATGGCATTGCAAGTATTATAATATGCTAATTAGAATGATATTTGGAAGGTATTTCATATTCTTAGGCTTTTCTCAAACATTTAACTTTGAAAAAAAAAAAAAAAAAAAACTTTAGGAGCTAAATAAAGTACTCGTCTCATCAAAAGAAATTGGTGATTGCGCTCATAAAACTAAAGTTGTTTCGCCAGCTATAACTATTTGAAGAAGCAGATTTACAATTATTTTCGTCAAAATGTCAGACAACAGTTTTCTAACAGCCACCACATAGCAAGATTAGGTTGCAAAAAAATAACTTTTTGAANAAAAAAAAAAAAAAAAAAAAAAAAACTTTATGAGCTAAATAAAGTACTCATCTCATCAAAAGAAATGGGTGATTACGCTCATAAAACTAAAGTTTTGTTTGGCGAGCTATAACTATTTGAAGAAACAGATTTATAAGTTTTTTCGTCAAAATGTCAAAGACAACAGTTTTCTAACAGCCACCACATAGCCAGATTAGGTTGCAAAAAAATGACTTTTTGAAAAAGAAAGCAAAACTCAATTTTGTCAAACACGACAAAAAAATTACAGTGCAGCACCACAATGCTACCCGTCTAAGACTCAATCACTTTCATTTACNTGAAAAAGAAAGCAAAACTCAATTTTGTCAAACACGACAAAAAAATTACAGTGCAGCACCACAATGCTACCCCAAACACAGTCTAATCACTTTCATTTATATAAATATCGCCCAAATCTCTAAGAGAATAAATATGCTAATTCATTATTCTTTACAAAATATTAGATATGCAAAGAACTCGGAAGATTTGGACAGGATGACAGTTCTTTCCTTCAAAAGAACCAATTTTTATATTAAAAATTAAAAGAAAAAGTGCATCTTTCCCACATAAAACAAAACANATATATATATATAATTAGCAGTATTTCGAGCTAAAATGAACCGAATTTATTCGTGTTGTTCATGTTCGGCTCGTTAACTTAGCGAATGAGCCTAACAAGAACTGTTTGCGAACAACGAGCTGTTTTAACAGCCCTACATGTCATTCCCTTATACCTCAAAAAAATATATATATTAAAGATTTAAAAGATATAAATGTAAATATGAATATTTCAGCANCCCTTTCATACGTAAATAAGGTGGGCATATATATAAAAAGCAAAGTTTAGAAATATAAATACATAGAAATTAGCAGACTTGTATGCAAAACTCGTGCATGCATGTGCATATACATCTTCATGCATTCATGCATGTATAATTAAGTATTGACACATAGCAACATGTATATAACATAACTCATATGCCCTAATCATGGCGGAATATTTCCAAGATGTTAATGAGCCAAACAAAAATGAAAAAATTTTAACTCGTCCGGATAGGGATAGGGATAGGGATACGACTATGCTTCCGTGTATTGCACGATGCAGACTGTTGTCGAGACGCACGATCGTCGCACGTAATATTTGCTCTGAATTTACACAAGAAAATAAAAAAAAAAGCATTTTTTTCTTATTTACCTCTAATTTCCTGAGGAGCTCATTGGCTGTTGGAGCAGAAACTATGATATGACGAGCTTTTTGAGAGATGAATTCCTCAGTGACGGCCATGTCAATGAAGGAAAGAAATGAATTGTAATATCCATCCACATTAAGAAGACCAACCTGCAAATAAGAAAAAAATATGTAATTTAATTTAAAAATAATNAAAATCATCAGGTTGAGGAACATATTCCTGCAAAAACAATTTACAAACAACACCCTTTCATACGTAAATAAGTGGGCATATTTATAAAAAGCAAAGTTTAGATATATAAATATATAGAAAGTAACTGGCTTGTATGTAAAACTCGTGCATGCATGTGCATATACATCATTCATGCATGTATAATTAAGCATTGACACATATAATGCATTCAAAATAAATTTATATATTTGATTGTCTTCACAAGATAATGAGCCAAACAAAAATGAAAAAATTTTAACTCGTCCGGATACGGATACGGATACGAATACGACTATGATTCCGTGTATTGCACGATGCGGACCGTTGTTCAGACGAACCATCATCGCACGTAATATTGTGCATATACATCATTCATGCATGTATAATTAAGTATTGACACATATAACATAATTCATATATGCATTCAAAATAAATTTATATATTTGAATGTCTTCATAAGATAATGAGTCGAACAAAAATGAAAAAATTTAACTCGTCCGGATACGGATACGACTATGCTTCTGTGTATTGCACGATGCGGACTGTTGTCCAGACGCACGATCGCCGCACGTAATATTTGATTTGAATTTACACGAGAAAAGAAAAGGCAATTTTTTTCTTATTTACCTCTAATTTCCTGAGGAGCTCATTAGCTGTTGGAGCAGAAACTATGATATGACGAGCTTTTTGAGAGATGAATTCCTCAGTGACGGCCATGTCAATGAAGGAAAGAAATGAATTGTAATATCCATCCACATTAAGAAGACCAACCTGCAAATAAGAAAAAAATATGTAATTTAATTGAAAAAATAATAATAATATGCCACGTGGAAACATGTAAGATAACCATGAACGTTATGTGGTTGGTGAAGCGTGTTGAGGTCATAAGATAAATATAATGTATTATGGCATTGCAAGTATATTATAACATGCTAATTAGAATGATATTTGGAAGGTATTTCATATTCTTAGGCTTTCTCAAACATTTAACTTTGCAAAAAAATAAAAAAAATAAAAACTTTATGAGCTAAATAAAGTACTCGTCTCATCAAAAGAAATGGGTGATTACGCTCGTAAAACTAAAGTTTTGTTTGACCAGCTAAAACTATTTGAAGAAGCATATTTACAAATTTTTTCGTCAAAATGTCAGACAACAGTTTTCTAACAACCACAACATAGCCAGATTATGTTGCAAAAAAAATAACTTTTTGAAAAAGAAAGCAAAACTCAATTTTGTCAAACACGAAAAAAAATTACAGTGCAGCGCCACAATGCTACCCCAAACACAGTCTAAGACTCCATCACTTGCATTCATTATTCTATACAAAATATTAGATATGCAAAGAACTCAGAAGATTTGGACAGGATGACAGTTCTTTCCTTTAAAAGAACCAATTTTTATATAAAAATTAAAAGAAAAAGTGCATCTTTCCCACATCAAAAAAACATTNGCAAAAAAATAAAAAAAATAAAAACTTTATGAGCTAAATAAAGTACTCGTCTCATCAAAAGAAATGGGTGATCACGCTCGTAAAACTAAAGTTCTGTTTGACCAGCTACAACTATTTGAAGAAGCAGATTTACAATTTTTTTCATCAAAATGTCAGACAACAGTTTTCTAACAGCCACCACATAACCAGATTAGGTTGCAAAAAAATAACTTTTTAAAAAAGAAAGCAAAACACGGTTTTGTCAAACACGAAAAAAAATTACAATGTAGCGCCACAATGCTACCCCAAACACAGTCTAAGACTCAATCACTTGCATTCATTATTCTATACAAAATATTAGATATGCAAAGAACNGCCACCTTAATTTTGTATTTACAACAAAAAAATTTCAGCAGAACAATCATTAACAAATGACAATAACAATCTGATAATTTGGTGGGGAAGGAGAATGGTTACCAGGCAAAGCAATGAAGGCGTCAGCTTGGCGAGCCATCTCGGCTTTCCTCTCGTGCATGTCTGAGACCGCTAGAACTTCCCCAACCGTCTCTCCGGTAATCTAAAAATATAATTTTTATATTATCTATATGTTACTGAAAATATCAAAATTCTACTTTTGGACAATCAAAGACTTAACTTAGTTATACAACAACAATAACAAGCTTTTATACAACTAAGTGGGGTAGACTAAATGAATCATTTTTCTCCATTGTATCCTATAAGTGCCATATTTTTATTCAATTCTAATAAATTAAGATTATTTTTTATAGCCCAAGCCTTTTTAGGTCTACCATTTTTTTCCTTAACACAAGTCGAATCTAAAACATCTACTCTCCTAACTCTCCTAACAAGATCATGAGATGGTCAACATTAAAATTAATTCCCATTTACTCGCTAAAACATCTAAGACGGCTCTCTCTAATCTCGTTTGCCACAGAAGCTAGACCAACCCATTCATGAGTAGATTTGTTTTGCATTTAGTAATAACAAACACGTTGTCGACTACATAACGCAACCCTCCACTTTTTGCATCCCAGAACTTGAGACCCGACAATGACAAAGACTAAACTTGGTAATGAAAATAAAAGATCTTATAGAATAAGCCTCATTTTGTTGCTTGAAGTTAAAAAATGTTATAAAAATGATAACTTTTCCTTGAGTTTTTGTCACATGAATGCCTCCAAATTTTTTAAAAGCAAATATTTCATTTTTAAGATCAAAATGACTGAAAATAAAAGCTTTGGTCTGCAAGATGTGAAATTTATCAAGTGAAAGATGGCATTTTGTCAAAATTACAAAAGTACCCTTCAGAATGATTTTAAAAACTGAATTCAGACNTCAAATTAATGTTGATAAGATGAAGAAGCAATTGTCCAAACATTTCAAGATGAATGAGTTGAGAGAAGCTTATAGAATTCTTAGCATGGAGATTCTCAATGACGTGATCATTGTAAATGTTTGGCTCTCACAAGAAGCATATGTTTGAAAAGTGCTAAAAAAGTGTGGGGTTGATGACTTGAGCAATATGATGAGTCTACCCATTGTATTTCATATTCAGTTGAGTTCAGATCATTGTCCTAGAAATGATCATGAGAGGAAATATATGTGATTGATTCTTTAGATTTGCGTAGAGGCAATTTAGTATATGTCATGATTTATACTAGACTAGACATTGCACATGTGGTTAGTATCATGAGCAGGTTCAACTATGATATGGAAATGAGTCATTAACAGCCCATGAAGTCTACTCCGAGGTATTCGAATGATACAATTGATGTCGCTCGGTGCTTAGAAGACAACCATTTATTGTTGATTTATGTGTAGGATATACTGATTTAAGACTGCAAGTGATTTGGATAGGAGTAGGTCTATGATTGTTTATTTATTCGTATTAGAGGGAGGTCCAGTCGGCTGAAGATCGGTTCTTTACTCTACTTTAACGCGCTTTGTTTACTACAAGTTTTGTGTAAATGACGGTTACGGAAGCGGTGAATAAAGCGATATAGATGTAGAGCCTATTGGATAACTTGAAAGCAGATCATGAGTTTATGATGGTGTTATATGATAATCAGAGTGTGATATTCATGACTATAAATTTAGTTCATCATGTCCGTACAAAATATATTGATGTGAGATACCATTTTGTTCGAGATTTAATTTATGACAACAATGTTTTGTTGAAGAAGAAATATATAAAGAAAAATCCAACGAACATGCTCACAAAGGTACTCTCGGTTCATAAGTTTTTTTCGTAGAAGTTTGCTCATTCGAGTATTTTAAAGAACTATACGAGAGTTGATCGCTTCGAAAGAGGGATATAAAATCAATTATCTGAAAGTTAAAGATGAGATGAAAATTATTATGTAAAGTATTAAATATAATAGTTGTATATTAAATAATTGATATTAAGTAATATAATTAGGGAATATCTAATTGGATGATTTTTTATATATTATAATTTTTTTTCCACTCATATATTTTGTAAATAAAATAAATAAAATTTATAAATTAGATAATTTCATAAGAATTATTTAAAAAAAAACTTAAAAAAATGAGAAATGATGTCATGTGTACCTAAGCTATAAGCTACCATGGAGGGTTATTACTAGCTGCAAAAACAGAATAATTACACGTGGGCCCAATGTCATCATAACCGACATAAAGAACCCCACCCATGTCTCCC
>JXCR01047437.1:5742-16687 GCA_002079205.1 Phalaenopsis hybrid cultivar | reverse complement strand
AGGTCTTGAAAGTAACTTTCTTTGTTTGCCGACACAACCATTTCAAAGCCTGCTTTATATTCTTTCTTTCTCATGAGGTGGATTTGAGAAATATGCCAATCAAAGTTATATAATATTCATGTTACATAAGTAATTTATGCTTATAAATGAAGGCTTCATGAAGAACAAATGTCAAAGAGAAGATATTACAACTAAACTTTGCTTTTTAACATTCATACGACCAAAATTTCTTTTATATTACATAAAAAATATCACTATTTTATCATTTAGCAAACGAAATACACCTTTCATGCATAGGTAAAGATGACATATATGTAAAAATTATAGCTTAGGGGTTATAGCTTAGGGGATAGATGTGTAAATACATAGGAATTGGGTAGTATGGATGTAAATTCACCGGTTTCTTATGAATTCCAAGCTGTGCCCAGGTGATGACTTCAAGCAATTCTTCTAGAGTTCCATAGCCACCTTAATTTTGTATTTACAACAAAAAATTTCAGCAGAACAATCATTAACAAATGACAATAACAATCTGATAATTTTGTGGGGAAGGAGAATGGTTACCAGGCAAAGCAATGAAGGCATCAGCTTGGCGAGCCATCTCGGCTTTCCTCTCGTGCATGTCTGAGACCGCTAGAACTTCCCCAACCGTCTCTCCGGTAATCTGAAAATATAATTTTTATATTATCTATATGTTACTGAAAATATAAAAATTCTACTTTTGGACAATCAAAGACTTAACTTAGTTATACAAAAACAATAACAAGCTTTTATACAACTAAGTGGGGTAGACTAAATGAATCATTTTTCTCCATTGTATCCTATAAGTGCCATATTTTTATTTAACTTTAATAAATTAAGATTATTTTTTATAGCTCAAGCCTTTTTAGGTCTACCATTTCTTTTCTTAACACAAGTCGAATCTAAAACATCTACTCTCCTAACAAGATCATGAGATGGTCAACATTAAAATTATTTCGCATTTACTCGCTAAAACATCTAAGACGCTCTCTCTAATCTCGTTTGCCACAGAAGCTAGACCAACCCATTCATGGGTAGATTTGTTTCGCATTTAGTAATAACAAACGCGTTGTCGACTACATAACGCAACCCTCCACTTTTTGCATCCCCGGAACTTGAGACCCGATAATGACAAAGACTAAACTTGGTAATGAAAATAAAAGATCTTATAGAATAAGCCTCATTTTGTTGCTTGAAGTTAAAAAATGTTATAAAAATGATAACTTTTCCTAGAGTTTTTGTCATATGAATGCCTCCAAATTTTTTAAAAGCAAATATTTCATTTTTACGATCAAAATGACTGAAAATAAAAGCTTTGGTCTGCAAGATGTGAAATTTATCAAGCGAAAGATGGCATTTTGTCAAAATTATAAAAGTACCGTTCAAAATGATTTTAAAAACTGAATTCAGACAANATCATGCAAGACATGCTGTAACCCTAACCAAATCTCATAATTTCAATCCGAAATTTCTTCCCCAGATCGAACAAAACCCAACAGGATTACATTTTTAGACGATTTAAGAAAATAAAATAAAAAACCCAATCGAATNGAGGCCCATCAAACCAACACTCCCACCTCCATAAACCAAATCAATTCCTCTTGCCACCTAAAACAAAAAAAAGCAGAAAAAAAGCCACATTTATAAAATATAATATCTAATGCATTAAAAAAAAATCAAATTTTTTAAAGCAATGCATCAGCATTTTAATCCGATGAACAAAACAACATCACCATTTTTTCACTCCCCATAAAAATTCAATTTTTAAGATCATGCAAGACATGCTGTAACCCTAACCAAATCTCATAATTTCAATCCGAAATTTCTTCCCCAGATCGATCGAAACCCAACAAGATTACTTTTTTAGACGATTTAAGCAAAATAATAATAAAAAAACCCAATCGAATTTAAGAAATCGCTGCAGCAAAGCAGCAATATCGAAAAAAAAAAGAAAAAAAGGAACGATTTTTAATNATCATGCAAGACATGCTGTAACCCTAACCAAATCTCATAATTTCAATCCGAAATTTCTTCCCCAGATCGAACGAAACCCAACAAGATTACATTTTTAGACGATTCAAGCAAAATAATAATAATAAACCCAATTGAATTTAAGAAATCGCTGCAGCGAAGTTGCAATATCGAAAAAAATAAGAAAAAAAAGGAACGATTTTTAACGATTCGTTCAACTCACCAACTCCTTTCCGAGCTCGACGGCCGCTTCTTTGTAACTCGTCTTCTTCCCCGGACTGCTTCCGCAGAATACGCAGATCCTTTTGAAGCATGACGGAGAAGCTACCGCCGGCAACTCGACCGCAGGCTGCTCGGCCATGGTTGAAGAAAGCTCTCGATTTTCCGGCGAAGATACAACGTGGATGATTGAATACGATAGCGAACGGAAGGAGAAGGGAGCGGTGGAGTGATTTAGAGGCTTTATAGACGGAGAAAGAGCGGTGATCGATTTTTGGACGGCTGTGNAGGTACCGCCGGCAACTCGACCGCCGGCTGCTCAGCCATGGTTGAAGAAAGCTCTCGATTTTCCGGCGAAGAAACAACGTAGATGATTGAATACGAGAGCGAAGGCAAGGAGAAGGGAGCGGTGGAGTGATTTAGAGGCTTTATAGACGGAGAAATNAGAAGCTACCGCCGGCAACTCGACCGCCGGCTGCTCAGCCATGGTTGAACAAAGCTCTCGATTTTCCGGCGAAGAAACAACGTGGATGATTGAATACGAGAGAGAAGGGAAGGAGAAGGGAGCGGTAGACTGATTTAGAGGCTTTATAGACGGAGAAAGAGCGGTGATCGAGCTTTGGACGGCTGTGATTGATTGATTGGATTTATCGCCGACATAAATAGGAGGAATGATATTTTTTTTTATGAAACAAAGACAGGCGGGGTCCGGACTCCGCCTGAGTGAATTGATGAGCATAATTGATACTTTAGAACACATTTTATATATATGAGACATAATCGAGACTTGTATCATAGCTTCTGATCATTTATTTTTTTTAATATATATNCAAAATTGATAGTTTAGAACACATTTTATCTTAATTTACTCTTCCATAAAAATAAAATCTTGATGTTAAGAGAGTCAAGACCCTTTGCCCCTCAATATTATATATATATACATAGACACACACAAATATATATTAAAAAAAATGGATGGTCAGAGGCTATGATACAAGTGAGAAGTTTTGATTATGTCTCATGTGTCTATAATTCGAGTAACACACCCAACACTCTTGGGGAATCAAACCCCAGACCATATGAGACTTACAGTTGACAAGCAGATGCTCGATGAATTGATCTGAATACATCGCACATATATATTGATGCGTGCTAGAAAATTTGCGGCAGTGAAGTAATGGATTATCGTCTTAGCGTTGCACGAGAATTCAGAACACACTCAGATGAAAATGAATCAAGCTGTGATAACACCAAAAGTTTTTTTTGTGAAAAACCCGTACAGAGGAAAAACCACGGGATCTTGTCAAGTTTTAAAAATTCACTATAAGTTGATGTTACAGATGTCGCTTGTCTCACAGGTGGGAAATCGTTACTAGTTTTCTAAGTTACAACGTCGACTTACAACGTCTAGTCAGCGGTGGTTGACGGAGGTTGGCAGTGATCAATGGTAATTAAATATAATTGATGACGGTTGGCGGTAGTCGACAGAGGTCAGTGACGATCAACGGTGGCCTGCGGTGGTGGCCGACTGCAGTGGTGGTCGACGACGATCGATGATGACGAGGATGATCTTGGACTTAAGCTCCTTCTCAAAGCCTCAAGTTCTCTCTTAAGCATCTCCCTCTCATGTGAGAAGTGATGTTCTATTTATAGTGTTTTGAGTGCAATTAATGCAGGAATATGAGCCATTTTGATCAGACGGTCCGGAGAGCTTCCTTTGATCAGATGACGTTTGATGGACATTTGAGTGTCTTAATGATGTCGGAATTGTGCAATCTTAGGTTCTTTGGATTTGTCTCGTTGAGACCCTCGATTCGACTATGAACTCGTTAGATTCGACATTCGTTTGACTTTTCAAATGCCTCCGGAAATCCACTAATAGTAGTTTGATAATTTGATTTGGGCTTGATTTGACTCGGATTGGACTGAATTTCATATCATTAGGTCTGTCTTTTCGAGAGGAACAATTTGGCTATAAGTTTACTGAAATCGAAGTTCTGAATGACTCTTAATTGAAATTTGAATGTTTCTTTTTCAAAAAATTGCACNATATTTATTGAATCCAAAAGTGTTTGGGAAACACAGCAAATGAATTGAAAGTTGTTCTGCTAAGAAGTGATTATGGATAAAGAGAGATAGAATAAGGGAGAATGAGAGATAAAGAGGGAGAGAGAGAGGACATTAAAAGGAGAGTAATTTATTCATGACTTGGACTCTTGTTTATTGGCCTAGGTCTCAGTAGTATAAAAGTACCATTTATCTTTAATTTTTTAGAGAGGCTTTTTGGAAATTACGGAGTTATTTGCATATAATAAGACTGGAGACCGATTCAATTGACGAGGGTTGTCGATCGTCTGATAAGTCTTTGACTTGATCGATATTTAGTTCAAATGAGTGCTCCGTGTCGATCGTCATGAAGGCTGATTACCGCCCTCAAGGAGCTTCTCCTGGCTCGTTATGCCAATCGTTCTAGCAAGAGAATTCTCTTGCCAATATTCAACCAAAAATGATTGTCAAAGGCTATGTTCAATCATCAACATCTTTGTGATTCGTGCTGACAAATTTTTATATATATAATATTCTATGGTCAAATACTTGGCGATTCAGTCCAAACACAATTTCTATAAAGGTTGACTCATACTCACACCTAAGCTGGATCTATTAAAATATTTGGTTAGAGGAATCAAATAGAGTCCAGAGAATATCAGTCAACCAGGGACAATGCGAGTCAATTTTGAGCTCATCTTTTTAATTGCTCATCAGCTTGTTAGCTCAAACATTATCATTAACTAAGTTGGTGGCCCGACATACATTTTTTATCTTTAAGTGGTTAATCTATTTTGAACCTACAATAATTTCAACTAAAATTAAAGTTGTTGCTAAACAAATTAAAAAATTGCAGATTTTATTGCAAATTGATACATTTATATTATATCACTTGTTTCTAAATTGTGGTGGTAAGAAGAAATCATGACAATTCAATAGGGAAAGAGATGCAAAAACGGGAGAAATTATTGCGTACGGACACCGCATGCATCTCTGCATGCAGTGTCCGATCCTGACCGTAGATCACAGTGATCTAAGGTTAGGATTATTTCGATTTTTTAATAAATTTAAAAAAAAAATTTGGTGGAGCCCACCGAAATACATCATGATCGTAAATTAGGTGATTTATGGTCCGAATCGGACACCGCACGCTAATTTTTCCAAAAACGGAGTGCACAAAAATAGGAAAATGAATGAAATCTCACTAGATTACCGAAGCCAATCGAGAAGGTGGTGAAAGCGCTACGGGATTCATGTGGTACGTGCAACATTACGTGAATCACACGATCGAAGGAGGAATGACGGAAACAAAGAGGAAAGGAAAAAAAAATTGGGCTTTTACCAAGAGATTAGTCATTCTCTATTGGAGTAATATTTGAATTATAAAAGTAACGGCTTCTCATAGATGATGCCAAATTACTACGTGCTACATAATTCTTAATAATAAAGAAAAAATAAGCCTTTGCTTGTTAGAATGTACTTGACATACAATGATAAAAGTGATAAAAAAATTGTTGACCTCAATTTTTAGGTATGTCTTTTCCTCTCTTTAAAGCTAAGGGTCTAGCCATAAGATATTTCTATTTTGATTCTTCTAGAGGACTGCATTGAGACCTACAATATTTAAAAATTCAAGCCATTTACTTCGATCATTGAAGTTTCATACGGATGATTCTAAATCCTCTACATAAAGTTGAGGTGATTAGAAGCCGGCATACTGAAGCTCATGTTGAGTTTTTATAGGATTTTGAAAGTCTTAAGTGGACCACATGACGTGTGTGATGTTTGACTTTGGTGGTCGCTTATACGAGGAAAAGTTAACAATTTGCTCGTTAAACGGCTTCGATCGGACAAAAAATAACTTTATTTGCCACGTTGCACAAATTTAAATTAAATTTGCACGGTATTTGGAAAACTTGTTTGAGTGACCCCGGATGACGAAATGGATCTCGTCGGCACGTTCGGGATGTTGATTTTACCCGAAAAAGACATATATATTGTTAGGGTTCTAAATTAGGTGGAACTGTGTCCAAAATTGATGAATTTAAATAAAACAATAATTTTTTAAAAAAAAATTCGTAAATAAAAAAAAATTCAGCTTCGCNATATATATATATATATATATATATATATATATATATATATATATATATATATATATATATATATAATTTCAATGCGAAATGTTTCCAGCTCAGTTGGTAGAGAATTCATTTCTGCGTTGTATGACTCCTCTATTTTAAGGTTTGAGTCCCTCCGTGTGTAAAGTGAAATGATCAGACAACTATATGTATATATATAGACACATACGTTTTTTTTTAATTTATTTATGAATAAAAATTATTTTTATTTTAAAAAAAATTAAACAATGATATTATTTATGTGATCTGAAATAATTAATTTGTATAAATTTAAAAAATAAAATTTCGGTATTGATTATATAAAATAAAAAAAAAGGAAATGTGGTGATTTAATGCATTGGGAGGCGGGAAGATCATTGATTGGGGAGAATCAATGGTTGAGATTTGCCCAATCATGAACTTGACGGACAGACCGTTACAACTTTAACGGTTATCTAACGCCTCGTTTGCACAGAGGATTCTTTTTTCTTTATTTTTCATTAAGTCTTATTTAATGAATCTTCACTAATATCTCGAGTTAAATGCGAAGAATAATAATTAAATGAATTAAATGTTGGAGAAAAGAGAGAAAATTGGGGAGAATTTAATCTTGCAATTATTATATTTTTTATGTAAATCACAAAGTTTAAGCAATAAAATAATTTTATTTAAATTTTTATTAATAGCTATAAAAACAAATTGTTTGATTTTTCTTCAATTATATACCCAAAAACTAAGTTGTCAAGCACTAGTAAAGCCCAAATGTTAAATGGGTCTCACCGGCTTGATGGACCAAGCCCAACAACGATGTGAAGTGCGTTGGTGCTGGCAAGATCAATAGCCTTAGGCATACATTTGGAAGTGATAAGCTGCGGAGCTCCTTGCCACCCAAAAGGGTTTTACGAGTGCCTTCTTCCAGCGAAGTTTTTCACAAAAGGATCGATCATACTTATATCTCCATGTGATTTCTTCCAGCAAAAATCGTCCATGTTATTTGAGTTCATATTTCATACTCGTATGAGTGAACTCATTAACAACTACATGGCCATATCATCGAGCTCAACGAGCAGCACGATTTATAAGATAACCCGCACCGACAGATCTTGTCAGAAATGAGTTTGATCAGATTCTGCACTACATAGCTTTTAACCTACTTTTATGATTATTTTCTAGAAAAAATTATTCCGTGTGGACACCGCATGCATCTCTGCATGCGGTGTTCGATCTCTGTCGTCCATCACGGCTTCGATGCAACCCACTTTCAATTTTTTTTTTTTAAATCCCACCTAAGCCGTGATGGACGGTGGAGATCGGACACTGCATACATCCCTGCAGGGAATAATTTTTCATTTTCTAGACCCCTATATGAGTGTATAGACTTCTAAGCATATAAATAAAAAGGAATGAGGGAAGAATTTAATTTATGGAAAATGTTATATTATAAGGGNTATATATATATATATATATATATATATATATATATATATATATATATATATATATATATATATACAAACACACGTTATTTTTATTTATTTATGAATAAAATTTATTTTTAATTTTAAAAAAAATTAAACAATGATATTATTTATGTGAAGTGAAATAATTAATTTGTATAAATTTTAAAAAATAAATTTCGGGATTGATTATATAAAATAAATAAATAAGGAAAAATAGTGATTTAATGCATTGGGAGGCGGGAAGATCATTGATTGGGGAGAATCAATGGTTGAGATTTGCCCAATCATGAACTTGACGGACAGACCGTTACAACTTTAACGGTTATCTAACGCCTCGTTTGCACAGAGGATTCTTTTTTCTTTTATTTTTCATTTAAGTCTTATTTAATGAATCTTCACTACTATCTCGAGCTAAATGCGAGGAATAATAATTAAATGAATTAAATGTTGGAGAAAAGAGAGAAAATTGGGGAGATTTTAGTCTTGCAATTATTCCATTTTTTATGTAAATCACAAAGTTTAAACATTAAAATAATTTTATTTAAATTTTTATTAATAGCTATAATNTGTTGGAGAAAAGAGAGAAAATTGGGGAGATTTTAGTCTTGCAATTATTCCATTTTTTATGTAAATCACAAAGTTTAAACAATAAAATAATTTCATTTAAATTTTTATTAATAGCTATAATAACAAATTGTTTGATTTTTCTTCAATTGTATGCCTAAAAACTAAGTTGTCAAGGAGTAGGAAAGCCCAAATGTTAAATGGGTCTTGTCGGCTTGATGGATCAAGCCCAANAAAGTTTAAACAATAAAATAATTTCATTTAAATTTTTATTAATAGCTATAAAAACAAATTGTTTGATTTTTCCTCAATTGTATACCTAAAAACTAAGTTGTCAAGGAGTAGGAAAGCCCAAATGTTAAATGGGTCTCACCGGCTTGATGGATCAAGCCCAACAACGATGTGAAGTGCTCTGACGCTGGCAAGATCAATAGCCTTCGGCATACATTTGGAAGTGATAAGCTGCGGAGCTTCTTGCCACCTAAAAGGATTTTACGAGTATCTTCTTTCAGCGAGCTTTTCACAAAAGGATCAATCCCACTTCTATCTTCCGGCCAAAATCGTCCATTTCATCTGAGTTCACNACAAAAGGATCAATCCCACTTCTATCTTCCGGCCAAAATCGTCCATTTCATCTGAGTTCACATTTCACACTCATATGAGTGAACTCATTAACAACTACATGACCATATTACCGAGCTCTTTGAGGCAAAAGAAAGAGAATTTTCGCCCGTCAACATACATATCACCATTTATAAGATAACCTGCACCGACAGATCTTATCAGAAATGAGTGTGATTAGATTCTGCACTACATAACTTTTAACCTACTTTTATGATTATTTTCTACGAAAAATTATTCTGTGCGAACACCGCATGTGTCGGATCTCCGCCATACATCACGGCTTCGGTGGAACCCACTTTCAAATTTTTTTTTTTTTGTAATCCCACCGAAGCGGTGATAGATGGTGGAAATCGGACACCGCATGCATCTCTGTATGCAGTGTTGCACGGAATAATTTTTTATTCTCTGGAGCCCTATATGAGTGTATAGACTTCTAAGCATAANATCTCCGCCATACATCACGGCTTCGGTGGAACCCACTTTCAAATTTTTTTTTTTTTGTAATCCCACCGAAGCCGTGATAGATAGTGGAGATCCGACACCGCATGCATCTCTGTATGCAGTGTTGCACGGAATAATTTTTCATTTTCTGGAGCCCTATATGAGTGTATAGACTTCTAAGCATATAAATAAGAAGGAATGAGGGAAGAATTTAATATTTGGAAAATATTATATTATAAGGANGTTTTAGCGTTGCGTTACACAAAAATCAATCACTCAGATAAAATATAAGCACGAGACACCTCAATTTTATCTAGAAACTTTGGAAAAAAGGAAAAAAATCATGAGGCTTAACTCAGTTGAAATGATCAACTATAAGTATAGAGGGATGCTATCCTCTTTGTATTATGGAAGTAAAGTTACAAAATTGATCATCATAGATGTACAACATTAATTCATTGATAACAGTCATAATATGCTTGTTATTCTTTGCGATAAAGGGGATAATAGACTATGAGGGATGTAGTTGATTTTTATGGAAGTCGTAATCTGTAGTGAATGTTGTAGATAGTGATAATATTGTAGCGTCAACTTGTCGTGGAAGTCACAGTTGAAAACCATGCAGTAGTTTATCATGTTTGTCATAAATGGTTGCTTTATGAGCATCAGTTTGTCACAGATTCCACTATAAAGAGCTTTAATAACGTTCATATGTCGTAGAGGTCAGAGTTAGAAGCTATGTGAGATGTGATAACACATGTATGCCACATAAGTCGGATTTGGGAGTCTCATGAGCTATGATAATGTCCGTGAGCCGCAGAGGCCAAAGTTAAAAGTTGTGTGAGTTGTGATAACATTCGTAGACCACATAGGCTGAAGTTGGGTATAACACATAAGTTATTAGTAATTCTCAAAAGAAAGCTCCTACTTGTCCATGCACCGAACTCGATGAACCGATCTACAATTGAGTACAATTGTAGATATGTCGTTGATAACATGTTAATGAGTTTTCTTTGCTTCTTCAATTTTGTCATCTCCGACTGGCTCATCGCTAACGATGTTAATGAGAACATCCAACATTGTGATGGTGCTTATGCAATGCTTCATGAGGAAGTTAGTGCTTGGATCAGATTGTATCTCGATCACTGCCAGAGTGTTGTTAGCAATGAGTGCATTGACGGAGTTTTGATAGGTNGTATGAGTGAACTCATTAACAACTACATGACCATATTACCGAGCTCTTTGAGGCAGAAGAAAGAGAATTTTCACCCGTCAACATACATATCACCATTTATAAGATAACCTGCACCGACAGATCTTATCAGAAATGAGTTTGATTAGATTCTGCACTACATAGCTTTTAACCTACTTTTATGATTATTTTCTACGAAAAATTATTCTGTGCGAACACCGCATGTGTCGGATCTCCGCCATACATCACGGCTTCGGTGGAACCCACTTTCAAATTTTTTTTTTTTT
>JXCR01047415.1:105640-117225 GCA_002079205.1 Phalaenopsis hybrid cultivar | reverse complement strand
GCTTGACAATGTGTGCTTGGTACAACTATGGCACAAGTAAGGCTTTTACTAAGGCTCTGCTCAAGCCCGAAGCTATCATATATGTTGGGGAAGGCAAGCAATTCCCACAAATGAGCCAGGACATCATAGTCCACTGCAAACAGTTGTACTTATCTTGTCCTTGGATTAGCTTCAACTAGAGGGATATGACTGCCTTACTAAAGGGTCGAGCCCTTGCCTTTGTTTTAGGGTGCCTCGATCACAAGTAGTGGAAAAACTCTCACTAACTACAAGTCCTAAACATCATCAACCCGAAATTAAGTTTCACCGAAGTGTACAGAAGATGTAGATGGATGATTCTCTACTTCCTACTATAAGTATGCCAAAGTAGATGGAGCTGTGTCCTCGGATTCACTAACAGTTTCCAATCAAACATCTTTAATAATCTTGCAAATTGTTTCCTCTTTGCAAGAGAGTCAAATGAATGCAATTCACAATTAAAATAGCCACCATGAGCAGAAACAGACAACACAAAAAAAGACAAGAATATTTATTCTTTATTGGTGCTAGAAAAGAGTGAAGAAAATCCTTTTACAATAAGATATAAGAGATATAACAATTGAAATGATTTTGCAATTAAACTTGTTATTTCATTTAACAAATGTGTTTAAATAAGTATTACAATGTTTAACAAATAAACTCAATAAAACCCTCTAATTACAAATTACTCACAACATTCACCCTCAAGATGGGCGAAAGATATTCACTAAGTCAATCTTGTCACATATTCTAGCTGATTCCACTGAATTAAGTCCTTTAGTGAGGCAGTTAGCCACCTGCTCTCCAGTTGTTACATGACTTAGTTCCAACAATTCGCTATTCAGCTTTTCATTGATGAAGAATCTATCAATTTCCACATGTTTAGTTATATCGTGTTGCATCAGGTTGTTAGCAATGCTGATTTCTGACTTTTTGTCGCACCACAACTTCATTTGAGTTCCCTGGTCCACTTTGAGTTCAAACAACAAGGCTTTCAGTCATATCATCTCAACAACTTCTAATGTCATGGCCTTGTATTCTACCTCTGATGTTGATCTTGCTACAAGTGATTGTTTCTTGCTCTTTCACAAGACCAAATTGCCACCTACAAAAATGCAATATCCTGATATGGATCTTCTGTCATCAGCACGAGTTGCCCAATAAGAATCACAAAAGCTCTCTATATTTACATGTACATTATTCATGAATATCAACCATTTCCCAGGTGTACACTTCAAATACCTCAGAATTTAATACACTTCATCATATGGCCCTTCCTTGGATCATGCATGTAGCGGCTCACCACACGTTTTGCAAAAGAGATCGGGTCGGTTGTGGCACAAATAGATCAAACGGCCCACCAGCCTCTAGTACCTCTCACAATCAATTGATTCACTAGTCTCTGTACTGAGCTTGACCTTCTAATCAATTGAAGAGACTGCAGGTTTGCACCCCACATAGTTGTCTTCGTGAGAAGATTTAGTACATATTTTCTCTGGGATAAAACCATCCCCTCAGATTCGTCGGTCACTTCAATCCCAAGAAAATATATGAGTTGTTCCAGATCCTTTACCTCAAATTGCACTCCCAATCTTCCCTTGAGTTGAGTAATCTCTGTCTTATCATCACCAGTGACAATTATGTCATTCACATACACAACAAATATGGTAGTGTGACCTTCATTTTGGCGAAAGAATATCGTGCGGTCTACATTGATCAGTTGATATTCCATGTCAACCATCGTTATTCTAAACTTGTTAAACCAGGCTCGAGGAGACTTCTTCAAGCATACAGCGACTTCTCGAGCCTACGCACCTTGTGCATTGTCTAGGATATACTGAATTCTGGTGGTATCTCCATATATACCTCCTCCAGTAGCTCCCATGATGAAAGCATCCTTCACATCCAGTTAGTGAAGTCTCCATTCACCATTCATTGCCAGAAAATCCAGTGTCTTCACTGTGCTCATCTTTGCAAATGATGCAAAGGTTCTATCGCAATCAATGTTATAAGTCTGACTATACCCTTTTGCCACTAATCGTGCTTTGTACCTCTTCACATTCTCTTCTGGAGTTTGTTTTACTGTGAAGATCCACTTGCACCAACTGCCTTCTTCCCTGCTAGTGGTGGTACAATCTCTCATGTTCGATTTTTATCAAGAGCTCCAAACCCTTCAAGTATAGTCACTTTCCACTTGAGATCCTCTTTAGAAATTTGTCAATACTTGGGTATAGAGACAGAGTCCAATGATGCAATGAATGCTTCATGTAAAGATGAGATGTTATAATAAGAAATAAAGTTCGCAATGTCAAGTTCCTACCCAAAACGATCAGGAGAATATTTTGCATTGTTGCAGGAGGTCCTCCTTAACGTTGGGGGAGTATGAGTGGATGAAGGAAGAATAATATGACCTGGGAGTTTTGAATCAAAGGTGGATGATATAGGTATATCAAGAGTTGGGGAAAACCGGAACAAGGGACTTGTTGGCACTGCAGATTCTATTTTCTCAGTTTATTCCTTCTTTTGTGTATACACCCTCACCTTTAGCCTGAATCAACCAACTTTGGATTCAATCTCCTCGATTTTCGTCTCCTCACTTGATTCATCCCACATCACAAGATATGACATTGCTCCCACTTGCACCACTACTACTTACTCTCTCTTGCCTCATATCTCCAACGTCTGTCGAGTCACCAAAGGGTGAATTCACCTCCAGAATGTAGTATGATTCAAACTCTCTGAATGACACATTCATACTCACAAAAAGTCTTTTCTCAATCGGGCTCCAACAGACATAACATTTTTTAGTAGCAGAATAACCCACGAACACACATTTCATAGCTCTGGGATCCAATTTCCCTGTAGATGACATGTTGTCTTTTATAAAGCATACACATCCAAATACCTTCAATGAAAGGATCCCACTATTGCCTCCCTTCAACATCTGACAAGAAGACTTCCACTCCAGCACTCTTAAGGGCATCCTATTAATCAATTGCAGCTGTCAACATTGTTTTCATCATAAGTGTTGTGGGACATTCATTGTCATCATGTTCTGGCTACCTCTAGAAGATGTCGATTATTCCTCTCTGCTACTTCATTATATGTTGGTGTATATGGGCAAGTGGTTTGGTGTTGTATCCCTTGAACTGACAGGTAGTCCTCTAATACTTTGTTGAAATATTATATCCTATTATCAGATCTCAGTGCATTCACAACTGCCCCATATTTGGTCTGGATTGCTTTGTGGAAATCTTTAAAACAAGCAAACACTTCACTCTTCTGTTTCATCAAATATATCCAGGTAACACGAGAAAAAAATCAATGAAAGTAACAATATAACAATAATCATTCATCGAACTAGTAAGACAAGATCTCCATACATTAGAATGTATCAAATCAAACACACCTAAGCTCCTATTCCCATAACAGACAAAAGAGCTCCTAGTTTCACCTTATTGCCTTTTCATACAAGGATGGATACAAACAACTTAATAGACTGAACGGATAGTATCATATACACCTATGATGTAGCAACAATACATCTTCCACGCTCCTCTCAGATCCTCCTACTCCAACATTCTCAATTATGAATGTTAAGGCTAAGTCCATCCCCTCTCTATCCAAGTACCGGAGTCTACTATGTCACATGATAGTCCCAAGTTTCTGGTCAATTCCCTTCTCTTGAAAGATCACCTTTGGAATATCAAATGAAACAACACATTTTAGTATTTATCAGAGATAAAACCAAGGAGTCCCCAAGGATTTTGTTTGTAGAGACATTTGTAGAGAAATTTTTGTCTTGGACTCCACCACCAACCTTCTTTAGAGCTTTGCAGTCATTCTTGAAATGCATTTCTTCCCACAATTCCAGCATTCACCTCTATCATTTGCTTTCTCAAACCTGAAGTTTCCTCTTCTGGACTTGAACTTGTCTCTGTCTGAAGATTTTTTCTCCTATTTTTCAACATTCAATGCATAACTTCAAGATTCATTGTTTGCTGCCTTTCGACGAAACTCTTCATTCTGCACTAACCTTACGATGTCATCGAAGTTCAACTTCATATTACCTGAAGAGTTACTCACCACCGTGACCAATCCATCCCAACTGTCCAGCAATAAAAATGAAATTAACAGTCTTAATCTCATCATCAAATTTGATACATACAGAATACAACTAGCTGGTCAAAATATTAAAATTATTCAAGTGTTCAGCCACCGAACTAACTTCCAGAATACAACTAGCTAGTCAAAATATTAAAATTATTCAAGTGTTCAGCCACCGAACTAACTTCCATCATTTTCAAGTTAAATAATCACTTCATCACAAAAATTTTATTTGAAGAAAAAAGTTACTCATACATCCTTGACAATGCTGTCATGAGATCCACCAAATTTTTTTCAATCACTATGTTAAACGCAAAAGACCAGAAAAGTGAAAGATGGATCAAACCTAAGGTTGTTCGATCCAGCACTTACCATTCTTTCAGAGTCATCGTTTTAGAGTACTTGTTTGATTCATTGTAGTGAGAAATACAATTTCTTTTGATACAAAAAATCTTCAGCTTGTATTTTTTAGGAGGCAAAATTTAATCCATTAAACTTCTTCACCTTATACCTCGCTTTGTCGATCGTTGCTCCACTCGAATCAAAAGTCTTCAAAAAAAAATCTCACTCTGATACCTAAATACACAACAAAGTAATCGCCAGAAAAAACACCAAAATTTAATATGGAAAACCCGAGGATGGCAAAAAATCATAGAGTAATATCAAACCAAAAATTTCAATATAAAAAGGGAAATATACATAAAATTAGACCATTCAAATCTTCTCTCTACACCACTGAAATTTATAATAATTCAGCTTAAAATCCTCTTTTGATCACAAAAGAGAAATCACAGGCTCTGAAATCCACCTCTCGAACTTCATCGCTCCACACAAAAGCTCTTCGAGAGTTCACCACGCACAAGAGTTTCGTAAGAGAGAAGTGATTTCACTCTGAATCATGGGCATAAGAATCGAATCTGGAGAAAAACTGCCCTAGCATAATCATGTCCCTCCTCGGCATAATAATTCTAGTCGCTCTGCTTCGGAACCTAGAATCGAAGGAACGGCTGCGTGGCTACGTGGCTATTTGGCGTAACCACATCGTCCGACATGGCTAAACCCAAAATTGGTGTGGTTACGCACGTCATGTAGCATTGGAGCGCCATTTTTGCAGCACTGGGTTCCTTTGTCTCTGTCGTTGCTGCTATTTCAGCCCAAGTAAATTAGACTCTACACTCAACAGAGCAAACAACTATCATTTAAANATATATATATATATTGTAGGAAATTTTATTATATCGAAAAAATAATTACAATAGGGTGGTGGCCAATAGTTTCAAACTAAAACTTACACTTACAACACATACAACTCACACAAACAAAAGAAAAACCTAGGACCTGTTTGCCACCTATACAACCAGTGCAACAAAATCAAAAATTCTTATCAATGCGAAGAAAAGGTAAATTAATATGTTCCTCTTTAAGTAAAAGATGAAGCTCCGTAGGTAAAATATTAGAATAATTAATTGCTTATGACTCTAAACTTCTTCTCGCAGCCCAATTTGCACAATAATTAGATTCATGATGAATAAATAACCATTGAACCTACACATAATCACATAAAGCAAAAACAAAAAATCATATGAATTATTAGAAACCAAGGATATTCTTTATTCCTCATACAGTAGTTCCACAGTTCCAAATTATCAATCTGTATCATAATTCTATCCCAACCATAATTTACCGCAAGCTTCATAGCAACAACCACAACATCAACTTCGACACAAATAGAGGAAAAGTCCACAACAAGGGCTATCAAAACGACACGTTGTTCGTGAATAGCTCGTGTTTTGCTAGCTAAACAAACGAGCTGAACAATAACACATTTTTTTAGCTCGAAATATAAACAGCCCGAACATGAGCTGGGCCTTGGCTCTCTCGTGTTCGGCTCGTTTACACCCCTAACCACAACAGGAATGAGTTAACATTTTAGTTGTGTATGTAAATGTCTTCATAGGAAAAAGATTAAAAAGTAACAAAGTGGTTTTATCCCCTAAATATCATATTAGCAATGAGTTAACATTTTTTGCTTTAATTCTTCTAGTGTTTATAATATATTTTATTATAAACTTAATTTGATGAAGGCCTTTGCTTATGAGAACCTTCGGCTTCCTCCCTCTTGCTCCCGGCGACTTCCACGCACACCGGTTTCCCTGAACCTCGTAAACCCATCTCCTGCGGGATTTGCTGAATCGAGAGATTTAAGGCAAGTAGAGGGGAAATGGGATTTAAGAAGGATAGGATTAAAATATGATCTTATGTTGTTTATTAGGTTATAAAACATTTAGAAAATAATTTTTATTTACCTTGTCAAACTAAAATAAGAGAATATAATATTTTAAGTATGTTAGTAGGCNGATTTGCTGAATCGAGAGATTTAAGGCAAGTAGAGGGGAAATGGGATTTAAGAAGGATAGGATTAAAATATGTTCTTATGTTGTTTATTAGGTTATAAAACATTTAGAAAATAATTTTTCTTTACCTTGTCAAACTAAAATAAGAGAATATAATATTTTAAGTATGTTAGTAGGTAAGCATTCACAATTTTGGTTTAAATATTATAACAATAATAATAAAGTAAGAACAAGAATAATAGTATTAATAATTGAAGATTAGATAACACCAAAATTTAATGAATAAATAAATTTATTTGCATAATCATTTATATTTCAATTTTTTTCAATTAGTGTAGGATTGATAGTCGAATTCAAAGAAGTTAAGGGCCGCCTCAAGATAAGTAACTACTTTTTTATTAAAGGATACACATACTAGTCCTAGTTAGAGGCGTTAATCCTTATTAATTGTAGTATATTCATAGTTATTCTATATGATTGTTANGAAGATTAGATAACACCAAAATTTAATGAATAAATAAATTTATTTGCATAATCATTTATATTTCAATTTTTTCAATTAGTGTAGGATTGATAGTCGAATTCAAAGAAGTTAAGGGCCGCCTCAAGATAAGTAACTACTTTTTTATTAAAGGATACACATACTCGTCCTAGTTAGAGGCGTTAATCGTTATTAATTGTAGTATATTCATAGTTATTTTATATGATTGTCGGTTATGCCCTTGCTACTTTAATTTTATATTTGTTATAAGCTTCAATTATTGCACATGATGGAAGCACTCACTACTTTAATTTATTGAAGCAAATTTTTTTGCATATTTGAGTAATCTTGTAATTATAGTGTTTTTCTTTTCTTGCACTTTACGTTATGAGCATGCATGTGGATTCATGTCATATTATAATACTATGTGAAATTGGATACTTCTTATATATTATACATGTGGAATCAATTTGGCATGTTTGTTTGTGATGACATGTAGGTTAGTAGAACCCTTTTAGATTTTGACTACCCGGGCTAACGGGCCCACAGAGTAATAACTCTATAGAAAATCACCAAGTTTACTTGGGGTGGTATTGACCTTCCCTGTTCATGGTGTCTGTTAAAACCGACTATATAAATAATAAATAGAAAACTGAATAATAAGTAACTTGATTGGAAATGATTACATGTTCTTCTTATGTACGTATATTTGATGTATACCACCTCATTGTTGTCTTACAGTGTTATGTATATGCATGTAGTACTCATTCTTATTCATTGTTCATGCTTCATGCCCCAGTTTCTTAATCGTTTATGTTTTAATAAATAATTGTCATTTACTGAGTTTATTTGTCAAAGTCAGTCTTTGATATTTTTGTATAACAAGTTACATTTACCATCAGTGAGACTGTTTCCACTGGAGTAGACTTTCCAATTTTAGTATTTGCTAGTTATTTTTCTTTTGTGTCTATGTAGTTGTTCAATGTTATTATTTCAGTTTGGTTTAGTCAATTTCCTACTTATATTTCGGTTGTATCAATGGATTATTCATTATGGAATAAAATTTACATTTCATTTTTATTTGCATGAAGGTCTTTTTTTTAGAATACAAAATCGGTTCATTTTCTTTCATCATACCCTGCATTGTTGGACTGTATCGTCTTCCGGGCACGGGGTGTGATATTGGTCATGTCAATAGATAATNACCCTTTTAGATTTTGACTACCCGGGCTAACGGGCCCACAGAGTAATAACTCTATAGAAAATCACCAAGTTTCCTTGGGGTAGTGTTGACCTTCCCTGTTCATGGTGTCTGTTAAAACCAACTATATAAATAATAAATAGAAAAGTGAATAATAAGTAACTTGATTGGAAATGATTACATGTTTTTCTTATGTACGTATATTTGATGTATTCCACCACCTTGTTGTCTTACAGTGTTATGTATATGCATGTAGTACTCGTTCTTATTTGTTGTTCATGCTTCATGCCCCAGTTTCTTAATCGTTTATGTTTTAATAAATAGTTGTCATTTACTGAGTTTATTTGTCAAAATCAGTCTTTGATATTTTTGTATAACAAGTTACATTTACCATCAGTGAGACTGTTTCCACTGGAGCAGACTTTCCAATTTTAGTATTTGCTTGTTATTTTTCTTTTGTGTCTATGTAGTTGTTCAATGTTATTATTTCAATTTGGTTTAGTCAATTTCCTACTTATATTTTGGTTGTATAAATGGATTATTCATTATGGAATAAAATTTACGTTTCATTTTTATTTGCATGCTGGTCTTTTTTTTTAGAATACAAAATCGGTTTATTTTCTTTCATCATGCCCTGCATTGTTGGACTGTATCGCCTTCCGGGCACGGGGTGTGATATTGGTCATGTCAATAGACAATTTTTTATTTAGAATGAAGAAAATAGGTTTTCCTCAGTTTTTTATAATTTGGATTAGAGCTTATACACACCTTTTTATTTATCTATTATCTTTCATAGAATAATAAATGGTTTTTTCTCTTCCTCTTCTGGTTTAAAACAACAATGCCCTCTATTCTCTTACTTATTTGTTATATATATGGATGTCTTCTCCACCATTATAGAATCTCACAATATCAAAATTACTACTAGAAATTACAGCTTCTCATATTTTATTTATGTTAATGATTTATTGGTTTTGAAAAAGTTGAAAGTCATATTATTAATGGCCTCAATTCTATACTTAAAATTTTTCNCTTCTGGTTTAAAACAACAATGCCCTCTATTCTCTTACTTATTTGTTATATATATGGATGTCTTCTCCACCACTATAGAATCTCACAATCTCAAAATTATTACTAGCAATTACAGCTTCTCATATTTTATTTATGTTAATGATTTATTGGTTTTGAAAAAGTTGATAGTCATATTATTAATGGCCTCAATTCTATACTTAAAATTCTTTACAAGGCAACTAGTTTATATGTAACTTCTCAAAATCATCCATTTGCTTTTCTAACATTATGAACTTTGATTTGTCATAGCAAATATGTGATGCTTGTGAGTTTCATCATAAGGTAATTATTTTCTCGATTATTTTTAAGATTTAGAGTCACCAACTTGTCTATTTATATGTTATTGAATAATTCTCTTATTCAAATAAATCTTCTTTCTAAATCATATCAATGATTCAAAGAGTAGAGGAATCAAAAAGAACGATATACGACAAAAAATAGGCAAACTAAGAAAAAAAACAATCAAAAGGCTTATATATGGTAATATGGGTAATCCTCGTGTGATGTGTCAAGAGTATACGTCCCACCAGGATCGGATTGAAGTATCTCAAAACACAACATCCACTAAGAGTCCCTACATAAGCCACCTATAACCAGAGAATCAAATAAATATTTTTGTTTTGGGTTGAGTCTCTCAGAAGAACGTATCACTCTGGTTAATTATATCCTGGGGAATACCTAAGAATACCCTCGGTAAAAGGAGTTTTGTTTATATTATCATGAACATGGAGAATGTTCATCAAAGAATGGTTATTTCGCGTGGAAACACTCTAATGCTTCAAAGTTCTCGCTAAGTCACCGGACAAAGAGTGAGTCTCTCACATCCCAATTAGGTAGCAACTCATCGATATACGGAGCCTAAGAAATAACTAAAATCATTTCGACGAAGATATCCCTATACATTAGAGCTCACGAGCAGAGGCTGAATCAATGTATCTCAAACGATCGACAGCTCATTGGTAATGAGCATTAAAGATGATATCAACGAAGTAAAAGGAGTGACAGGGCTCAAAGAAGCTCAACAATAGGAAGGGTAAAGTGATCCTAAATAGGTAGAGGTAGTAATGTTAAGGTGCCACGGACCCGTCATCCCAAGTTACTATAACCCTAAGTCTACCTGGTAGTGAAGGTATTCGACCCAACACGTCTAGAGATCTCATGTCAGCAATCCGTAAATTATGTCATTCACGGGGACCTCAGTAGCCTTAAAGTCAAAACAAGGGAACTCTAGTCCTATGACATACAAGGTGACGCTCAAGAGGTGGGACTGACACCCACCATATAAATGCCGAAGTTGCCTTATGAGAAAAAGGAAAGAAGAGGTCCAGCTACAAAGCTGAAAATACTCTCCACAGAGGACTTACACCCCATCTGGGTTGGGGTTGTCATTAACATCCTAAGCACACTAGACAACCACCTAAGTAGAAATCTATGTTGAGTCAGTCGGGTTGAAGAAACTCGGGACAAGTTTAGATTAATTTGAGTTCTTAATTTCCTATAAATGCAAGCCCCTATAATAAATTACATCTTAGGCAACTGAAAAACACATAAGAAAGCTCTCGATTAAAATTGGGGTTTCGTCTTCAAGATTTCAAAGTTTAGTTTTCACGATTGGTGGTAGAAAAGTAGTGTGGGAAAGGCTTTATGTGGAATAGTTATTTCGGAACCCAAATGAGTTAATAGTAGGAGATGTCTTAGATACTGAAGAAGCTTCAGCAGCATCTTAAACTAACATATGGTTTGGCTTTATGTCATTGAAAGTGAAGATATTTAATGGTTCAGCCATGTAAATTATTTAGATACTTATGACTTATATTTGTATGTTATATGCAAATAGTCCGAGAAAATAAGAGGATTTACATCATAACGAACAACAACCTCAGAATCCTAAACAGTTTAGGGTTTATATCGTACGATATACAATCGTACGAAGTCTTTAAAAATAGTGTGATGGTTTACATTGTACTAGACGAACAACCTCAAAGTCTTATGGGTGTTTGTTATTTAAGTCAATGGAAGCTCACTTGAAGCTCCTCCTTCCGCTTTTTGTTGTCGTCTAAGCTGCTGCTCGGAGATGAATTGTCACTTGACTGCGTCGTTATTTTGTTCGGAGAAAAGGAGAGAGAGAAGAGAGAACGTTTCTTAAGCAACTTATTTCTGATATTTAATGCGCTCTTGTTCAATCTTTTTTTGAATTGGTGTTTTTTTTTTGTCAAAAAATAATTAAAGCAAACCACAATTGCTCGCTTATCTATGGAAATAGAATAACATGCTTTGGCTACAACAGTAGCGGATCTTCTTTGGCTTCATTGCCTTCTAGCTTTCTTTGGAGTGGCTAGGGTTGTAAACGAGC
>JXCR01047415.1:60630-74448 GCA_002079205.1 Phalaenopsis hybrid cultivar | reverse complement strand
ATCCCAGGATCGAGAGTTGTTGTTCGAGCTACCGACGAATGATTGATTGTCCTTCGCCTTTCGCCCTGTTCCTTTTGCTTCTTTGAGGGATGGTCAGGCGACTCTGGCTTACCCTTTGGGGAGCCTTGGAGTTCTTCGACAAGTATGTGCTTGTTCGCCATCTCCATTACCTCTAAAAAAGTAGTAGATTTAAACAGATTTAGATCATACTTGAATTTCTTGCTTCATACTCTTCATTTCAAAGTTGTTTTGGCTATGTTGGGCTTCCGGATTTCTAACTTCCAGACTCATTCTGGAAGCAGGTGATATAGGCTTGCAGACTCTTGTTTTCTTCTTTCTTGAGGTCAAGAGAGTGTCTTAGTCTTTCCTCGGCTTTTATACGTTTAAAAAGTGTGAAACGAAGAGTCTTTTGAATTCATAGTAACTTGGGATGGTTTCGGTCAGCAGACCGTTGAACCACCGAAAGGTCGATTCCTTAAAAGTGGTTAAGAATAGACGATACATTATAGGATCATCGATTAATGGCAAACCGATGGATGATTCGAAAGACGCTACGTGGTCGATCGGGTCAGTCCTCCCTTTAGAAGAATCTAGATGAGGGATCCTTAGCTTGGGCAAGGGTATCACCTCTTTGATTTGGTAAGTGAATGCCCCTCCTACAAGCGGCCCAACAAGCACTTGCATTTGTTCTTCCCATCGCTTGTTCTCCTTTGCAGATGCACCGGTGTCGGTGTGCTGGGACTCACCTTGTCCCTTCGTCCGCTGGTTGCTGACTTGGTTGTCTAGAGTAGGCAAGTTCGTCGGTGGGGGCCTTTGAGCATGGAGCCAATGAGGTTCCACCTCCAACAAGGTTGTTGGTCATTCCTCTATGTGATTCCTGCCAGGAGCATCTCGAATTGCTCCATCGTGAGGGTCATTTTGGCTCATAAACCCTGGATTTTTGGATTGACGTCTGGTTGTGTAGCATCTCCATTGGATTTCATGTGTGTTATCTCTCTTTGGAAAGCTTCTCCTTACAGTTTTTTTCCACTTCTCATTTGTAGTATATCCATACTAACTGCACCACTTCTTAAGATGTTCAATCCTAAATTGTCTTTTGTGAACACACTCCGAGAGTTTAGGATTGAGTGAAGGAATAAGAGAGAGAGAGTATTACAAGTCAGTAGTTTCTAGTAGAGAGAATTGATAATGGTTTCTTTATTCATATTTTTATCTTCTATTTTTAGAAGTATATTATGTACAATTATAGAAAGGAGGAAATGGTTATAGAAAGGGCCTTTAATACAATGGATACCCCCAATGATCATATATATTTCATACCATGTCTGCATTATAATTTGAATTTTAACATGATTGTAGTTAATGGCCGACTTGCTTGAATTTGGTTGACACTGAGGCGACCATCTGAGTGGCGGTTGTGTCTCTCTAAAGGATGTATCGGTCGGTCGAACAACCTATTCAAATGTCAAAATCATCCTACGTGGTAAAGGCAGGTCGACCGATTAGCTGACATCAAGGATTCCCGCCTACGACCGGACTATCAGTGTGATCTGCAATTCGAATCTCTCGCCATGTTGTGTCGGTCGATTCTTGGTCACGCGGTTTGCAGTAGGGTGGTAGGACGCCTTGTTGTCCGGCCATCGTCTGGGCCGTTCAAATGCTTCGAAATTCGTTCTTGCAGTTGTGGTGCATACATGTATAATTTAATATTGCTGGAATAAGAAAAAACAAGTCCAAATAGATACCAAGCCCCTCCAAAATGTTAATCAATAATTAGAACCAATCTAAAAGTTTAAGTTTGTAACATGAGATCCAAATATTGAAAATCTGACAGCAAGAAAAGAGAAATCTTACTTCCTGTCTTGATCAGAATGACAGCCGCAGTGCTGTTCCGAGTCTCTGGCTTCTACTTCAAATGTGAAACGATCAGCAGAGGATTGCCTGCTCGTGACCATAGTAACAAACCCTTTGCCAATCCTAACAAATGGGTTTGTATCCTCCAAGGGATAGCAGCGGTAAGTCCTACTTCCCAACAAGAAAACAAGAAGAGCAATGCCCATAACAGCACAAGGGATTCCGAATCCAAAGCTCCAGCCAATGCTTTCCTGGATGTAGCTAAACACAATGAAGGAAGCAAACATACCAATATTCATGCCAAAGTACCACCAATTGAAGAATGAACTTCTCTCAATGCGCTCTTGGTTATCACTATCGTCGAACTGGTCGGCGCCAAACGCCTGAATACAAGGCTTGTGCCCTCCTTCCGCAAAGGCGACGAGATAGAGAGACAGGAAGAACAAAACAACATGGAAAACAGCTGGAGAACAGGCAGATGAATTTAAAGTAGGTACTAGGTCCNCACGGCAGAGAGAGTGAGCAACCCAAGACTCTGCAAATCGATGAAAACTAATTGATTCGAATAATGAACAGAGAGAGAGAGATTAAGAAAATAAGGGTTTTCGAGGAGTGGGGCTAACCAGGACGTAGAGAAGAGAGGCAAGAACTATGGTGCGGTAGCGGCCGAGGAAGGAATCGGCCACAAAAGCGCCGAGGAGGGGAAGAAGCGTGGAGGCGCCGGACCAGTTGTTGACTGAGGAGGCTGCTGCGGCCGTCGAGATCTTGAGGGGGCCGGTGAGGTAGCTTATGAGGTTGAAGGAGATGCCATTATACGCCATTCTCTCGGCGATCTCAACCCCTGACGACAACAAGAGAGGTATTCATAGAGGTGATGAACGAAGAGGAAGATGATAGAGAGGAGCTTACCTATGATAAAGAGGACGGAGGTCCAGCGACCAGAAGATGATCGGGAGATAGGTCGGCCGCGGTAGTCTACTACTCCCACCATGGTGGACGATTGCCGGATAAGGGGTTGATTTTCCATGGATGCTCTGCCCCTCTCGCTCGCTCTCTCTTTCTTTGTGTTGTCAAGGCAATCTGGAGTTGCTCCGGAATAGTTGGAAGTTGCGCAGAGATCTGAGTGGCATTTATATGGATCTCTCCTCCATCAACTATGGTAATAATTTTTCACCTTTGCTCTTCAGAAAATTTTTCTTGTTCATGCGACAAATATGAAAAATTAAAGATTTTTATGTTATATTTTACTTCGTTTCCGACCAAAATCTATGATTTATTTACAGAGCGCTTATTACTCATGTAATCCGTAACTACACCCTCCAATTATAATTATGTTACGCCCCGTAATAAATATTATTAAAAAAATCAAAATTTTAAAGTGGGGTCCACTTCCATATAGCTTCTTATGGAGCAAAATTTTTCTGTGCGAACTCCTGACATAGCTCTGCGTGCGACGCAGGGTATTCCTGAGTTATTTTCAGATTATTTTTGAGTTATTTTCAATAATCCCGAAATAACACAGAAATAACTTGTCGTCTTTATTTTTGGATTATTTCTGGGTTATTTCGGGATTATTGAAATTAACCTATAAATAATCTGAAAATAACTCGGGAATAACCTGCACCGCACATAAAAGTACGTCAGGTGTCCTGACAGAAAATGTGCGCTTACGGGAGGGGTTGTTTTTGAGTTATTTTTTATTGGGTAACCGAACACAACTCTGCCGTGCGTTCACCATATTAAATAATTTTTCGTATTTATACTNCGGAGGTCCAGCGACCAGAAGATGATCGGGAGATAGGTCGGCCGCGGTAGTCTACTACTCCCACCATGGTGGCCGATTGCCGGAGAAGGGGTTCATTCTCCATGGATGCTCTGGCCCTCTCGCTCGCTCTCTCTTTCTTTGTGTTGTCCAGGCAATCTGGAGTTGCTCCGGAATAGTTGGAAGTTGAGCAGAGATCTGAGTNGACCAGAAGATGATCGGGAGATAGGTCGGCCGCGGTAGTCTACTACTCCCACCATGGTGGACGATTGCCGGAGAAGGGGTTGATTCTCCATGGATACTCTGCCGCTCTCGCTCGCTCTCTCTTTCTTTGTGTTGTCAAGGCAATCTGGAGTTGCTCCGAAATAGTTGGAAGTTGAGCAGAGATCTGAGGGGCATTTATTTGGATCCCTCCACCATCAACTATGGTAATAATTTTTCACCTTTGCTCTTCAGAAATTTTTTCTTGTCCATGCGACAAATATGAAAAATTAAAGATTTTTATGTTATATTTTACCTTCGTTTCCTACCAAAATCTAGGATTTATTTATAGAGCGCTTATTCCTCATGGAATCCCTAGCTACACGCTCTAATTACAATTATTTTAGGCCGCGTAGTAAACATCATTTAAAAAAAATCAAATTTTTAAAGTAGGGCCCACTTCCATACAGCTTCTTAGGGAGCAAAAATTTTTTCTATGCAAACTCCTAACGTTGTTCTACGTGCGACGCAGTGTATTCCTGAGTTATTTTCAGTTTATTTTCAATAATCCTGAAATAACACAGAAATAACATGCGGTCTTTATTTTTTTGTTATTTCTGTATTATTTCGAGATTATTGAAATTAACCCAGAAATAATCTGAAATAACCCGCACAGCATGTAGAGGTACGTCAGATCTCCTGACAGAAAATGTGCGCTTAAGAGAGGGGTTGTTTTTGAGTTGTTTTTTATTGGGTAACCGCACACAACTCTGTGTGTGTTCACCATATGGAACAATTTTTCGTATTTATAGTATTAACATGCATACAACATTAGTTTATGTATTTAAATATCTATCATTGAAATTTTTTATATTTAAATATATAACACCTAAATTTTTAAATCACCAAAAATATCATTAATACTAATTTTTTAGGAAGATTTACATCTTATGTATTTACATTTCTAACAACTAATTTTTCATTTTTACATCTATATATGTATATATATGTCATTTTAAATATGCTAAAAAGTTATATTTCACTTTTCAAAAATAAAAAAATGATATTTTTTATGTGATATAAAAGATTTGTATGGTATAAGAGCTCATATTTTTTATGTCTAACAAACTTTTATGTAAATATTGCAATGTGTTTTGAGATATTTAATTGCTATATTTGCATGTAAATATCAAATATTAGGTATTAAAATAGTGATATTATGTGCAAGTAATTTTTGCCCTTTTTTCATATTTACATATCTAACAATTAAAATTTGATGTTTATATTTATAATATGTTAAGGATTTTAATGACATACATACAAATATGAATCATGCGTGTTTTATATTTTAGTCCTCGTGCTACAATAACTATAATATATATCCCATTATTATAAACAGACAAAAAAGGTTAGTTAGAAAATGCATTTAATGATTTAGCCCGCACCAATCTTGTTGGCCTGCAACATTATGCGGTAATATTGTTACGATTTGAGGATTATAAGAACATATGTAATTAGAAAAAGTTTTTAAAACAATTATTTTTATAATATTTTATAAAAAAAATTATGTGCGCCGGTGAATTTACGGTGATAAAGATTCAATACAAACGCACAGATAAAAGAAGAGCTTATTGAGAGATATCAGAAGTTGTTATGTCGAAAACTCGAAAAAGAAAAAAAAAACAACGAGACCTGGTCTAGAAGGGAATGTTACGTGAGTACAGTGGTAATAAGATGGTATTTTGGTGATATTACGCATAAATACTACGTCAATATCATCTCAATACCACTGATTTGTACCTGATCCGCACCATGCAATATTTTTCCTGAATGAAAAGACGAGTTTAATATTAATATTAAAAAAAATTATTTTTGTTACATTTTTGCTAGCATATTATGAGTTTTTTATGCTATTTTTTATTACTAGTCATCACATCCAAAGCTTTATCGACGAGTTTGTTGTATCAAAGATTATGTCTGTACAAATGAGTATGCCCAATGTTTCTCTTATGTATAGGAGGAATCAATATTGATTTAAGTGTGTGAAGTTGTAATTATATTTCAATCATCTTCCTTTCTTCCCATCTGCTGTGGAATAACTCTTCATTTTAGACGTAGGCCAATTTGCGCCGAATCACATAAATCATGCCGTATTTAATTATTTAATTATTATGTGATTTTATTTTTTGTACCATTTTGGACAATACAATTCGAAACTCTTATTTCTTCTAACCCAATTTTAATTTTAGTTTTAGTTGGAGAAATAATATGTTTTCTGCCATTGTCGTTGATCAAGTGGAAGATCTGAAACTTATGCAGTAGGTTTTGTCGTGCAGGTGGTAGGTTTGATTTTACATTTTTTTTCGCCTTTCACTTTATTTTATTTGTAAAAACGTCATTTGGTTTATATATGTAATTAATTTTTATGGTCTTGGATATAATTTAGTTTGTTATTGTATTGGAGAATCAAATTGTCTTCTAGGTGGAGTTTTGTTTTTTGGGTTTATATCTAAGAGAATGAAAATTGCAAAAAACAAGGAGTTTATGATTTGTAAGATATCATATTTTAGGGGCATTTACATAAATACAACATAATTCTTATATCTTCACATATCTGTTGCATCTGAATCCTAAGAGATAGAGCATAAAACAGAAGAGAAAGAGGAAAAAAATGTCTGTGTGAACAATAATGAATAGTAGAATAGATTTTCAATTCGCCCTTATTCAAGAAATTATACTATTATTTATAGAATAGGGGGTACAAAGTATATAATTACATGTTTAACTCTTGTTTTTATGGGAGTGTTACCAAGTATTTTAGGTATTTACATAAATGATCATGTGGTTTGGCTACCCTATTACTCGATTGGCTGAGATAAGTGGGCATTTATTCGGCAAGGCTCGTTCATTATCATATATTGATTTAGGGTTGTCGTTCGACTCTCAATCGGCTTAAGTCTACTGATCGGTTACCTTAGTTTAGATGTTGACTATCGACTCTTGGATCAGAAGCATTTGTTCTCATAATGAGACTAGACTTTTGGATAGAAGGTGAATCATCGTATTTGATGAAATGTTATTGTGGTTGTTCGTGGAGTATATCCTGATAAAATCCTCGAATTTCTGATGAAGAGTCTCGAAAGCCATTATGAGATGGCTGGCATTGATGGGGCGAGAGTTGGGCTGATGCCTTCTCTTAGCTTAACATATATTGGTTTTTGGTTCGAATGGCCCGCATCAGGTGGCTTTGGGTCCCGATCTAAGGGAGCTGCATTTGGTCAATTAAGTCCTTTAAGCTTCCAATAATGGAACTTTTGGGCTTCTTTCTGTGGGCCTCTAGCCGTACTTTCTTATCTTTTGGCATGTTAAATTTCCTCGAGATTGTTGCTAAAACATTTTTTATGTACAATATCTATCATTTAAACGGTGATATTTACATAAATCTACTCAAATATTTAACATCGCATCAATTATATTATTATCATTATTTTTAAAATGAAATACATGGTTGTACATATAAAAATGTGTCAACACGAATCTCAAAGCAGGTAAACAGCTCGGGAAGAAGATGCAAACGATCGAACATAGCCTTCAATGATCGTTTTTTGGTTGAATATTGACAAGAAAAATGAATTGTTCGAATGATAGACAGAACAAGCCAAGAGTAGCCTTCGCAGGGCGGTAATAAGCCTGCAGAACAATCGATGGAGAGCACTCTTTTATGATAGATATCGATCGAGTCAAGACTTACCAGACAATCGACAACCCTCATCGATTGTATCAGTCTATGGTCTTATTATATGCAAATAACTCTGTAATTATCAAAAGTCCATTTGAAAAGTTAATGATTATAAGACTAATATGTACTTTTGTAATGCTAGGATCGGAGTCTATAAATAGAGGTCTGAGGCTCTCTTTTAACTGTTATCTACTATTATCTATCTCTCCCTAATCACTTTCTAGTAGAACGTTCTATTTATTGGGTGTGTTTTCCGAGTACATTTTGATTTAACAATACTTTTATGAATAACACCAAAATATTATAGTTATAACTAAACTTTAAGTGTTAGATATGTTAATACCTAAAAATATTTGACATGTACCTAAATTTCCCCATAAATTAATAATTCTGTTTTTGTCATAGAAGATCTTCATTTATACATTATAATTCCTACTATCCCTACTTCGTTTATCAGCTAGCGCACGCTACATCAACTTGACAGTATGATAATTAAAAAAGGACCAACTCTTTTATTTATTTATTTATATTTCTATACTCGGATATCACCATCATATGTGGGCCTACATTACTATGAATTCATATTTTATATATTATTGTTTAAATTTTTTTATTGACATTTACACTGCTTAAACTATACCAAAAATATCATTATTTTAAAATTTTAAGTAAAATACAGCTTTTTATTTTTTCGTGAAACTTAATGAGCATATTGTTATCATTTGACACGAATTTTGAGACATGAAATGAATCTCGATATATATTTTGAGCAAGAAACATTCAAAGTCAAATTAAAAATTATCAAGAACCTTATTTTCAACAAGCATACAATCAAGCAAACCAGTTCAACGAGGCGAACCAATGATACCAAAATTGATCAAATATGATCAAATGAGACACAAATCAAGTCATCCCATCACTTTTAGAAGTTTTGAGTGATTAATTGGAAAGTCAAATGAGTTTAAAATCTATCAAATTTATAGTCCAATCGAGCATCTCAGTGAAAAAATCCAACAAGTCTATGATTACTCAGTTTTGATATCATCAAGTTACTTAAATGTACTTATGTGACCAACTACAACCCATGTGGCTCATTGCACATTAAACATCCAACTACGGCTTTAGTGGTCAATTGATGTTTTTATAGCTCCCCATTATGTCTTATACAACCAATTAAGACCTATGTGGCTCACTGCTCATATAACTTCCAACTATAGCCTAAGTGGTCAACTCATGTTATTCAGCTCCTCACCTCGGCCTACGTGACGAACCATTGCTATTACAGCCTCCATCTACAATCTAAATGGCTAACTGATGCTATTACAACTCTTCAATTGAAGTTATTGCAACTCATCACTACAGTTTACACAACCAACTACGAGCAATATGGCTCATTGCTCATGCAACTTCCAATTATAGTCCAGTGGATAACTGATGTCATTGTGGCTCCCCCTTTATGATCTACATGACCGACTATTGTTATTAAAACCTCTAACTACGATTTTGGTGGCCAACTGATGCTAAACCCATGCGACTCACTCTCTTGCAACTTCCAACTATAGTCTCATTGACCAATCAATGTTATTGCAACTCCTCACTACAGCTTATGTGATCAACTGATATCATTACAACCTCCGACTATGTCGTAGGTGGCCAACTAATACTACTAAAACTTTCAACTACAGTCTATGTAGTCAACTATTGCTATTACACTCATGTTTATAACATTTATGGCGGGTCACTGCCTTTATAGCAATCAACTACGTTATTTACGAACCACTATCGTTATTATCACCAAAAACTAAAGCTCGATTACGCCTATTATCACTAAACTATTATTATATATCAACTCTGTTATTTCATCTTCTCTAATTAAGAGGAAAAGTGAACGTATATAGCTATAATTACATAGTGGACTACTTTAACTTGGCTTGACCCCTTGATTTTTGTTCTTTTTCAGAGTTTTCCACTTAAAAAGTTTTATTAGCTCGTGGAGCAATTTTTCTATTATCTATATATGAATTTTGCTTACAATACTAAGATATTAATTTATTAATATACCGCCACGGATCTTCCCGCGCACAACAATTGGTAAGTTGACAACTTGACATCTATTTAAAAATTGGTTAAGATATAGGGTCTGTTTGGGGCAGCTGTAGCTTATTGAATAATTTGATGATAAGCTGATTAAAAATAATCTGTTGATAAGCTAGGTGCGGTGACTATTACAAATTTTTATTTTTTTGGAAAAATCAGACTGTTGTCAATAAGCTGCCACTGCACCTAGATAGGTGCCGCGTGAAAAACGTTGTTTTCTGCGTTTTAAAAACACATAAGCTGCCAAAACGCAGTTTACACAAACAAGTCAGGTGCGTTTTTAAAACGTCACCGCACCAAATAAGCTGCCCCAAATGGGCCGATAATATTTGTAAATACAAAAACATTGAGTGGCTTGTATGTAAATCTTCCATACTTATACGGTGCAAGTAACGAAACTGAAATATATACGCTTTAATTTCTTTTGCCCGGCCCACCTATAACGGAACAACTATCACTCCTAGTGTGGCGACTGTATGATGGGATCTTTTTTTTTGGTGGTATGTATGTAAACAGACCTTTTTTTAATAGATTTTGGTGGTATGTATGTAAATAGACCTTTACAAATATTATTTTATAAAGTTTAAATTTATTTGGATCAATATGTAAATCATTGTTGCCTAATGTCAGCTAATTTGGATCACTAAATGCTGGTGGACATCTTTGGCGTACGAGAGCATGTCGTGGCGCCATTTGGCTCATTGGCCGTTCGTGAGAAGTGAGAATCAGGTATTTTTTTTAAGTAATCCAACTAAAACATTTGCTCTTGCCTTGATCAATTTTTTTTTTTGGAAATCTTCTTAGGGTTTGTTCATATTTGAGTCTTTCCCACTTAACATTTCCTAAAAACAATCACGGAAACTCAAATTTGAATTCTTAAAGATGAAACCTCTGATCTTAATTGAGAGTTTTCTTAGGCGACTTTGGTTGCATAAAATGTAATTAACTATAGGGGTTTACCTCTATAAGAAATTAGAAACCCAGATAATCTAAACACTTTTTAGTCTTTATATTAGATAGGAGAATTATCGGTCATAAATTTCACAGACTAAACAGATGTCATAAATTTCATAGTTTATATAATTGAGCTACTATCAAGTGATACGTTCATCTTTTGGGATGACTATCATTTGTGGTATCGTATTCGATTATTTGAACTATTAAACATATGAGATCCGTTCGGTCTCATTTTTCAAAATTAAAAATAATATTTTTAAAATTACAAATTATAAACCTATTAAACAGAAACAAAATATATATTTTCCAAAATGATGACGAAAAATCGACCGAAATCACTATACTAATATGGATCAATTCACTCTTCACATTCTATATGATCATCAAACCACCTTTCTTAGGCACATACTGTATTAGACTAACCCAAACACTACAAATATTAGGTATACAATACCTGCAACCAATCACTCTAAAATCTCCTTTTTAACTTCTTTCTTTCAAGATTGGATTGAACCTTCTTTATGGGTTTATTTTTATTATTATTATTATCTTTTATAAGAATTCTATGAATACACAATGAAGGGTTGATTCTCTTGATATAAATAATAGTCCAACGAAAGCCTTTGTATATATCCTTAGAACTCTCATTAACTCAGTAGAGATTATGATAGCAGGAGTTAATGCTTCTCAGAGAAGACATACTTCAAGTGTATAGGTAGAGTTTTCAATTCCAACTTTGCTGCCTCCACCACGAATGCTTTCAAGTACTCTCCTAATGATGAAGTGTCTAAGGTTTTAAATCTCTCTCTCTCTCTCTCTCTCTCTCTCTCTCTCTCTCTCTCTCTCTCTCAATAATGTAGATATAACTTTTAACTATAGAGCAAGTTTCTTTCTATTTTCATCTAAATCCTCAATAATCAATACCTGCTCTAGAGGTCAACTTTTAAATGATCATGAGATTGGCTATTCACTAATCCATTCATCATATCTAACATGTAACATCGATCTCTAAAGTCATTATATAATTTTATATATTTTAATACATTAAAAAAGATTTCTTGATCTTGAATCCTCTTAGCCAATTCTCTTTTTTGAACATTAATCAAAGCCTCCATGTTGCTAAAAATGGTATCTCTAGGATGATAAGTGCCTCTTTTTCATCTTCATATGTAATATAATAAAATCAGTTTGGAAAATGAACTTATTTACTTTCACAACAACATACTCTACCACATCTCTAGAAAAATTTAAAGATTAATTAACTAATTACAAGAAAATAGTAATTGATTGCACCTCTCATAGTCCCAATTTCCTAAATATATACAAGGGCATAAGGTTGATACTATATCTTATGTTACGTAAAATTTTTCAAAAAAATATATCCCATATAGTGCAAGGAATAATAAAACTACCTAAATCCTTAAACTTCTAAAGTAGTTTTTATGGATCATAACATTATATTTCTCACGTAGTGCCACAGTTTAAAAATTTTCAAATTTATACTTTTTTATTTAATATATATTCAAAGATTTAAGCTAAATAAGCATCTATTTCTTCAAGAGCTTCCGTAAATGAGATATTAATTGTGTGCTTCTTGAAATCATCTAAAAATGATAAAATCACTTATATTTTAAAAGTTATTGGGGATATGGTAGTGGTGGTATTTCCAAATGTTTCCTAGTCATTTTCCCTTTTTCCTTTAACTTTTATAGGATGACTCACTAATTTCTCTAAGTCAATTGGATCTTTCTGGGATTTGAACAAACGTTCAGGTTTAGAAGTTCTCTGATTTATCTTATTCTCTCTACTCACATCCCCTAGGCCTTCTCACTCTTAATCTTAATAACTTTGTATTGTTTTGTCTCTTTATTTTTTTGGATAACCTTCGATGTTATTGGACAAGGTCCCTTAGGGTCTATTACTCCATAAGTTAGCTAAATGATCTAATTATGTTTCAATATTCTAATGGTTGCAACTTGACTTTATAACTGATTTCTCATCTGCAAAACCAACTCTTTCAAAGATAGCTTATTTTCTTTAAATTGATTATTAGAAGTGATTCCATGAGGGTAATTAGGTCTAGGGTTAGGGAAGTTGCCATCTTGATTGTTTTAGTTTCCTTAAGTGTTCTGTTGGTTGTTAACCTAATTATTATTTCCTACCTTAATTATATCCCCTTAAGGGCTCAAATGAATCGAACACCAATCACTCACTTCTGATTTTAAAGATCTATCCATGGGCAGACACTTGATGGCCCTTTTGTAGCAATTTCATTCTAGAAAAGAATTTCAAGCCATCGTCATGAGCACTTAGCTAGCACAAAGAAATTTTCTTGATCACAATTTCTGTCATGCACATTTACATACTTTGTTGAGCTTGTATTCAACTCAATGAGATTCTTTTGAGGACCTCTAGAATATTTTGTGCAAGGTTTAACTCTATTGGTTTCAAAAGTTGGAGTCTTGCATTTGTTGATGTCAGTAAGACCGATGAGGAGATCACATTCAACTAGCAAGGCTACATCAATGCCCAGCAGGAGTGAGCCACCCAAGTTCCTAAAGGCACAACCTTAAGAAACTCTCATTATATCATGTAATTCAAGTACCATGGAAGTTTTTAGTAGCCAATGGGCTCAGCTTCATTGCCATCAAATATTATTTTTGGAAATGGAAGGCAACTTCAATGGATTGTTTTGCATAATTTGTCTTATTCATTTTATTCTTCTTGTACAAATTGAATGGAGTATATTTTGTTCATTTCTATATGTAAAGAGGTTTATGTGAAATAAGAATTGTATGTTCTTAAACCAAAGCTTCAAAATTGAGAGTTTTTATTCATTGTGTCAATATAATGTTTCCCCCTATGATGCTTGAACCTAGTAATATTTTATTGGAGATTAATATATGAATTATTAATTCACTTATATTTTAAGTCAAATTTCTATATTTATTAATATATCTCTCTAAATTTAAAATTGCATAAAAAATATCAGTTATGACAATAAAAATATATTTTATCATGTGTATATTTTAATATTATTATAAAATTTTATATAAATAAATCTGATGATATAAATGCTAAATATGTAAAATTAAAAAAATTTATATGATATACAATTAATAAACAAAAACAAAAAACAATATTTCTTAAGGTAATTAAAATATATTATTTTTATTTTATTCTATATAGACTTATAGGAAAGATAAAA
>JXCR01047415.1:44977-60033 GCA_002079205.1 Phalaenopsis hybrid cultivar | reverse complement strand
ATATATATATATATATATATATATATATATATATATATATATATATATATATATATATATATATATATATATATATATATAAGATAGAAGAACTATTTTTGACGAAGCGAAAAATAAAACGAGAAAATTCACACCAGAAATCAGTAACACAGCGGAACACATAGATTTATGTGGTTCGACAAATTGCTTACGTCCACGGAGTTGAAGAAGATTTTATTACTTGAGGAATTTACACTAGTAGGTCGTCTCAACTTACAAGAACGAACTCTTTCTCAGTTTCTCTCATTTTTCTACTCGTCTCTCTCTACACCGAGATACACCGAAGAGGATTAATATACAAGAGAAATAAACTCAATTTTTCTTCTGCCACAAATCACCAGGAAGAAGCCAATGATGAACAATTTTCTTATTCTTTCTTCTTCCTCTACCGCAAGAAACTACTACTTGCACTTCTCTTCATCTATCCCAAGGAAGCACGAAGAAGAACACAAAAAGGCTGTGCAAAATCAAAAGGAGAGCCGTGCGATTTCTTCTTCTCGTTTGAATCACATGCACCACAGCGGAACTGCTTCCTGCTCGCGACTTAAAGGTGTGAAGCTTGCTTTGCTTCACAGGGTGGGAGTGGGAGCGGGCGCCAATTCACAAAAACAAAAGGAGAGGCGGGAACAATCGCGACATTTCACGACATAGGAGTGAGAGATGAGAATGGGAGGCTTGAGCGGGGAAAAACACCTTTTTTGTGCTTAATCGGGCTCCATTCACGAAAAATCTCACACTTAGAGACCGGTACATAGACAACATCTCATTCCTCAAACTAATCTCCTCCACTGGCGATGTCTCCCTTTTCTTCCAACATGAATCCTCCACCTCTACAACTCAAAGCCCTCATCTTCACACCAGAAGAACAACCGAAGCTGTGCACAACTTCAGTTTCTCAAGAGTAACACCCTTATTCAACATATCAGTAATGTCCAGATAGCCTTGAACCTCCAAGCTATTTCCTGGGTTACTTATTTCTCGGCTTACAACTCCCACTGCATGGGCAATTTCTTGTCTCTGCTGAATGTCTTTTTCAATAAGTCTAGCATTGTACCTCTCATTGTCATCATGCTCAGTCTTCACCTGGTACACCCACTTATTGTGTAATGTTTTTTTCCTTGGTGGCAGTTATGTCAGCTCCCACTTGCTCAAATTTTCATCTTGCAAGATTTCTTTATTGCTCTGTGGTTATCCACCATCTGTCTGTGGAACAATAGAAATGGGTGCCCCAGACCCGCTCTCCTCTTCACTTCTATCATCAACAGAGCTATGAACTGTCATCAATAGTGCATCATATATTTCTTTAGATATCACATTTGCGTTATAATTCTCCATCTTCTTAGGATTTCTGCAGTTCTTCTTTATGTGGTCGACCTTGCCACAATTCCAGCAGGTTGTCTGCTGACCAGACTTTGATTTTGAACTCCCTCTATTTGAGTTCCTGCCATGTGATCTCTCTCTGAAATTAATATTCAGTGTCGAACTTGAATCTGAGATTGAGCGAGAATCTTTCCTACACACCTCCTCAGCCAAAATTAAATCACGAATATCATTACAGTTAAGTTTAAATTTACCTGCAGAACTGTTAACTGCCGTCCTTATGGCTTCCCAACTATTTGACAATAATGCCAACAATATCACGCATCTCATCATCAAAATCAATTTCAACATATGACAATTGATTTGTGATAGTATTGAAATCATTCAGGTGTTGAGCAACAAAAACACATTCCACCATCTTTAAGTTGAATAACTTCTTCATCAAGTACACCTTGTTATTCGCCGATGACTTTACATATATACCTGATAAGGCTGTCATGAGATCTGCAGTCGCCCTCTCATTTACGACGTTGTGTGCAACGGACCTCGATAGGGTCAATCGAATAACCCCAAGAACTTGTTGATCTAACAAATTCCATTCAGCCTCATCCATTCTTTCATGTCTTTTCCCTAACAACGAAAAATGAAGTTTCTTCCCATAGAGGTAGTCTTCTATCTGTATCCTTCAATAACCAAAATTCGTATCATCAAATTTCTCGATCCCTGAAACTTTCACTTCATCTGCAACCATCATTTTTCCTCAAATCTGAAACACGACTCTGATATCAATTATTGTGGTATATATATATAAGATAAAAGAATAATTTTTGGCGAAACGAAAAATAGAACGAGAAAATTCACACTAGAAAACAATAATACAGCAGAACACAAATTTATGTGGTTCGACAAACTACCTACGTCCACGAGTTGCAGAAGATTTTACTACTTGAGGAATTTATACAAGTCGATCGTCTCGACTTATAAGAGCAAACTCTTTCTATCACTTCGCTACTCTTCTCTCTCTACACCGAGATACACCGAAGAGGATAAACGTACAAGAGAAATAAACTCAATTTCTATTCTGCCACGAGCTACCAAGAAGAAGCCAATGAAGAACAATCTTCTTTTTCTTTCTTCTTAATCTATCGCAAGAAACTAGTGTTTGCACTTCTCTTCCTTTATCTCGAGTATGCACGAAAAAAAAATAAAAAACAAAAAGGTCATGCAAAATCAAAAGAAGAGCCGTGAAAATTTTTCTTGTTGTTCGAATCACATGCACCGCCGCGGAACTGCTGATTGTTGGCGACTCGAATGTGCGAAGCTCCTTTCGGGAGCGGTTGCCAGCGCCGATTTGCAAAAATAAAACAGGAGAGACAGGAACGGAGGAGTGGGAGATGGGAACTGTGGTTGGAGTAGGTAAAAACTCTTTTTTTTTTTTCTTTTTTTCTAGTGCTTAGCCGGGCTCCATCCACAACGATTGTTATCCACAAATCCGATTAATGAGGGGTAATATTTTCTCTTGACAATGTCCATCATGNGCTCTTGGTTATCACTATCGTCGAACTGGTCGGCGCCAAACGCCTGAAGACAAGGCTTGTGCCCTCCTTCCGAAAAGGCGACGAGATAGAGAGACAGGAAGAACAAAACAACATGGAAAACAGCTGGAGAACAGGAAGATGAATTTAAAGTAGGTAATAGGTCTCCTGAGCAGGGGCTTGAAAGCACGGCAGAGAGAGTGAGCAACCCAAGACTCTGCAAATCGATGAAAACTAATTGATTCGAATAATGAACAGAAAGAGAGAGAGAGAGAGATTAAGAAAAAAAGGGTTTTCGAGGAGTGGGGCTAACCAGGACGTAGAGAAGAGAGGCAAGAACTATGGTGTGGTAGCGGCCGAGGAAGGAATCGGCGACAAAAGCGCCGAGAAGGGGAAGAAGCATGGAGGCGCCGGACCAGCTGTTGACTGAAGAGGCTGCTGCGGCCGTCGAGATCTTGAGGGGGCCGGTGAGGTAGCTTATGAGGTTGAAGGAGATGCCGTTATACGCCATTCTCTCGGCGATCTCAACCCCTGACGACAACAAGAGAGGTATTCATAGAGGTGATGAACGAAGAGGAAGATGATAGAGAGGAGCTTACCTATGATAAAGAGGACGGAGGTCCAGCGACCAGAAGATGATCGGGAGATAGGTCGGCCGCGGTAGTCTACTACTCCCACCATGGTGGACGATTGCCGGAGAAGGGGTTCATTCTCCATGGATGCTCTGGCCCTNAGTGAATGCCCCTCCTACAAGCGGCCCAACAAGCACTCGCATATGTTCTTCCCATCGCTTGTTCTCCTTTGCAGATGCACCGGTGTCGGTGTGCTGGGACTCACCTTGTCCCTCCATCCGCTGGTTGCTGACTTGGTTGTCTAGAGTAGGCAAGTTCGTCAGTGGGGGCCTTTGAGCACAGAGCCCATGAGGTTCCACCTCCAACAAGGTTGTTGGTCATTCCTCTATGTGATTCCTGTCAGGAGCATCTCGAATTGCTCCATCACAAGGGTCATTTTGGCTCGTGAGCCCTGACGTCTGGTTGTGTAGCATCTCTATTGGATTTCATGTGTGGTATCTCTCTTTGGAAAGCTTCTCCTTCACAGTTTTTTTCCACTTCTCATTTGTAGTATATCCATACTAACTGCACCACTTCTTAGGATGTTGAATCCTAAATTGTCTTTTGTGAACACACTCCGAGAGTTTAAGATTGAGTGAAGGAAGAAGAGAGAAAGAGAGTATTGCAAGTTAGTAGTTTCCAGTAGAGAGAATTGATAATGGTTTCTTTATTCATATTTTTATCTTCTATTTTTAGAAGTATATTTTGTACAATTATAGAAAGGAGGAAACGGTTATAGAAAGCGCCCTTAATACAACAGATACCCCTATTGATCATATAGATTTCATACCATATCTGCATTATAATTTGAATTTTAACATGATTATAATTGATGGCCGACTTGCTTGAATTTGGTTGACACTGAGGCGACCGTCTGAGTGGCGGTTGTGTCTCTCTAAAGGATGTATCGGTCGGTCGAACAACCTATTCAAATGTCGAACTCATCCTACGTGGTAAAGGCAGGTCGACCGATTAGCTGACATCAAGGATTCCGGCCTACGACCAGACTATCGGTGTGATCTGCAATTCGAATCTCTCGCCATGTTGTGTCGATCGATTCTTGGTCACGCGGTTTGCAGTAGGGCGGTAGGACGCCTTGTTGTCCGGCCATCGTCTGGGCCGTTCAAATGCTTCGAAATTCGTGCTTGCAGTTGTGGTGCATACATGTATAATTTAATATTGCTGGAATAAGAATAGATACCAAGCCCCTCCAAAATGTTAATCAATAATTAGAACCAATCTAAAAGCTTAAGTTTGTAACGTGAGATCCAAATATTGAAAATCTGACAGCAAGAAAAAAGAAATCTTACTTCCTGTATTGATCAGAATGACAGCCGCAGTGCTGTTCCGAGTCTCTGGCTTCTACTTCAAATGTGAAACGATCAGCAGAGGATTGCCTGCTCGTGACCATAGTAACAAACCCTTTGCCAATCCTAACAAATGGGTTTGTATCCTCCAAGGGATAGCAGCGGTAAGTCTTACTTCCCAACAAGAAAACAAGAAGAGCAATGCCCATAACAGCACAAGGGATTCCGAATCCAAAGCTCCAGCCAATGCTTTCCTGGATGTAGCTAAACACAATGAAGGAAGCAAACATACCAATATTCATGCCAAAGTACCACCAATTGAAGAATGAACTTCTCTCAATGCGCTCTTGGTTATCACTATCGTCGAACTGGTCGGCGCCAAACGCCTGAAGACAAGGCTTGTGCCCTCCTTCCGCAAAGGCGACGAGATAGAGAGACAGGAAGAACAAAACAACATGGAAAACAGCTGGAGAACAGGCAGATGAATTTAAAGTAGGTACTAGGTCCCCTGAGCAGGGGCTTGAAAGCACGGCAGAGAGAGTGAGCAACCCAAGACTCTGCAAATCGATGAAAACTAATTGATTCGAATAATGAACAGAGAGAGAGAGAGAGAGAGAGAGAGAGAGATTAAGAAAAAAAGGGTTTTCGAGGAGTGGAGCTAACCAGGACGTAGAGAAGAGAGGCAAGAACTATGGTGCGGTAGCGGCCGAGGAAGGAATCGGCCACAAAAGCGCCGAGGAGGGGAAGAAGCGTGGAGGCGCCGGACCAGTTGTTGACTGAGGAGGCTGCTGCGGCCGTCGAGATCTTGAGGGGGCCGGTGAGGTAGCTTATGAGGTTGAAGGAGATGCCATTATACGCCATTCTCTCGGCGATCTCAACCCCTGACGACAACAAGAGAGGTATTCATAGAGGTGATGAACGAAGAGGAAGATGATAGAGAGGAGCTTACCTATGATAAAGAGGACGGAGGTCCAGCGACCAGAAGATGATCGGGAGATAGGTCGGCCGCGGTAGTCTACTACTCCCACCATGGTGGCCGATTGCCGGAGAAGGGGTTCATTCTCCATGGATGCTCTGGCCCTCTCGCTCGCTCTCTCTTTCTTTGTGTTGTCCAGGCAATCTGGAGTTGCTCCGGAATAGTTGGAAGTTGAGCAGAGATCTGAGTGGCATTTATTTGGATCCCTCCACCATCAACTATGGTAATAATTTTTCACCTTTGCTCTTCAGAAATTTTTTCTTGTCCATGCGACAAATATGAAAAATTAAAGATTTTTATGTTATATTTTACCTTCGTTTCCTACCAAAATCTGAAAAATATTACATCAGTATTAAGCACGTAAAAATAACGTGCGTAGTCAATTAAAACACGCCACGACGTCTCGCACGGTACAGCAAAAAAAACGGCGCAGTAACACGGGGAATATTCCCTCCTGTGTTATTCATGTGTTATTGCGCGTTATTCATGTGTTATTGCGTGTTATTCATGTGTTATTGATGTGTTATTGTGTTATTATAACACCAAGAATATTCTCAGGATACAATAACACATGAATAACACACAATAACACTTGAATAACACGGGAAATATTCCCGACAGAGAAAAAAACGGCGCAGTAACACGGGGGAATATTCTACTCCCCCGCGCGATAGGGAAAAAAAACGGCGCAGTAACACTGAGAATATTCCCCCATGTGTTATTGTGCGTTATTCATGTGTTATTGTGTGTTATTCATGTGTTATTGATGTGTTATTGTATTATTATAACATTTCTTGTGTTATTGTGTGTTATTCATGTGTTATTCATGTGTTATTGTGTTATTATAACACCAGGAATATTCTCAGGATACAATAACACATGAATAACACACAATAACACATGAATAACACGGGGAGGAATATTCTCAGTGTTACTGCGCCGTTTTTTTTCTACGTCGCGCGGGATATCGTGGCGTGATTTCATTGGGTACGCACGTTCCTCTACGTGTGTAGTATTGATGTAATATTTTTTCCCAAAATCTAGGATTTATTTATGGAGCGCTTATTCCTCATGGAATCCGTACCTACACCCTCCAATTACAATTATTTTAGGTCACATAATAAATATCATTTAAAAAAAAATCAAATTTTTAAAGTGGAGTCCATTACCACATAGCTTCTAAGGGAGCAAAAATTTTTCTTTGCAAACTTCTGACGTAGCTCTGCATGCGACATAGGGTATTCCTGAGTTATTTTATTTTCAGGTTATTTTTGAATTATTTTCAATAATACCGAAATAACACAGAAATAACTTGCGGTCTTTATTTTTGGATTATTTCTGAGTTATTTCGGGATTATTGAAATTAATCTATAAATAATCTGAAAATAACTCAGGAATAACCTGCACCGCACGTAAAAGTACGTCAGGTGTCCTGACAGAAAATGCGCGCTTAAGGGAGGGGTTGTTTTTGAGTTATTTTTTATTGGATAACCGCACACAACTCTGCCGTGCGTTCACCATATTAAATAATTTTTCGTATTTATAGCATTAACATGCATACAACATTAGTTTATGTATTTAAATATCTATCATTGAAATTTTAAAATTTTAAATCACCAAAAATATCATTAATACTAATTTTTAGGAAGGTTCACATGCATACCAGTTAATTCTTATGTATTTACATTTCTAACAACTAATTTTTCATTTTTACATCATATATATGTCATTTTAAATATGCTAAAAAGTTATATTTCACTTTTCAAAAATAAAAAGTGATATTTTCTTATGTGATATGGAAGATTTGTATTGTATAAGAACTCATATTTTTTTTATGTCTAACAAACTTTTATGTAAATAATGTGTTTTGAGATATTTAATTGCTATATTNTTTAAATATCTATCATTGAAATTTTAAAATTTTAAATCACCAAAAATATCATTAATACTAATTTTTAGGAAGATTTACATGCATACCAGTTAATTCTTATGTATTTACATTTCTAACAACTAATCTTTCATTTTTACATCTATACATGTATATATATGTCATTTTAAATATGCTAAAAAGTTATATTTCACTTTTCAAAAATAAAAAATGATATTTTTTTTTATGTGATATGAAAGACTAGTATTGTGTAAGAGCTCATATTTTTTATATCTAACAAACTTTTATGTAAATATTGCAATGTGTTTTGAGATATTTAATTGCTATATATGCATGTAAATATCAAACATTAGGTACTAAAATAGTGATATTATGCGTTAAGTAATTTTTGCCCTTTTTCATATTTACATATCTAACAATTAAAATTTGATGTTTATATTTATAATATGTGAAGGATTTTAACGACATAAATACAAATATGAATCATGCNCAATTAAAATTTGATGTTTATATTTATAATATGTTAAGGATTTTAATGACATACATACAAATATGAATCATGAGTGTTTTATATTTAAGTCCTCGTGCTACAATAATTATAATATATATCCCATTATTATAAACAGACAAAACAAGTTAGTTAGACAATGCATTTAATGATTTAGCCCGCACCAATCTTGTTGGCCCGCAACATTATGCGGTAATATTGTTACGATTTGAGGATTATAAGAGCATATGTAATTAGAAAAAGTTTTTAAAACAATTATTTTTATAATATTTTATAAAAAAAAAATTATAAAAATATTTATTATTAGATCAGATTGTGCGCCGGAGAATTTACGGTGATAAAGATTCAATACAAACACACAGATAAAAGAAGAGATTATTGAGGGATATCAGAAGTTGCTATGTCGAAAACCCAAAAAGAAAAAAAAACAACGGGACCGGGCCTAGAAGGGAATGTTAAGTGAGTACAGTGGTAATGAGATGGTATTTTGGTGATATTACACCTCAATACCATGTCAATACCATCTCAATACCATTGATTTGTACCTCATCCGCATCATGCAATATTTTTCTTGAATGAAAAGGAGCGTTTAACATTAATATTAAAAAATTTATTTTTGTTACAATTTTGCTAGCACATTATGAGTTTTTTATGTTATATTTTATTACTTGTCATCACATCCAAAGCTTTATCGGCAAATTTGTCGTGTCAGAGATTTTGTCTGTACAAATGAGTATGCCCAATGTTTCTCTTATTTATAGGAGGAATCAATATTGATTTAAGTGTGTGAAGTTGTAATTATATTTCAATCATCTTCTTTTTTTCCCATCTACTGTGGAATAACTCTTCATTGCAGACGTAGGCCAATTTGCGCCAAACCACATAAATCATGTTGTATTTAATTATTTAATTATTATGTGATTTTTTTTTTCTGTACTATTTTGGACAATACAATTCGAAACTCTTATTTCTTCTACCCCAATTTTAGTTTTAGTTGGAGAAACAATATGTTTTCTGCCATTGTCATTGATCAAGTGGAAGATCTGAAACTTCTGCAGTAAGTTTTGTCGTGCAGGTGGTTGGTTTGATTTTATATTTTTTTTCGCCTTTCACTTTATTTTATTTGTAAAAATGTGATTTTGTTTATATATGTAATTAAGTTTTATGGTCTTGGATATAATTTAGTTTGTTATTGTATTGGAGAATCAAATTGTCTTCTAGGTGGAGTTTTGTTTTTTGGGGTTTTATCTAAGAGAATGAAAATTGCAAAAAACAAGGAGTTTATGATTTGTAAGATATCATAATTTAGGGGCATTTACATGAATACCACATAAGTCTTGTATCTTCACATTTATGTTGCGTCTGAATCAAAATAAATAGAGCATAAAATAGAAGAGGGAGAGAAAAAAATGTCTGTGTGAACAATAATGAATAGTATAATAGATTTTCGATTCGCCCTTTATTCAAGAAATTATACTGCTATTTATAGAATAGGGGTACAATGTATATAATTACATGCTTAATTCCTGTTTTTATGGGAGTGTTACCAAGTATTTTAGGTATTTACATAAATGACCATGTGGTTTGGCTACCCTATTACTCGATTGGCTGAGATAAGCGGCCCTTTATTCGGCAAGGCTCGTTCATTATCCTATATTGATTTAGGGTTGTCGTTCGACTCTCAATCGGCTTAAGTCTACCGATCGGTTGCCTTGGTCTAGATGTTGACTATCGACTCTTGGATCAGAAGCACATGTCCTCATGATGAGACTAGACTTTTGGACAAAAGGTGAATCACCGCATTTGATGAAATGTTCTTGTGGTTTTTCGTGGAGTATATCCTGATAAAATCCTCGAATTTCTGATGAAGAGTCTCGAAAGCCATTATGAGATGGCTGGAATTGATGGGGCGAGAGTCGGGCTGATGCCTTCTCTTAGCTTAATATATCTTGGTTTTTGGTTTGAATGGCCCGCGTCAGGTGGCTTCGGGTCCCGATCTAAGGGATTTGCACTTGGTCAATTTAGTCTTTTAATTTTCCAATAATGGCACTTTTGGGCTTCCTTCTATGGGCCCCTAGCCATACTTTCTTATCTTTTGGCATGTTAAATTTCCTCGAGATTGTTGCTAACACATTTTTTATGTACAATATCTAACATCTAAACGGTGATATTTACATAAATCTACTCAAATATTTAACATCACATCAATTATATTATTATCATTATTTTTTAAAATAAAATACATGGTTGTTCATATAAAAATGTGTCAACAAGAATCTCAAAGCAGATAAACAGTTCGAGAAGAAGATACAAGCGATCGAACATAGCCTTCAATGATCATTTTTTGACTGAATATTGACAAGAAAAGCACATTGTTCGAATGATAGACAGAAGGAGCCAAGAGTAGCTTTCGCATGGCGGAAATAAGCATTCAGAACAATCGACGAAGAGCACTCTTTCATACTAGATATCGATCGAGTCAAGACTTACCAGACAATCGACAACCCTCATCGATTGTATCGATATCTGGTCTTATTATATGCAAATAACTCTGTAATTACCAAAAGTCCATTTGAAAAGTTAATGATTATATGACTAATATGTACTTTTGTAATGCTAGGATCCGAGTCTATAAATAGAGATCTGGCACTCTCTTTTAACTGTTATCTACTATTATCTATCACTCCCTAATCACTTTTTAGTATACGTTCTATTTTTTAAGTGTGTTTTCCAAATACATTTGGATTTAACAATACTTTTATGAATAACACCAAAATATTATAATTATAACTAAATTTTAAGTGTTAGATATGTTAATACCTAAAAATATTTAATATGTACCTAAATTTCCCCATAATTTAATAATTCTGTTTTTGTCATAGAAGATCTGCATTTATATATTATAATTCCTACTATCCCTACTTCGTTTATCAGCTAGCGCACGCTACATCGACTTGACAGTGATATTTAAAAAAGGACAAACTTATTTATTTATTTTTTTTTATTTCATATCACCATAAATGTGAGCCTACGTTACTATGAATTCATGTTTTATATCTTATTGTTTAATTTTTTTTATTGACATCTACACTACTTAAATTTTTTATGTCATATAAAAAATATCATTATTTTAAAATTTTAAGTAAAATACAATTTTTTATTTTTTCGTGATACTTAACGAGCATATCGTTATCAATTGACACGAATCTCAAGACATGACATGAATCTCAATATATATTTTGAGCAAGAAACATTCAAAGTCAAATTAAAAATCATCAAGAACCTCATTTTCAGCAAGCATACAGTCAAGCAGACCAGCTCAACGAGGCGAACCAATGATACCAAAACTGACAAATATGAATCAAATGAGACACAAATCAAGTCTTCCCACCACTTTTAGAAGCTTTGAGTGGTTAATTGGAATGCTAAATGAGTTTAAAATCTAGAAAATTTATAGTCAAATCGAGTATCTCGGTGAGACAAATCTAACAAGTCTAAGATTACCCAGTTCCAATATCATCAAAGTAGTTGCATGTATTTATGTGACCAACTACAACCAATGTGGCTCATTGCATTTTGAACTTCCAACTACGGCTTCAGCCACCAATTGATGTTATTATAGCTTCCCACTATGTCTTACACAATCAATTACGACCTACGTGGCTCACTACTCATACTGCTTCATATAGCCTAAGTGGCCAACTGATGTTATTGCAGCTCCCCACCATGGATTACATGACGAACTGTTGTTATTAAAGATTTCATCTGCAATCTCGGTTGCTAATTGATGCTATCACAATTCCTCAATTGATGTTATTACAACTCATCCCTACAGCTTATGCAACCAGCTACGACCTTTGTGGCTCATTGCTCATGCAGCTTCCAATTATAGTAGAGTGACTAATTGATGTCATTGTGGCTCCCGCTTTATGACCTACGTGACCAACAATTGTTATTAAAACCTCTAACAACGATTTCAATGGCCAACTCTTGCTAGACCTATGTGACTCACTGCTCTTGCAGCTTCCAACTACACTCTCATTGACCAATTAATGTTATTGCAACTCATCACTACAGCCTATATGACCAGATGATATCATTACAACATCCAACTATGTCGTAGGTGGCCAACTGATACTACTTAAACTTTCAACTACAATCTATGCAGCCAACTATTGCTATTACACCCATGTTTAAAACATTTATGGCGGGTCACTGCCTTCGTAGCAATCAACTACGGTGTTCTGTACATACATAAGGATTGGTGGTATGTATGTAAGTGCCCCTCTTATCTTTTGTCATAAAATGCCATGGATATTGGAGACAAACATCCTTTGTTATCGGGATTGTAGAGATTGTGAACTAACTCTTGATGGTAAAACTATTATTATTTGTTCTAAAATCTATATTTTCAACTTTGTTGAAAGATGCGATTATAATCCTCGTATAAAATCAATGATCGTTTAAGATCTGCTAGAGTACCAATTAGAGGGGCACTTCATGATTTTATGTAATATAAGCTTTTCAATATATCATGCAATAAAGTGAGCAACTAGTAGTTAGCATCGTGTTTTCATTTTTAAACATACAGGCAATTAGAAGGCATCCAAGAAACAAAAAAAGATAGAAGATAAGACTTGATTGTGACAATTTGTTTAATCTCTTACTGACGCCATTGTTAATGTCTTCATCTTGCATTAAATATTGTGACTCCTCTCAACTTTAAACTTCCGTCTTACTCTACCCAGGAATTTTCCATGTCATCTTCTGGTTGACCAAGGTTACTCTACTCTAGTGTACTTCAAGAACACTCTAGGGCACTAACTAGCCAGCTTATGTGCATTTTAGAGCTCATGCCCAACTACCTTGGGAGCATACCTAATTTAAACCTATGGCCCATTCTTAGCTTGATTTAACCCATGAAGCGCTCAGCTGAGCTTAGCCCAGCATACCTTAGTACACCTTAGTATGCTATTGTGCTCAACCTAGCCTCATGAGCACTCCATCTGACCCAAGACCATGTTGCCGACTTCTACACACAACCCAAAATAAAGACTGATCTACCTCACCCTGAACTACCTCTAAAAGGCCTACTATCACTATCGTTGTTATCACCAAAAACTAAAGCTCGATTACGCCTATTATCACTAAATTATTATTGTATATCAACTTTGTTATTTCATCTTCCCTAATTGAGAGGTAAAGTGCGCGTATATACCTATAATTACATAGTGGACTACTTTAACTTGGCTTGACACCTTGATTTTTGTTCTTTTTCATAGTTTTCCACTTAAAAAGTTTTGCTAGCTCGTGGAGCAATTTTTCTATTATCTATATATGAATTTTCGTACAATACTGAGATGTTAATTAATTAATATACCGCTACGGATCTTCCCGCGCACAACAATTGGTAAGTTGACAACTTGACATCTATTTAAAAACTGAAGTTAAGATATAATATTTGTAAATGCAAAAAAATTGAGTGGCTTGTATGTAAATCTTCCATACTTATATGGTGCAAGTAACGAAACTGACATATATACGCTTTAATTTCTTTATTTGGATTAGAATTTCAAACAAGAATGAATGAAAAAGTTCTGTAAATAGTTAAGTTGGACATGTTTTACATGTAATTTTCTCTTAAAAATATATCGGGCATGATTTAGTAGCTAAAGAAAAGGGTAATACAAAAAAGGGGGATCTGAATATAAAACCATTAAAAAATAGTGAGTGTATGTATTGTTGAGTCATGATTTGTCCTTGAACCACACACAAGAAATATTCTGTAAGTCTAAAGAGAGAGAGAGGGATACATAAAGAAGTGACATTAATGAGTAGTAATATTTTCTTATTCATGAAATGATCTCCCTACTCATGATGATCCTTAACTAACTTTTTCCTAGCCTTAAATAGCATAAACCCCTAGCATGACGAGGTAGTTTCATCTAGCACGACGTAAATTCTTATTTTTTTTTTTTTTTAGGTTTTTAGATCTCTAAGGTCATTATATAATTTTATATATTTTAATACATTAAAAATGATTCCTTAAGCTTGAATCCTCTTAGCCAATTCTCTTTTTTGAACATTAATCAAAGCCTCCATGTTGCTAAAAATGGTATCTCTAGGATGATAAGTGTCTCCTTTTCATCTTCATATGTAATATAATAAAATCAATTGGGAAGATGAACTTATTTACTTTCACAACAACATATTCTACCACATCTCTAGAAAAATTTAAAGATCAACTAACTAATTACAAGAAAATAGTAATTGATTTCACCTCTCATAGTCCCAATTTCCTAAATATATACAAGGGCATAAGGTTGATACTATATCTTATGTTATGTAAAGTTTTTCAAAAAAAATATATCTCATATAGTGCAAGGAATAATAAAACTAAGCAAGATCATTAAACTTCTAAAGTAGTTTTTGTGGATAATAACACTATATTTCTCACTTAGTGCCACAGTTTAAAAATTTTCAAATTTAAATTTTTTTATTTAATATATATTCAAAGATTTAAGCTAAATAGGCATCTATTTATTCATGAGCTTCCGTAAATGAGATATTAATTGTGTGCTTCTTGAAATCATCTAAAAATGATAAAATTGCTTATATTTTAAAAGTTATTGGGGATATGGTAGTGGTGGTATTTCCAAATGTTTCATAGTCATTCTCCCTTTTTCTTTTAACTTTTATAGGATGACTCACTAATTTCTCTAAGTCAATTGGATCTTTCTGGGATTTGGAGATAAGTCCAGGTTCAGAAGTTCTCTAATTCATTTTATTTTCTCTACTCACATCTTCTAGGTCCTTCTCACTCTTAATCTTAATAACTTTGTATTGCTCTGCCACTTTTTTTTTTTTTTTTT
>JXCR01047415.1:0-44951 GCA_002079205.1 Phalaenopsis hybrid cultivar | reverse complement strand
CTTTTTTTTTTTTTTTTTGATTCACTTCGGTGTTGTTGGGCAAGGTCCCTTAGGGTCTATTACTCATTAAGTTAGCTAATTGTTCTAATTATGTTTCAATATTCCAATGGTTGCAGCTTGACTTTATAACCGATTTCTCATCCGCAACACTAACTCTTTCAAAGATAGCTTATTTTCTTTAAATTGATTTTTAGAAGTGATTCCATGAAGGTAATTAGGTCTAGGGTTAGGGAAGTTTCCATCTTGATTGTTTTAGTTGCCTTAAGTGTTTTGTTAGTCGTTAACCCAATTATTATTTCCTACCTTAATTATATCCCCTTAAGGGCTCAACTGAACCAAACACCAATCACTCACTTCTGATTTTAAAGATCTATCCATGGGCAGACACTTGATGGCTCTTTTGCAGCAATTTCATTCAAGAAAAGAATTTCAAGCCATCGTCATGAGCACTTAACTAGCACAGAGGAATTTTCTTGATCACAATTCCTGTCGTGCATATTTTCATACTTCAGTGAGCTTATGTTCAACTCAATGAGATTCTTTTGAGGAACCTAAAATATTTTGTGCAACGTTTAACTATATTGGTTTCAAAAGTTGGAGTCTTGCATTTGTTGATGTCAGTAAGACTGATGAGGAGATCACCTTCAACTAGCAAGGCCACATCAATGCCCAACAGGAGTTAGCCACCCGAGTTCCTAGAGGCACAACCTTAAGAAACTCTCATTATATCGTGTAATTCAACTACCATGGAAGTTTTTAGTAGCCAGTAGGCTCGGCTTCATTGCCACCAAATATTATTTTTGGGAATGGAAGGAACTTCAATGGATTGTTTTGCATAATTTGTCTTATTCATTTTATTCTTCTTTTACAAATTGAATGGAGTATATTTTGTTCATTTCTATATGCAAAGAGGTTTATGTGAAATAACAATGCTATGTCTTAAACCAAAGCTTCAAAATTGAGAGTTTTTATTCATTTTTTAAATATAATATTTCCCTCTATGATGCTTGAACCTAGTAATATTTTATTGGAGAATAATATATGAATTATTAATTCACTTATATTTTAAGTCAAATTTCTATATTTGTTTATATATCTCTCTAAATTTAAAATTGCATAAAAAATATAAGTTATGACAATAAAAATATATTTTATCATGTGTATATTTTAATATTATTATAAAATTTTATATAAATAAATCTGATGATATAAATGCTAAATATGTAAACTTAAACAATTAATAAACAAAAACAAAAAAAATAATATTTCTTAAGGTAATTAAAATATATTATTTTTATTTTATTCTATATAGACCTATAGGAAAGATAAAATAAATTTTTGTATTAATTTACAAGAATTAAGAAAATCTCTGAATATCCAATGTATATAATTCAAATACCTATTTACTCTGCGCCCAAACAAATTATCATATACAATGATGATGTGAATCGCACCACATCGTCAAGCACACGATAGATGTGATCCATGGTGTCATCCACAAATCCGATTAATGAGAGGTAATATTTTCTCATGCCAATGTCCATTCATCTATGGTCACTTTTTTTCTAATTATTTCAAATTTCAGAAATTAGCATTTGTAGATATTGTAGGACTACATATCTTCCTCACCATCTTTTGTCCCATCAGGCCTCCTTGAACTGCATTCTCCTTCTCTGTTCGTTCCCGAAACCCTGAACGAACCCGCAAGGCCCAGCAGAAAATCACTCCCCTGCATCCTCCTTCTCCGGCTCATGTCAACTACCACCGCCTCCTTTCCTCTGTCGTTCGTGCAACCTGCCTGAGGATCCCCAGTGCCGCGAGTCCACTCCCCTCTTCCCCGGTTACAAAAACTATCCATTCAGTACGCATATCCCCCAACCCGGGGTCCCTTCTTTCTTACTGTTTCGCGCAATCCCTAGCCTGAGATCCCCATTCTGCCCTATTTACTTTCGCACGGCGCAAAGCTGCTGAACTCCCCTCTCCGGTAGAAATCACACGCCTCCATCGCTACAATTGGGGGCGGTCTTTCTAACCAAGTTCTTCTAGCAGCCAAGATAATCAGGTCTCCATCTCCACCTCCACCCGGGCTAGATTGTTTCGCTACTTTCTGGCACAGCCACTGCGAAAAAAAGCCACATTCACGCAACCGCATGCTAGATCTTCATATGATGTTATCAGGTGCAAATTTCCCACTTTATTTTATTTGTAATTATATCTGGAATGCAGTAGCTATGTTAACATGCGTAGCACACAATTATTTAGGTTTTTAAAAACATCTAATTAAACCAAATTATTAAATTTATGACAGGTTAGCATAAGATAATATTTGGCAAATGTAAATAAAATTTCATTTTCGGACCATGATGAGGTGTTTTAGCATGGTTGAATATACGCAAATTCATGGAAATTTAAGGGCTGAGTGAAAAGTTTGAACCTTTGGTTTTTAGTTGGAATTAGCACTATCTTTAATATATCTAGCATCCACGAGGCAAGGGCCAAATCAAACCAACTAATTGAGTTTTTTGTATTGATTTTTTAAACCCTTGCTTGAGTTCACTAAGATTCTTTAAGCCCTTCCAAGGTGATGTTTATTCCTTCTTTAATTCCCCAACCATTGTTATTAACGGAATGATCAGTAGATAATCCTACTTCAAAGTGTTATGAAAAACGACGGTAATAAAGCGAAAAATAGATTGAGAAAAATTACACCAGAAAAGACGACACAAGATTTACGTGGTTCGGCAAATTGCCTACGTCCACGGAGCTGCAGATGATTTTATTAGCTGAAGAAATCACACCGTCGAGCGCCTCGACGTTTACAAAGATCTTAATTTTTCTCCTCTCTTTCTCTCTCTCTCTCCTTTATTCTCCTCTCTCCTCTCTTTTTCTTAAGCCACGTAAAAAGGTAAAACAAAGAGCAAATAAATTCCTTCCCAAAAGCAACAGCAGCCTTTTTGTACCCTCCCCCTTCTTTTATGACAGCCGTAGGAGAGAGTGTATGGGAGTGGTGGTCTTAAAGGAGTTAGCTTTGGCTTTTATAATGATCAGAAAAAACGCATAAAGGGAATGCATTAAATGGTCTACGCGGAGAACATCCTTCCCGCGATTCCGCGGAAAGAGAAAAAATGAGAGGCGGGAAACACAGAAAAGCGGGAATCATTATTTAGGAAGTTAATTAATCATATAATTAACACTAATGATTTCCTAATAAAGAGGTGCACTGGGCTCCACATTCTCAACAATTCTCCCACTTGGAGACTGGGACACTGACTGCACTATCCACTGGCTGTATCGTCATTTTTCCTCAAACGTGGCATCTTCCACCTGNAAAATTATAAAAATATTTATTATTAGATCAGATTGTGCGCCGGAGAATTTACGGTGATAAAGATTCAATACATACACATGGATAAAAGAAGAGCTTATTGAGGAATATCAGAAGTTGTTATGTCGAAAACCCGAAAAGGAAAAAAAAAAACAATGGGATCTGGTCTAGAAGAGAATGTTACGTGAGTTCAGTGGTAATCAGATGATATTTTGGTGATATAACACCTCAATATCACGTCAATACCATCTCAATACCACTGATTTGTACCTCATCCGCATCATCCAATGTTTTTCTTGAATGAAAAGGAGAGTTTAATATTAATATTAAAAAAATTTATTTTTGTTACAATTTTGCTAGCACATTATGAGTTTTTTATGTTATATTTTATTACTTGTCATCACATCCAAAGCTTTATCGGCAAATTTGTCGTGTCAGAGATTATGTCTGTACAAATGAGTATGCCCAATGTTTCTCTTATTTATAGGAGGAATCAATATTGATTTAAGTGTGTGAAGTTGTAATTATATTTCAATCATCTTCCTTTTTTCCCATCTGCTGTGGAATAACTCTTCATTGTAGACGTAGGCCAATTTGCGCCGAACCACACAAATCATGTTGTATTTAATTATTTAATTATTATGTGATTTTTTTTTTGTACTATTTTGGACAATACAATTCGAAACTCTTATTCCTTCTACCCCAATTTTAGTTTTAGTTGGAGAAACAATATGTTTTCTGTCATTGTCGTTGATCAAGTGGAAGATCTGAAACTTCTGCAGTAAGTTTTGTCGTGCAGGCGGTTGGTTTGATTTTATATTTTTTTTCGCCTTTCACTTTATTTTATTTGTAAAAACTTGATTTGGTTTATATATGTAATTAATTTTTATGGTCTTGGATATAATTTAGTTTGTTATTGTATTGGAGAATTAAATTGTCTTCTAGGTGGAGTTTTGTTTTTGGGGTTTTATCTAAGAGAATGAAAATTGCAAAAAAACAAGGAGTTTATGATTTGTAAGATATCATAATTTAGGGGCATTTACATAAATACCACATAATTCTGATATCTTCACATATCTGTTGCATCTGAATCCCAAGAAATAGAACATAAAACAGAAGAGAGAAAAAAAATGTCTGTGTGAACAATAATGAATAGTATAATAGATTTTCGATTCGCCCTTATTCAAGAAATTATCCTTCTATTTATAGAATAGGGGGTACAGAGTATAGAGTTACATGCTTTACCCCCTGTTTTATGGGAGTGTTACCAAGTATTTTAGGTATTTACATAAATGACAACGTGGTTTGGCTACTCTATTAGTCGATTGGTTGAGATAAGTGGGCCTTTATTCGGCAAGGCTCGTTCATTATCCTATATTGATTTAGGGTTGTCGTTTGACTCTCAATCGGCTTAAGTCTATCGATCGGTTGCTTTGCTCAAGATGTTGACTATCGACTCTTGGATCAGAAGCATCTGTCCTCATTATGAGACTAGACTTTTGGACAGAAGGTGAATCATCGTATTTGATGAAATGTTTTTGTGGTTGTTCGTGGAGTATATCCTGATAAAATCCTCAAATTTCTGATGAAGAGTCTGGAAAGCTATTATGAGATGGCTGGCATTGAACGGGCGAGAGTTGGGTTGATGCCTTCTCTTAGCTTAATATATATTGGTTTTTGGTTCGAATGGCCCGCATCAGGTGGCTTCGGGTCCCAATCTAAGGGAGCTGCATTTGGTCAATTAAGTCCTTTAAACTTCTAATAATTGAACTTTTGGGCTTCCTTCTGTGGGCCCCTAGCCGTACTTTTTTATCTTTTGGCATGTTAAATTTTCTAAAGATTGTTGCTAACATATTTTTTTATGTATAATATCTAACATCTAAACATTGATATTTACATAAATCTACTCAAATATTTAACATCACATCAATTAGATTATTATCATTATTTTCTTAAATGAAATACATGGTTGTACATATAAAAATGTGTCAACATGAATCTCAAGCCTTCAATGATCATTTTTTGGCTGAATATTGGTAAGAAAAGCGTATTGTTTGAATGATAGACAGAAGGAGCCAAGAGTAGCTTTCGCATGGCGGTAATAAGCCTTCAGAACAATCGACGTAGAGCACTTTTTCATACTAGATATCGATCGAATCAAGACTTACCAGACAATCGACAACCCTCATCTATTGTATTAGTCCTGATCTTATTATATGCAAATAACTCTGTAATCACCAAAAGTCCATTTGAAAAGTTAATGATTATAAGACTAATATGTACTTTTGTAATGTTAGGATCCTAGTCTATAAATAGAGGTCCGACACTCTTTTTTTAACTGTCATCTACTATTATCTATCTCTCCCTAATCACTTTCTAGTAGGAAGTTCTATTTCTTGTGTGTGTTTTCCGAGTACATTTGGATTTAACAATACTTTTAGGAATAACACCAAAATATTATAATTATAACTAAACTTTAAGTGTTAGAGAACATAATACCTAAAAATATTTGATATGTACCTAAATTTCCCCATAATTTAATAATTCTGTTTTTGTCATAGAAGATCTGCATTTATACATTATAATTCCTACTATCCCTACTTCGTTAATCAGCTAGCGCACGCTACATCAACTTGACAGAGAACTCTTTTATTTATTTGAGGGAAAAAAAAAGTACTCGGATATCAACATCATATGTGGTCCTACATTACTATGAATTCATATTTTATATTTTATTGTTTAAATTTTTTTATTGACATTTTCACCACTTAAATTTTTTATGTCATATCAAAAATATCATTATTTTAAAATTTTAAGTAAAATACAGCTTTTTATTTTTCGTGATACTTAATGAGCATATTGTTATCATTTGACATGAATATTGAGACATGACATGAATCTCGATATATATATATATTGAGCAAGAAACATTCAAAGTCAAATTAAAAATCATCAAGAACCTCATTTTCAACAAGCATACAGTCAAGCAGACCAGCTCAACGAGGCGAACCAATGATACCAAAGCTGTCAAATATGAATCAAATGAGACACAAATCAAGTCATCCCACCACTTTTAGAAGCTCTGAGTGGTTAATTGGAATGTTAAATGAGTTTAAAATCTAGAAAATTTATAGTCAAATCGAGCATCTCGGTGAGACAAATCTAACAAGTCTAAGATTACTCAGTTCCAATATCATTAAAGTAGTTACATGTACTTATGTGACCAACTACAACCGATGTGGCTCATTGCATTTTGAACTTCCAACTACGGCTTCAGCTACCAATTGATGTTATTATAGCTCTCCACTATGTTTTACACAATCAATTACGACCTATGTGGCTCACTACTCATACAACTTTCAACTATAATCTAAGTGGCCAACTAATGTTATTGCAGATCCCTGCCATGAACTACGTGATGAACTGTTGTTATTAAAGACTTCATCTAGAATCTCGATTGCTAACTGATGCTATCACAACTCCTTAATTGATGTTATTACAACTCATCATTGCACCTTATGCGACCAGCTACGACTGTTATTAAAGCCTTTATGACCTACGTGCAGCTTGTAAAACCTTTAACTCATTGCTCATGCTGCTTCCAATTATAGTCGAATGGCTAACTAATGTCATTGTGGCTTCCCCTTTATGACCTAAGTGACCAACAATTGTTATTAAAACCTTTAACAACAATTTCAATGGTCAACTGATGCTAGACCTATGTGATTCACTGCTCTTGCAGCTTCCAACTACACTCTCATTGACCAATTAATGTTATTGCAACTCATCACTACAGCCTCTATGATCAGTTGATATCATTACAACCTCCAACTATGTCGTAGGTGGCCAACTGATACTACTAAAACTTTCAACTACAGTCTATGTAGCCAACTATTGCTATTACACGCATATTTATAACATTTATGGCGGGTCACTGCCTTTGTAGCAATCAACTACGTCATTTGCGAACCACTATCGTTGTTATCACCAAAAACTAAAGTTTGATTACGCCTATTATCACTAAACTATTATTGTATATCAAGTTTGTTATTTCATCTTCCCTAATTAAGAGGTAAAATGGACTTATATACATATAATTACATAGTTGACTACTTTAACTTGGCTTGACCCCCTTGATTTTTGTTCTTTTTCAGAGTTTTCCACTTAAAAAGTTTTGCTAGCTCGTGGAGCAATTTAACTATTATCTATATATGAATTTTCGTACAATACTGAGATATTAATTTATTAATATACCGCCAAGCATCTTCCCGCGCACAACAATTGGTAAGTTGACAACTTGACATCTATTTAAAAACTGAAGTTAAGATATAATATTTGTAAATACAAAAAAATTGAGTGGCTTGTATGCAAATCTTCCATACTTATATGATGCAAGTAATGAAACTGAAATATATACGCTTTGAGGCCCGTTTGGGGCAGCTTATAAGTGCGGCGGCGTTTCAAAACGCCGCCTCACTATTTATTTCTCGCGTTTAAGGGGAGTTTTTAAAAATTGCATTTCCTAATTTCTATTACACGTGGATGGCGGGAGGCGTCCTGCGGTCTGGCGTTTCCTTCAGCATTCGACGTTGTTGCCCCTGCTCGCGTTTTCCTTCCTCCCGACTCCACTAAAAAGCCTCGCCCACTTCCCCTTCCTCCCGACTCCGCTAAAAAACCTCGCCCACTTCCCCTTCCTCCCGGCTCCGCCCAAAAACCCTCGTGACCGAAACCCTCCCCGTCGCTTCCTCTCACAAAGAGAAACTTATCTCCGTTGGTTACACAACTCTTTCGTCTCCGCCTCCCGCCTTGCCCAAGGTACAGTAGCTCTCTTTTACTGGCCACTGTATATTGCATTTCAATGATTTTTTTATTCTGCAAGTTGTTACTCTTTATTCTTGTCTGATGACCACTGTATCTTCTCAGGAAATCAATTGCTTAATTTTTAGCCATATAGTTTTTGGAATTATGATGTATAATTCCTCTAATGCTGGATAAAGATTGTCCAATTTATTGGGGTTCTTATCTGGTTGAGACCTAGAATTTTAGGGGGATTTAAGGGGATTTACAAATATGGCACTTATGAATTTCTTCCATAAATATCAAATATTCAAACCTTCAACGCAATGAGATAATCCATCTTGTAAGAAAAGACGTATTTCACTGAGAAATTGAGTGGTATGTACGTAAAACTTTCTTAAATTTATCATGTTATAGCTTCAACGCAATGAGATAATCCATCTCATCTCTTATTAGTTTATACATATCATTTGGGGTTAGTTTTATTAAACCTTAGTTTTACAATGAAATTAAAGCTCAGGTCATAGTTTAGAAATAAGAACATAATAGGAATGAAAGCATGTAAGAGATACGAGTTGAATCTTTACAATTAGATTGGCTTGAGTGGTATGTTCTGCTTTAACATTATTAGTGCCTAACTATAGATTAGTTATTTACAACATCTGAGCAGTCAAGTGCTTCCTCATATCCCTCGTGTCCAATCCACTCCAAGTCTTACATGCAGATTTCATCTCGACTTTGCCATCTTCAAGCTATGAGCTTGAAATTTGTTCACTAATCTCAGCACGGTGTTGCTTTAGCTTTCCCATCTTTTTTTGGCTTTTCAATGATGAGTTCAAGGTGCAACTACAAACATTTCTCTCTTGAATTGGACACCAAATTATTTTTTCAACTAAAAAAATTTGCCAATAAGCTGTTTACAAAATGCACAAACCAAACAGCTAAACAATTTATCTAGAACAGGGGCAGAATGATCATTTATCCATAATTAGTTGTTTTCTAAACGCACAAATCAAACAGTCAGACAGCTTATCCGGATCAGCTGCTCATCAGCAGATTATCTGGATAAACTGCATATCAGTGGAAGCTAGATAAACTGCAGCTGCCCCAAACAGACCCTTAATTTCTTTGCCCGAACCTCCTATAAAGGAACAAAAATCACGTCTAGTGTGGCGACTGTATGATGAGATCTTTTTTTTGGGTGGTATGTATGTAAACAGACCTTTTTTTAATAGATTTTGGTGGTATGTATGTAAATAGACCTTTTAAAAAAAAATTACTCTTGTATTATTATTTTATAAAGTTTAAATTTATTTGGATCAATATGTAAATCATTGTTGCCTAATGTCAGCCAATTTGGATCAATAAATGCTGGTGGACGTGTTTGGCGTACGAGAGCATGTCGTGGCGCCATTTGGCTCATTGGCCGTTCGTGAGAAGTGAGAACCAGGTATTTTTTTAAAGTAATCCAACTAAAACATTTGCTCTTGCCTTATCAAAATTTTTTTTTGGAAATCTTGTTAATGAAAAAATGGATTGGGGTTCGTTATGGTTTCATTATTTGGATTAGAATTTCAAACAAAAATGAATGAAAAAGTTCTATAAATAGTTAAATTGGACATGTTTTACATGTAATTTTCTCTTAAAAATATGTCGGGATGATTTCGTCGCTAATGAAAAAAGTAATCATAAACGCCAATAAAATTCATAGACTAATTGCAAGTAATAAAAATAAGAGGGATTTGCATATAAAACCATTAAAAACAAGTGTGTGTGTGTGATGTTGAGCTATGATTTGTCTGTGAATCACACTCAAGAAATATTGTATTTAGGGAGAGACAGATGCATAAAGAAACGACATTAATAAGTAGTAATACGTTCTTATTTGTGAAATGATCTCCCTACTGAAGATGATCATTAACTAACTTTTTCCTAGCCTTAAATAACATAAAGCCCTAGAACAACGAGGTAGTTTCATCTAGCACGACGTAAATCCTTACTCTTTTTTTTTAGGTTTTTGGATAATCATATTGTGAAATACAAGCCCTAACTCTTTGTTAGGACAATAAGGTTGTTCGTTCGGTATGACGTAAACTCTCATATTTTCTTAGATTATTTGCATGATTGTATATTGTGCAAATATAAACCTAATTTTAAAGAAAATAGTAGAAGTGAACATTGAATAAATATCATTCCCAAAACAAAAAGCCAAATCATATGATAGTTTGGGAAGTAATTGATGTTCTCCTCAAAATCTATGGCATCTCCTACCATTCTCTCATTTAGAATCTGAAAGTAACTGTTCATATTTGAGTCTTTCCCACTTGACATTTCCTACAAACAATCAAGGAAACTCAAATTTGAATTCTTGAAGATGAAACTCCTGATCTTAATTGAGAGTTTTCTTAGGCGACTTTGGTTGCATAAAATGTAATAACTATACGGATTTGCCTCTATAAGAAATTAGAAACCCAGATAATCTAAACACTTTTTAGTCTTTATATTAGATAGTAGAATTGTCGGTCATAAATTTCACAGACTAAACAAATCTCATAAATTTCATAGTTTATATAATCGAGCTACTGTCAAGTGATACGTTCATCTCTCGGGAAGACTATCATTTGTGGTATCGTGCTCGATTATTTGAACTATTAAACATATGAAATCCGTTCAGTTTCATTTGTTTTAAAATTACAGATTATAAACCTATTAAACAGAAACAAAATATATATTTTCCAAAATGATGACGAAAAATCAACTGAATCACTATACTAGTATGGATCAATTCACTCTTCGCATTCTATATGATCATCAAACAACCTTTCTTAGGCACATACTGTATTAGACTAACCTAAACACTAAAAATATTAGGTATAAAATACCTGCAACCAATCACTTTAAATTCTCCTTTTTAACTTCTTTCTTTCAAGATTGGATTGAGCTTTCTTTATGGGTTTATTTTTTTTATTATTATTATCTTTTATAAGAATTCTATAAATACACAATGAAGGGTTGATTCTCTTGATATCAATAATAGTCCAACGAAAGCCTTTGTATATATCCTTAGAACTCTCATTAACTCAATAGAGATTATGATAGCAGGAGTTAATGCTTCTCAGAGAAGACATACTTCTAGTGTATAGGTAGAGTTTTCAATTCCAACTTTGCTGCCTCCACCACGAATGCTTTCAAGTACTCTCCTAATGATGAAGTGTCTAAGGTTTTAAATCTCTCTCTCTCTCTCTCTCTCTCTCTCTCTCTCTCTCTCTCTCTTAATAATGTAGATATAGCTTTTAACTAAGGGCAAGTTTCTTTCTATTTTCATCCAAAAACCTCAATAATCAATACCTACTCTAGGGGTCAACTTTTAAATGATTATGAGATTGGCTATTTACTAATCCATTCATCATATCTAACATGTAAGATCGATCTCTAAGGTCATTATATAATTTTATATATTTTAATACATTAAAAATGATTTCTTGATCTTCAATCCTCTTAGCCAATTCTCTTTTTTGAACATTAATCAAAGCCTCCATGTTGCTAAAAATGGTATCTCTAGGATGATAAGTGCCTATTTTTCATCTTCATATGTAATATAATAAAATCAGTTGGGAAGATGAACTTATTTACTTTCACAACAACATACTCTACCACATTTATAGAAGAATTTAAAGATCAATTAACTAATTACAAGAAAATAGTAATTGATTGCACCTCTCATAGTCTCAATTTCCAAAATATATACAAGGGCGTAAGGTTGATACTATATCTTATGTTACATAAAGTTTTTCAGAAAAATATATCCCATATAGTGCAAGGAATAATAAAGCTACCTAGATCTTTAAACTTCTAAAGTAGTTTTTGTAGATAATAACATTATATTTCTCACGTAGTGCCACAGTTTAAAAATTTTCAAATTTATACTTTTTTACTGAATATGTATTCAAAGATTTAAGCTAAATAGGCATCTATTTATTTAAGAGCTTCTGTAAATGATATATTAATTGTGTGCTTCTTGAAATCAAATAAAAATGATAAAATGGCTTATATTTTAAAAGTTATTGGGGATATGGTAGTGGTGGTATTTCCAAATGTTTCCCAGTCGTTTTCCCTTTTTTCCTTAACTTTTATAGGATGACTCACTAATTTCTCTAAGTCAATTGGATCTTTGTGGGATTTGAAGAAAAGTTCAGGTTTAGAAGTTCTCTGATTTATCTTATTCTCTCTACTCACATCCCCTAGGCCTTCTCACTCTTAATCTTAATAACTTTGTATTGTTTTGTCTCTTTTTTTTTTCTGGATAACCTTCGGTGTTATTGGGCAAGGTCCCTTAGGGTCTATTACTCAATAAGTTAGCTAAATGATCTAATTATGTTTCAATGTTCTAATGGTTGCAGCTTGACTTTATAACTGGTTTCTCATCTGCAAAACTAACTCTTTCAAAGATAGCTTATTTTCTTTAAATTGATTATTAGAAGTGATTCCATGAGGGTAATTAGGTCTAGGGTTAGGGAAGTTGCCATCTCGATTGTTTTAGTTTCCTTAAGTGTTTTGTTGGTTGTTAACCTAATTATTATTTCCTACCTTAATTATATCCTCTTAAGGGCTCAAATGAATCGAACACCAATCACTCACTTCTGATTTTAAAGATCTATCCATGGGCAGACACTTGATGGCCCTTTTGCAACAATTTCATTCTAGAAAATAATTTCAAGCCATCGTCATGAGCACTTAGCTAGCACAAAGAATTTTTTTGATCACAATTTCTGTCTTGCATATTTACATACTTTAGTGAGCTTATATTCAACTCAATGAGATTCTTTTGAGGACCCCTAGTATATTTTGTGCAAGGTTTAACTCTATTGGTTTCAAAAATTGGAGTCTTGCTTTTGTTGATGTCAGTAAGACCTATGAGGAAATCACATTCAATTAGCAAGGCTACATCAATGCCGAGCAGGAGTGAGCCACCAAGTTCCTAAAGGCACAACCTTAAGAAACTCTCATTATATCATGTAATTCAAGTACCATGGAAGTTTTTAGTAGCCAATGGGCTCAGCTTCATTGCCATCAAATATTATTTTTGGAAATGGAAGGCAACTTCAATGGATTGTTTTGCATAATTTGTCTTATTCATTTTATTCTTCTTGTACAAATTGAATGGAGTATATTTTGTTCATTTCTATATGTAAAGAGGTTTATGTGAAATAAGAATTGTATGTTCTTAAACCAAAGCTTCAAAATTGAGAGTTTTTATTCATTGTGTCAATATAATGTTTCCCTCTATGATGCTTGAACCTAGTAATATTTTATTGGAGATTAATATATGAATTATTAATTCACTTATATTTTAAGTCAAATTTCTATATTTATTAATATATCTCTCTAAATTTAAAATTGCATAAAAAATATCAGTTATGACAATAAAAATATATTTTATAATGTGTATATTTTAATATTATTATAAAATTATATATATATATATATAAATCTGATGATATAAATGCTAAATATGTAAACTTAAAAAAAAATTATACGATATACAAATAATAAACAAAAACAAAAAACAATATTTCTTAAGGTAATTAAAATATAGTATTTTTATTTTATTCTATATAGACTTATAGGAAAGATTAAATAAATTTTTGTATTAATTTACAAAAAATCAAATAATCTCTGAATATCCAACGTATATAATTCAAATATCTGGTTACTTTGCGCCCAAACAAATCAATATGTACAATGATGGTTTGAATTGCACCACNAAGTCTTAACTAGGCGCTCTAATATCACTAATAATTTAGGATTTTATAATATATATAGTGTTTTGGTATATATATATATATATATAAGATAGAAGAACGATCTTTGACGAAGTGAAAAACAAAACGAGAAAATTCACACCAGAAAACAGTAACATGGCATAACACATAGATTTATGTGGTTCGACAATTTGCCTACGTCCACAGAGTTGAAGAGGATTTTACTACTTGAGGAAATTATATCAGTCGATCGTCTCAACTTACAAGAACGAACTCTTCTCTCATTTCTCTACTCTTCTTGCTCTACACTGAGATATACCGAAGATGATAAACATACAAGCGAAATAAACTCAATTTCTCTTCTGCCACAAGCCACCAAGAAGAAGCCAAGGGAGAACAATCTTCTTCTTCTTTCTTCTTCCTCTACTGCAAGGAATTACTACTTGCACTTCTCTTCCTCTATCCCAAGGAAGCATGAAGAATAACACAAAAAAAGCTATGCAAAATCAGAAGGAGAGCCGTGCAATTTCTTTTTCTCGTTTGAATCACATGCACCACGGCAGAACTGCTTCCTGTTCGCGACTTAAAGGTGTGAAGCTTGCTTCGCTTCATGGGGTGGGAGTGGGAGCAGACGCTAATTCACAAAAAAAAAACAAAAGATGAGGAGCGAATAGTCCCGACATTTCGCGACAGAGGAGCGGGAGAATGGAACGGGAGGCGGGAGCGGGGAAAATCACATTTTTTGTGCTTAACCAAGCTCCATTCACGACAAATCTCCCACCTAGAGGCCAATACACAAACAACATCTCCTTCCTCAAACTAATCTCCTCCACTGACGGTGTCTCCCTTTTCTTTCAACATGAATCATCCACCTCTACAACTCAAAGCTCATACCTTCACACCAGAAGAACAACCGAAGCTGTGCACAACTTCAATTTCTTAAGAATAACACCCTTAGTCAACATATCAGTAGTGTCCAGATAGCCTTGAGTCTCCAAGCTATTTCCTGGGTTACCCTTTTCTCTGCTTACAACTCCCACTGCATGGGCAATATTCTGCCTCTGCTGAATGCCTTTTTCAACAAGTCTAGCATTATATCTCTTACTATCATCATGCAGTCTTCATCTAGTACACCCACTAATTGTGTAATGCATTTTTCCTTAGTGAAAGTTATGTCAGCTCCCACTTTCTCGAATTTTCATCTTGAACGATTTCTTCATAGCTCTGTGGTTCTCCACAATCTGTCTGTGGAACAATAAGAATGGGTGCCCCAGATCCACTCTTCTCTTCACTTCTATCATCAACAAAGCTATGAACTGCCAACAATAGTGCATCATATGCTTCTTTACATACATTTGCGTTATAATTTTTCATCTTCTTGAGATTCCTACAGTTTCTCTTTATGTGGCCGACTTTCTTACAATTCCAGCAGGTTGTCTGCTAATCAGACTTTGATTTTGAACTCTCTATTGGAGTTCCTGTCTTGTGATCTCCATCTGAAATTAATATTCAGTGTCGAACTTGAACCTGAGATCTAGCCATAATCTTTCATACACACCTCCTCAACCAAAATTAAATCACGAATATCATTACATTTCAGTTTAGATTTACTTGCAGAACTGTTAGCTGTCATCCTTATGACTTCACAACTATTTGATAATGATGCCAACAATATCAGACACACATCTCATCATCAAAATCAATTTTAACACGCAACAATTGATTTGTGATAGTATAGAATTCATTCAGGTGTTGAACAACAAAAATATTTTCCGTCATTTTCAAGTTGAATAACTTTTTCATCAATGACACCTTATTATTTGTCGATGACTTTTCATACATACCTGATAAAGCTGTCATGAGATCTGCAGTCGCCCTCTCCTTGACGTCATCGTGTGCAACTGACCTCGATAGGGTCAATCGAATAACCCTCAGAACTTGTTGATCTAACAAATTTCATTCAGCCCCATCCATCATTTTAGGTCTTTTCCCCAACAACGAAAAATGAAGTTTCTTCCCATAGAGGTAGTCATCTATCTGCATCCTCCAATAACCAAAATCTGTGTTATTAAATTTCTCGATCCCTGAAACCTTCACTTCATCTGCAGTCATCATACTTCCTCAAATCCGAAACACGACTCTGATACCAGTTGTTATGGTATATATATACAAATAAGATAGAAGAACGATTTTTGGCGAAGCGAAAAATAGAACGAGAAAATTTACACCATAAAACAGTAACACAACGGAACACATATTTACGTGGTTAGACAAACTACCTACATCCACGAGTTGCAGAAGATTTTACTAATTGAGGAATTTACACTAGTCGATCGTCTCGTCTTATAAGAGCGAACTCATTCTCTCACTTCTCTACTCTTCTTTCTCTACACCGAGATACACCAAAGATGATAAACGTACAAGAGAAATAAACTCAATTTTTATTCTGTCACAAACTACCGAGAAGAAGGCAATCAAGAACAATCTTCTTCTTTTTTCTTTTCTTTAATGCAAGAAATTAGTGTTTGTACTTCTCTTCATCTATCCCGAGAAAATACGAAAAAAAAAAATGTAAAAAGGTAATGCAAAATCAAAAGGAGAGCCGTGAAATTTTTCTCTCGTTCGAATCATGCGCACCGCCACGGAACTGCTGAAGCGGGTGTGGGAGCGGGCGAGGATTCACAAAAACAAAACAAAAGGAGAGGCGTTAACGAAGGAGTGGGACATGGGAACGGAGGTGGGAGTGGGGAAAAACTCTTCTTTTTTTTTTTTTTTTTTAGTGCTTAACCGGGCTCCATCCACAACAAGTGTTATCCACAAATCCGATTAATGAGGGATAATATTTTCTCATGCCAATGTCCATTCATGTATTGTCACTTTTTTTCTTATTATTTCAAATTTCAGGAATTAGCATTTGTAGATATTGTAGGACTACATATCTTCCTCACCATCTTTTGTCCCATCAGGCCTCCTTGAACTGCATTCTCCTTCTCTGTTCGTTCCCGAAACCCTGAACGAACCCGGCCCGGCAGAAATCACGCCCCTGCATCCTCTTTCTCCTGCTCATGTCAACTNACTACATATCTTCCTCACCATCTTTTGTCCCATCAGGCCTCCTTGAACTGCATTCTCCTTCTCTGTTCGTTCTCGAAAGCCTGAACGAACCCGGCCCAGCAGAAATCACGCCCCTGCATCCTCTTTCTCCTGCTCATGTCAACCACCAGCGCCTCCTTTCCTCTGTCGTTCGTGCAACCTGCCTGAGGATCCCCAGTGCCTCGAGTCAACTTCTCTCTTCCCCGGTTAGAAAAACTAGCAATACAGCAAAACTCTAAGCATCTTCTGNCAACCACCAGCGCCTCCTTTCCTCTGTCGTTCGTGCAACCTGCCTGAGGATCCCCAGTGCCTCGAGTCAACTCCTCTCTTCCCCGGTTAGAAACACTAGCAATACAGCAAAACTTTAAGCATCTTCTTCAACCCGGGGTCCCTTCTTTCTCACTGTCTCGCGCGATCCCTAGGCTGAGATCCCCATTCTGCCCTATTTGCTTTCGCACGGTCCGAAGCTGCATAATTCCCCTCTCCGGTAGAAATCACATATCTCCATCGCTACAATTGGGGGCGGTCCTTCTAACCAAGTTCTACTAGCAGCCAAGATAATCAGGTCTCCGTCTCCACCTCCACGTCCACCCAGGCTAGATTGTTTCGCTACTTGCTGGCTGTGCCACTGCGAGAAAAAGCCACATCCACTCAACCACATGCTAGATCTTCATATGATATCATCAGGTGCAAATTTCCCGCTTTTTTTTTTATTTGTAATTGACTGCAGTAGCTATGTTAACATGCGTAGCACACAATTCTTTTGCTTTTTAAATATATCTAATCAAACCAAATTATAATTTTTATGTCAGGTTAGCATAAGATAATATTTGGCAAATGTAAATAAAATTTCATTTTCGGACCATGATGAGGTGTTTTAGCATGGTTGAATATACGCAAATTCATGGAAATTTAAGGGCTGAGTGAAAAGTTTGAACCTTTGGTTTTTAGTTGGAATTAGCACTATCTTTAATATATCTAGCATCCACGAGGCAAGGGCCAAATCAAACCAACTAATTGAGTTTTTTGTATTGATTTTTTAAACCCTTGCTTGAGTTCACTAAGAGTCATTAAGCCCTTCCAAGGTGACGTTTATTCCTTCTTTAATTCCCTAACCATTGTTATTAACGGAATGATTAGTAGATAATCCTACTTCAAAGGTGTAGGTCTTGTTATTGCAATTTTTATTTATTTTGTTTGATTGTTATTGGATGGACTTTGGCCATTGTTGATTCTAAAGATTGATTCGGTTACTATAATTTGTAAATCGTGTTTTGGAAATATTTGAAATCCTTTAAATCCATGTTTTAGTTGGATGTAATTATCATAAGTATTGGTTTCAAACATGACAAGTACTATGAAGATTCCCTTTAAAAAGAGTTAAAACAAATTTCTCACTTTCTAATTCATTTCCTTCATCTACAAGAAACCAAATAAGCCTTAAATCCATTTTTAGTTCTTCAGAGGTAGTGCAATGTCCACTCTTTATGTAAAGCATTTCTTCAGATGCCCCATTTGTTTTGATGGAAAACCCAAGAATATGAATATTTAGTTATCCGATATGGGGCTTTCCTTGATGCCAATTTTATTCATTTCTAAGATTGCTTAGGGTCACAATGTTTGATTTTGTGATAAGAAGCATGTCTGGGTTGTATTTTCATTACTTAGTTATTTATTATTTTGTTCATGTTAAACTGTATGATATGAAACATTGGAAAACAGTATTCTATCTTTGAATTTACCTTGGGTACATATATAATTGAGATAAACATAAGGAAGTACCTTGAGAAATCCTTTTGAAGGACTACATTATTTGATTAGCTGGCATTGAATATAAAATTTTGAAGGTTATTTTGTTTATAAAAATAAAAGTTGTGCTTTTCTTTTGCTTCAATACCATTAACTTTTATGGATAATATGTAAATGTTAGGTGATTCCCTTGTAAATGGTTAGTTGGTTTGTCAATGGAACTATGTTTTATGCTGATGTTGTTGACGCATTTGAGATAATTCTCATGACCATTTTTATTTTTGTTTGTGAGAGAGTAGAAGCCACGAGAACAATCTGCCTTATGCCAGAATCACCTTAAAAATACATCAATTTTCAAATCATTAGAAACAAATTTCTTTTCTAATTATTCAAGGTCAGAATGCAAATTGAAGTTGTTGTGTGCCATGATCAATACTCACTCATGAGCTGACTTTTAACGGTTCACGCTAAAAATTTCAAAATAGAGCTTAGTTGGAGAAGCCAATTCATGAGATAAACGTGGGTTGCAATGATGATATCTACATGTTTTAAAAAAAATAAGGATGGCTCCAGCAAATAACTCAATTGAGAGCAATAAAACAAAATAAAAATTGTTTAAGCTCCCCTTGAATTTTATTGATGTGATCCAACTATTCTATACTTACCCAGTTCTATATGAGGGTTGATATACTTGATCATTTTGGACCAAAGACTGGTAATGTTTTTCTTAACAGTAACCCATGGTGTCGATTTGTTACTAGGATGAAGTCGCTGAAATCGGAATAGTTCTATCTAAGTTAGATATGCTGTTTTTTTGCTTCTCTAAAATATAAGTTCACGCATCCATATCTTTCTTTTGAGGTCTCATTCATATATTATTGCATGAGTCTTATTATAAAAGAGAAATGATAGGAAATAAATGCTTTATTTTTATTTTTATCATAATCACATTGATTTGGTTGTCTATTTCGCATTTTGTTGAATAGGAATGCTGGTCAATTTGTTGCCACTGCCTTTTACATGTCAAACTGCCTCACTATGCTTCTTTTCTTCTGTAAGTCTCTGCAACAAAGGATCTTTCTATCTATTTAAAGAATACAATATATTGAAATGGCAATATGCTTTTACCGTACAAGCTGTTTGTTTTATTATACTTCACTAGTCAAACGATTTATTTTTTCCCCGTATTTAAGATTTGGAAGATTTACATACATACCACTCAATTCCTATGTATTTACATATCTAACACCTAAACTCCAATTTTTGCGTATGTACCACCTTTCCTATGGATGAGAAGGTATATTTCATTTTCTTAAAAGGTAAAATGATGGTATTTTTGATGTGGTATGAAAGTTTTGGGTGATATTCATGTAAAAATCGAAGTTTAGGTGTATGATATGTAAATACATATAAATTGGGTGGTTTGTATGTAAATGCCCGTTAATATTCTACCTCCTCTTACCTTCATTAAAGAACTTGTTCAACAATTAAGATCAGGTTTTTCCTTAGATTCCTACAAAATTACTGTACTTGAATTAATTATAACATTTAGCATTTAGAGTTTTCTTTGGTCTGGCAGATTACATTTGAAAATGATAAAGTCCTGTCGCTTCTTTAACTTCAGTTTTGCACTTTGCCTTAACAGACTAATGTTTCATCTACTTCGGCAAATTTGATTCTACTTCAACTGAATCCAACATATAGAATTACAGCTCGTATCAAACTTCCTTTGAAGAAAAGATTTCTTAGTTGTAACTTTTCAATTAAAGCATACAAACCACTAGCAACTAATCAACCACAGACCACTATACAAGAAGACGAGGATAGTAATATTTGGGAAGAAAGTAAACAATCACTTTCTGCCTTGAATTTTACTGTAGAAGAAGCTGATCTGATACTCAAGAAAGCTTTTGGCTGGATTCACTCACCTTATTGGGGCGAAGAACGAAGGAAAGAAACTCCTCAGTCTGATTCAATTAAAGAGATGTTAGATTACTTGAAGAGTTTAAGCCTTTCTGATGATGATATCCATAAGATACTAAAGAAGTTTCCTGAGCTGCTGGGGTGTTGTCTTAATGAAGAATTGAAGGTCAATGTTGAGACATTGGAGAGGGAATGGGGAATCAAAGGAAAAATACTCAGAAATCTCCTTCTTCGCAATCCCAAGGTTTTAGGGTATAATGTGGACTGCAAAGGTGATTGCATGGCTAAATGTACTAGATGTTGGGTTCGATTTTAGGAAATTTATGAATGCATTGTGTGGAAGGTATTCAAATCCATACATGGAAGTGCTTAAGTTTTTGGTTAGTAAAGCAAAATTTGTAAATTCATAATTTAAGCTCATATTGTAGAAAGGTTATGTGTTATTATTTCGCTTGTCTTAGTCTACTAACTCGTAGAAGTTGAAATTCATTTTACCTGTGAGTGAACATGGTACAGACTAAAATTTATACTCGTCATATATATCTTGTTTAAATGTTGTTGAAGTCTTGCTTACATCTCGATGAAATCTTAATAAGTGATGCTCAGATCTTGTTGCTAGAACAGTGCATTAAATTTATTTAAAACTTGCTTAGATCTTTCCATATCTTTCCAAGGAAACATTCAGCAGTTGAGGATCTTCTAATTTCATTTAAAAAATCTGTTTATGATGAGCATTGAACCATCCTCCTATTGCTATCTTGTGTTGTTATCATTTCAGCAGTTGGAATATTAGGATGCATGGCATGCGACTCTTATGTATTTGTATATCAAACAAATTAACTCCATTCTCTTTGCATAAAGACCACCTTATGCATGGAAAATTGTGTTGGTAGCATTTTTTATATGTTATGAAAATTTAGGTGGGGCTAAAGTTCAAGTGTTGGATATGTAAATATATAAGAGTTGAGTGGTATGTGTATAGTTGCTCATTTAATTTTAAACATTGTACCTCATTGCACCCGTTGTTCATTTAAAATATGCAATTTATTTTATTCACATGAAGGTTTTGGTTTCAAAATCTGAAATTACTTGTAGCTTTCTTTATGAAAATGAGAAGCTTCAATATATCCGTTTTTTTGTAAAATTTGAAACTTGTGTGTTTCACTCTTTAGAAAATATGAAATGCGAGATGACTTTGTATGTGAAAATTTGAAGTATTTATGACTTTTGTTTATGCGATTCCGAGGCTTTATAAGTTGTATTTTGGGACGTCTGAAATTGTTGCGGCTTGGTTTTGTAAAATCTGAAAACCTTCAAAGTATTTGTTTTGGAAAATATGAAATCCTCATGGCTTTGGTTTATGACAAACTTTGAAGCTTTTAAAATTTCATTTTGGGAAATATACAGTTGACTTGGCTTTTGTTTGAGAAATTTGGATACTTTGAAAACTTTATTTGGAAAATATGAAATTCTCATGTCTTTTTGAATTGCGAAGGATTGGAAACTTAATAACTTTTATTTTGGAAGATCTGGAACTAATGCAACTTCGATCTAAGTAAGGTTTGAAAATTTTTGAAGCTTCATGTTGGGTAAATATGAAATCAATGTGGCATTGGCTTATGCATCTGGAAACTTTATAAATTACATTTCGACAATTCTGAAATCAATGAGGCTTTGCTTATGGAATTCGAAACCATTGGAAATTGTATTTCGGAAACTTTGGAATTGTTATGGCTTTGCTTTTGCGAAATTTTGAAAACTTTATTAGCTTTGTTTTTGAAGAAGCAATAGATTTGAGTTATACTTGCTCGTTAACTATGTTGTTCTTTTAGCTACTTCTTATAGGTTATCTAAATTTTATTAGTCTTCTACATCATTATGATGGGAAGCTGCTATTAATATTTTGTTTGAGCCTGTGTATGTTGAAGCATAAGCCCTTCAACTTTAAGATTGGATCCATGAAAGCTTGATGAAAACATGATAATTTTGATCGAAGAATTTTAGGGTGGGATTTGCGTGCATACCACTAAATTCCTATAAATTCACTTATTTAATCCCTGTAAACTTGACCTATATATTATTTTTACCTATACATGAAAATGTTGTGTTTCTAAAAAAGTTGTATTTGAGTTAGATATTTTGATGTGCTATGAAAAGATTTGGGTGCTATAATTTTGAAATAAAAGAGGAGATAAAGTATAGAGGTTAATATGTGAATATACAAGTATTGAGTGGATTGTAGGTAAATCCTCTTATTATTGCTTCATTTGTCAGGTTGCTTGAGAAGCTTGTGCTCCTCCTCCTGAATGACACACTTTGTGATGACCTTTTACTCGTGAATTCTTTTTCGATTAAAGCGTGCAACCGATGATGAGGGTTTTCTAATTTATTTTAACAACCTCTCATGATAATTTTTATTTCTCTCATTTATGTTTTAAAGTCGGCGTATATAAACTAATTGTTATGGAGTCATATATTATGGTTCTTTCGAAAAGCCACTTGAAAAGCGACAAGTATGTTCCTACTTTTTATTTATTTACTGAATTCAGTTATATGTCATTTGTTTGGCAATATGATAATGTGATTTCTTTTCCTTTATTCAATTCATTACATTTTGAGAAGCGAAAACTTAGGATATCCAAGGTAGCACATAAGCTTAGGATGGAATACTTACCTCATAAGGAAACCTTAGGGTAGAAGATATAAGACATATTTTTAGGTTGAAACCCCATAACAAAATTCATTAACTTAAAAAATCAATTAAATAAATCACAAGCATTTGAAACTTTATCTAATTAACTCAAATCATTTAAGAAGACAGAGTATACGATAATCGCCAAACTTTCAAATAAAAATGAATTGATTCAAAAAGCAAAACAAAATTTTTTTAAATATGTTATTATGAACCAAAAATTTTAAAAAATAACTTTTAAGTAAAACCTAAAAATCAAATGAAATTTTTTGAAAATAATAAAATAAAATAATAAAGATGATAAAAAATAAAAATTCAAATTAACATTCATAAATCAAAAGTAAAATTCTTTAAACTTTTTCTATACAATTTCAAATCAAAAAAAAAAATTCACAAAATAAACAAAAATGAATCAAATAAGTCAAGAAAAATGAAGTAAAAAATATAAAGTCTTTCATTACATAAATTTGAATAAAATTGAAACAAATAATTCATCAAACAAAACTCATAAAGAGTTCAAACGAACATTAGAATGATCGGAAAATTGTGGAGGTCATTTGGAACTTAATTCTAAACAACCCTATGAAGACTCTGAGTGTTATATAAATTACTTAAACTTAACTAAAATAATTTTTATTAACAAAGTCTTAAATAAGTTTGAATTTGATTAATCCAACATTAAAAATAAATAAATAAAGTAGAATTTAAAAAAAATTCATTAAAAAGTCGTAAGCAACTAAAATTTTTAACTACTTAAAATCCAGAAGATACTAAAACTTAAAGTGAACCTCTAACAAACCAACATCACATAACACGACTTTAACCCATCTACTCAGGTCTGCAAAGATTTTTTTGACGATACAACCCATGATTGTTGACAAGAGTCTTCTAGTCGAAGTACGTTTGACTACGTTTATGGGCTAAGTAGATCAGAAAACATGACATCTCAAGACGACGAAAAGTCATAGACATCTTCACCAGATTACCTTAATAAAAATCTAATGAAAATTTTCGCACTTCAAATTCATAATTTTTTTAAACGCCATAAGACACTAACCCTCTAGATGTCATAGGAGTAAATAGATTGTGATTGCTATGTTTGCTTGTTAAACGTTGGTTTGGACGTGTAGACTGCCTTTTCTATAGGTTGCTATAGTTCAAATAAGTACCTTTCTGTTTTTTATGATTAAGAGATGTTGTGTTCGATCAACCATCGGCATCAGAAATATTCAAAAGAAGATGAAACACGATGTGAATGATGAACTTCAACTAAACTATCAACGATATTTCAGATGATGTTAATCGACGAGTAAGATATAGTTTAGGGTTGGTACACTATTGCATTGTCTATGTTTGTGCATTGTTGGTTGTTGTTGTGTTCAATAGGTCTGATCAAAATTCAAGGCTTTACTTTGTGTGCTTTTTGTCTAGATTTACAATAGACTCTGTATGAACTATATTTTCTACCCTAAGCAAACAATTGAAATAAAATTTTTAGAAACAAAATGAAACTGATAACCCGAAATAAAATTACATTAATACATTTCAATCACACCTAAGGTAATCATACATTCTAAAATAACAAAATTGACAACTAAATGAAATAGAGTATGAACCTCTTTACGATTTAGAAATTATACGAAACGATCACCATAGGCATGTCATTGCATATTGGTTCCATTCATTGTCTTTAAGCCCTCACTCATTGTACATAAATTTGTGACTTGACCTATATGAACCATTATTTTATAGAATGAGTTCTATCTCTGCATATTGATTGACCTTTTGAACAAATGTTCTATGCATTCGTCATCAAGGGCATGCATTCTTATTCATAGTCTATTATTGATCACTTGACAGTAAGAATCAATCCAAATAGTCTGTTGTTGATCACTTGATAGTAAGAATCAATCCAAATAATAAAATTCATCTGATGGTTTATAAGCTTTAAAATCTTTAATTTGAATTACCAAAATTATACTCGCATTAGATATTTAGATATCTTGATTGATATGATTAAGTTGTAAGACCTACAACTCTTAATAAATAACATCCTTCCCTATCCTACATTCATTGAGACTAGCATTCACGGTTTTAAAATGCATTTTGGTGTTATGGATGACAATACTTTCCAGGCCATGTAAGTCCATTTTTCTGTTTAATTGTGTGTTTTCTTTCTTTAGATTAGGTTTTGATGTTTCACTTTCTTCGATTAACATCACCTTAGTTTTAAAATTTTAAGGTTGTTCATTTAACATGACGTAAATTCTCATATTTCTAGGCTTTTCACAATCAAATATCATGAGATATAAGTTCTAAATTTCTAAAAAATTAGAGGATTGAAATACAAATAATTTCTCTTTCAAAAATGTTAATCCAAACGATAGAATAGCTGAGATGTCACTGAGGTTGTCTCGGTATCTTTGATATCTTCTATTTTTCATTTCTTTGGGTTTCAGAAATAACTGTTATACATTGAGTCTTTCCCAATTTATTTTCTTATAATCAATCGTGGAAACTAAACTTTGAAATTCTTGAAGACATAACTCCAATCTTACTCGAGAGTTTTTTCAAGTGATTTTGGTTGCATAAAATGTAATTAACTAAAGTGACTTTCACCTATAAGAAATTAGTAACCCAGATGATTTAAATCATATCTAATTTTCGGATTAAAAGGGGGAAAGATTTGTTGTTAATTTCGCAGACCAAATAAATATCCAAAATTTCTTAATATTAAAAACTGAACTCATTATTAATTAATATTCTCATCTTTTGAGATAACATATTACTTTTAATGTCGTGTTTGATTATTTAAATAATTAAATAATCGAGATCTATCCAGTTTTATTTTTAAAATAATTTTTTTTCAAACACAAAATAAAACCATAGGTCGTGAATAGGAAAACCTCTAAACATTTGGAATGTGTGCGTATGCATGAGAGAGAGAGAGAGAGAGAGAGAGAGAGAGGCCTAGCGAATAAATCCTTCTTAAGCCACCATTTTAACCTCCATTTATATAAGAAGAGGGCCCAAAAAAAAAATCTTCATTCATTGTCCCAGGGAAAGCAGACCTTTTACCATATTGTCTATCTTTGGGGAAACTCTTTAGGCCTGTGGTTGCTATCGTGCTCCCCTTGGTCTTCTTTTGTTTAGCTTTCAGTTCACAAGGACTCTCATTCTAGGTCTATGGTTTCCAAAATTCTAGCATGACATAAAAATTTTGTTATCCTTCATGGCACATGACACTTCTTCATTGATATCAGGCTTAATACGTCATGACGAGTTGAGGGCTAAGCGGTGCTTTATCCCCCACACACATTGGTTCAACTAAAACACGTGGAGCCCTTCTGATNGTCCCAGGGAAAGCAGACCTTTTACCATATTGTCTATCTTTGGGGAAACTCTTTAGGCCTGTGGTTGCTATCATGCTCCTCTTGGTCTTTTTTTCTTTAGCTTTCAGTTCACGAGGACTCTCATTCAAGGTCTATGGTTTCCAAAATTCTAGCATGACATAAAAATTTTGTTATCCTTCATGGCACATGCGCTTCTTCATTGATGCAGACTTAATATGTCATCACGAGCTGAGGGCTAAGCGGTGCTTTATCCCCCACACACATAGGTTCAACTAAGACACGTGGAGCCTTTTCGACCATTTGGGTCATTAAAACGATCACGCCAGTTGTCATAGCTTGACTGAACTGTTATGAGTGTGTATATAAATTGTAACCAAAATTATTATTTACACTAACATTTTGACCTCATTTCCAACACTTTCCATGGGTAACTATTGCCCCTTTCTCTATTATATCATTAAGGATTCTAACCTTTTCGGAAGGAATTAGTCTCATCATACTAGGGGCTAAGAAACTACATTAGAAAATGTTTTTTTTTTTTTTTGCTTTGATTATTTGTTTGGATGTTNAAGGATTCTCACCTTTTTGGAAGGAATTAGTCTCATCATACTAGGGGCTAAGAAACTACATTAGAAAATGTTGTGTTTTTTTTGCTTTGATTATTTGTTTGGATGTAGTAAAAAATTAATATAAAATTTGAATTTTAGAAATATCTTTAAAACTCTTATATTAAGCATTTTTTTAACACTAAAAAATAAGCAAACAAATTATTATTAATTTTAATATAATTCGCATCTATTGTATGCAGATGAATCCTAAAGTGCATAATTCAAGCAATGAGAATCCTCATGNAAAAAATTAATATAAAATTTGAATTTTAGAAATATCTTTAAAATTCTTATATTAAGCATTTTTTTAACACAAAAAAATGNGTAAAAAATTAATATAAAATTTGAATTTTAGAAATATCTTTAAAATTCTTATATTAAGCATTTTTTTAACACTAAAAAATGAGCAAACAAATTATTATTAATTTTAATATAATTCGCATCTATTGTGTGCAGATGAATCCTAGTGCATAATTCAAGCAATGAGAATCCCCTTGCACTCAATCAACTCGGTTAAAACCCCATAATCTAGGGCAACCATAAGTAGAAGCCAACAACCGTTCGATTAAAATCAAAGCGCTACAAGCGAACATTTGCAACGAAGCCGAAAACCTACCCTTATAAGCCCTAGCGCCTTGATACCTTTCTGCCTCCAGTTTGCGTCCAGAAAGCTCAGGGTGGATACGTAGCTTAACTGCGGGAGCGAGACACCTCGTACGTTCACCTGACTCTCTTATCTTTCAATGATCTTGGAGATGATGCTTAATTGATCTGATTCGGAACCATCATTTTGATGATTCTTTTTTTTTTTTCCTTTTTCCTTCGTTGTAACTTTCAGTGATGATCTGGTGGCATGTTTTTTTTTCAATGAGATTTGTTTTTTTGATTGGTCTGCTAGATTGATGCCTGGTGGCTAGTTTTGTGATATGCGTTGTCATTTTGTTAGATACATGCATCTCAATGTTTATGTGTTTACTTAGGCAAGCTTGCATGGTTGTGTCTTCCAATAAAAATATATAGTTACGAAAACAAGTAAGTGGGGAAATCTGTTGTAGTAGCATGTAGGATCAAACCAAAGCACGTTACTTATTTTAATTTTAAAATAGAAAACACATATCCACTTTAATAAAACAAAACAACATTGCTTGAATAGAAATAATTCAACATTCCTCTAACCTAATGAATGAATTCATGAAACTTTTTAGTTGAATGAAATTATATTTCTTATTATGAGGCTCAGATTTAATTAAAATATGTGAACTTGTACACTCTATATGGTTGCATATTAAACATACCATTCCAGATATAGAAATACATAGCTCAAATCTAAAAGTATTAAATGCTTGTCATCTAGTAGTCGTGCTTTTAGCCTTTATAAGCGTATGTAAGGTTGACAAGTAGCAAATTGCATGCATGCAACCCATAAAGGAACAACTTTCAGATGTTGTGACTATCAAACATTTTGAATCCTCTATGGGGTTACATTCATATATGTCGATTCAATTAAAGAGAATTACTGATATAAATGAATGCAGCATTGCAACATGTAACATATATTTATCAGAGCATTTTTAATCATCGTAGCCTCACTTCTATAATAATCCCGAAAAAAAATGTAAACTACTTGAATCAGTACGTAGCTTAATAAGTGATTTGTCCACACTAAGTCCCAACTTTTATCTGATCAAGAACCCGTTTAATAACCAAGAAATGTTGACAAAAAATAATACAAATTGTCATCATCCAAAACTTAAACAATAGATCAATCTACATTACCCAAAGGAAACTTTTTTGAACAAAAGCAATAGTGCTAAAATAATTTCTATGTTGTGCATACTTGAGCTTCGAGTTCCCTATTAGGAAATCAGTTGAGATAGAAAGATGATCAAATCTGTTGTTTAGAGATGAAAATGGAGAATATTATGATCATGCTATCATCATTTTATAGACAGACCCCATCTCCACAAGTGCAACCAATCTATAAAAACTGGAATAAAGTTATAAGCAGAGATAACAAACTCATTAATAAAGTCACCACAATAAGTAATGTTCGATAAGCATGAAGCTCTATCTTCACCAACATCTATAAGAGATGGAACATTTTAAACACGGTCAAATAATAGTTCAAATAAATAAATAAAATAACAACTTAAGCATGCATAAATAAAATTAATGAAGTTTTGAAAGCAAATTGATAGACATGAATGTTTGCGGATTGCTGGTTAGGAATCTCTTGAAAGAACGCCTAGATTTTCCTCCTCTAATAGCTCTTGTTGTAAGAAGGTATAAATATTGTTAATATATTTAAAAAGTTGTAATAAGAGAATTAATTTAACTTATGGCTTGAATCATAATGATTAATGAGGAAGATTTACCATAGGTGTTTTAGCATTTGTTTTGTGCTAGTCCGAACCAATTAGATGCCAAACTAAAGCATTAACCGTTTTTATAGATAAACAACTTCTATAATTATCTAGCACTCTACGACCGACACTGAAGGCAGATTCAAAAGCAATTGTTGTTCTTGGAATTGACGATATGTCACATGTCATTTTGGACAAACATGAATCTTTTAATGCATTAATTTTTTACCATTCTAATCCATCAAATTACTCAGAATTGCAAACACATTTCTTTTTTAAGATTGTTGCATGTCATACTTTGTTGGTTGTATCGAACCGGATGACAACAAAATTTTTAAAACCAAGCTTTCAAGCAAACTGTGATGAACCAAGATGATCAATAATAGTTCTGGTAGAAGAAGACTCTTCATGAGATGAATCATGTCTAGAACTCTCAGCAGCATAGTTTTCATGAGATGAGTCCATATATTGAATATATTTCATAAGGAGCCTCCTCAACAATTGTGATGCTAGAATCAAGATCATGTGTTTCATAGATCTTAGGGAATGCAATTGAAATGAATTTTAACTTTAAACGAGGACCCCAAAATTACACTTGGGGTGTTCACGATGTTATGATGTCGATGATTTTAGGCCTTGGTTCGTTGCCTCTGATTCTCATGACATTAGGTGGGTTGATTGTTGGGGTGACTCTCGTAGCGGGGGCGGTTGGTGAAAGTTTCTTCTTGTGTCTTTGTTCGACGAGCTCAAGGGCGTTCTCAGAGGCGATGATATGTTTGTCGGTCATTTCCAATACCTCAACCAAGCTTTCTGGCTCTGCGAGTTCAATGTCGAAACAAAACCTCTCTCACTTCACTCCTTGTGTCAGCGCTGCATGGGCCATGTAGGGCTTCAAGTTTTTGACTTCTAGTGTTTCGCTCTGGAGCGTGCGATAAATGACTGAAGTTTTTGTTGGCTCCCTGCTTCAGTTGTCACAGGGATCTGGCACTTTTCTTAGGCCTGCGGGCACTTGCAAACTGCGATAGAAAGAGTCTTCTGAACTCTGCAAAACAAGTGATTACTACCTCGGGCAATTCGTCGAACCACCTTAGTGCAGTTTATCTCAATGCTATGAAGAACTTACATTTGAGGGCATCAAAAATTTTCAACAAGCATATGAACAATTCAAACTCCATGAGGTGGTCGTTAGGATCTGATAGTTCTTTATACAGCTTTAAAACTGACATCTTGAACTTCTCTGGAGGTTCAACTTTGGAGACCCGTAGGGAGAAGGCGTTTTCTGGTTGCCTTTGTACCTCGGTCCGCACTGATCGGTTTCTCTCCTCCATAGGGGCTGATCCGACGCAGTATTTTTATAGAATATATCAGGCTTTTCCTGCAGGTGGATCAGCTTCCTTCCATTATTGGTTTGTGGTTTCTCTTGAGGGGGGTTGAATGTTCCTTGTCATGTTGTCTCTTCTCCTGGAACTGGGGTCGCTGCTAGGGCAACGATTGCCTTAAGTACTCCTTCAAATTGTTCTGACATTTGGTTGGTGATCTGAGTTCTCAAATTTTGCAGTCCTTGCTGAGTGAATTCTTTCATAAACTCTCGGGTGCATGTTGCTTCTTTTACGTTTCCTCTGACTGGACTCTCCCCGCTGTTGTTGTTGGAATCCTCTTCTTGTTGACGACATGTTTCCACTCTTACTTCATGTTGGAGGATGTTGAATCTAAAAGTATTCAGGAAACACACCCAAGAAATAGAACGGTTCAGATAGGAAGTGATGAGAGAGAGAGGATAGTAAAATGGAGTGTTATTTATTCATGACATAGACCCGTATTTATAGACATAAGTCCCAACATTACAAAAGTACATATTAGCCCCTCATTATTAACTTTTAAGGGGGACTTCTTTGTAATGACAGATTTATTCGTATATAATAAGAACTGAAACTGATTCGATCGATAAGAATTGTCGATCATCTAGTAAACCTTGACTCGATTGATATCAAATCCAAAAGAAACCCTCCCGCTGATCCTCTTGAGGACTGATCCCTGCCCCGTGGAACATCTCCTGGCATGTTACGTCGATCGTTCTTGAGGACTGATCCCTGCCCCGTGGAACATCTCCTGGCATGTTACGCCGATCGTTCGGACAAGAGGCCTCCCGCTAACATCAAGTTCAAGACGGTCGTCAATAGCTATATGCCTGATTGGCAATGTCATCTTTCTGAGTCGTTTATCTACCTTGAGNTATGTTCATGAGCAACTCGTTTTCGGTTCAGTAAGTTAACAGGCAGAACAAACAAAATAAATTTTAGCTCTAATACATGAAGAGCGGAGCTGAACAATGGCTAAGTTCACCCGAGTTCTTATGTACTCACTAATTTTCGATTCATAGATGCAACCTTAGAAGTTAATTTTATCACAAGTAAACGTTGGNTATATATATCTGTGTGTGTGTAATTATCTATAATTATTGCTATATAGTGAAAACAATTATAAATTTATTAAATTATCAAAATTTATATTAAATAATTTAAATCATATTATTTTAAGTAATTTAATTTTATCTATATGATCAATTGATCATAAATGGATGGCTTCAGAGCCAGAAAATTTTTAAAGAGTAGTCACAAATTAATAAATTAAAAAAAATTTAATTTATTGCTACATAAAAAATATAATATAATAAAATAATTAAGTGTAAAAATAAAACTTAATGAGACATTTCTGCAAAAAAAATTGATATATTGTTTACGATGGGCTAAGTTTGAGAGCTAGGAGATTGGAAGCAGTAAGGGCACACACGTAAGTTAGTGATGCAAGCGAGGGGTGCTCAACGGTCTAAAAATAAGGAGAAAATGTTACATGTGAAGTATAGACGTGCGGACTTGAATAATACAACACCATTTGTAAAGTGGTGGGACGCAGTTTCGTGAGTTGATAAAATGTGAAAATTTTTTCGTGCAATTCGGTTTGGTGATCGCCCTTTGCATCGAAAAAAAAAGTATCATATTAACAACAATAACATTGATGGTATTTTAATGATATTTTGGTTGTATTCTGCTGATATTATATGGTAAATTTGGTGATATTTTTGTGGAATTATAGTGGTATTCTAGTGGTATTCTTGTGATTTTTTTGTGAAATTATGGTGGTATTATGGTGATATACTTTTGATATTCTTGTGGTATACTTGTGGTATTCTGCTGATATATTAGAAAATATCATCATAATATCACCAAAATACTACTATAATATCACCTGAATACCACTAAAATACCACTAGAATACCACAAGAATCATATTAGAATACCACTAAAATATTACCATAATATCACCAGAATATCGCAAGAATATAACTAGAATACCACAAAAATACTATTAAAATACCACAAGGATACCATCACAATACAATCAGAATATTACCAGAATACCACTAGAATACTACTAGAACACCACAATAATATCACTGGAATAATATCGCAAGAATATAATTAGAAAACCACAAAAATATCATTAAAATACCACCAGGATATCATCACAATACTATCAGAATATTACCAGAATACCACCAGAATACCATCAGAATACCACAATAATATCACTGGAATATCACCAGAATACCACCAAAATGCCACATGAATACCACCATAATATCACAAAAATATTACAAAAATACCACAAGAAGGCAAATTAATAAAAAATAAAATTTTAATATATATAGCGCAACAAATATGTATATACACATTAATAAAAAATAAAATATTTAATCCAAACATTGATTTTTAACCAACACAAATTTTAGTTGGCTAAAAATAAAGTCAATTCAAGCAATAAATTAATTAAAGCCAATACGTTCTAGTCAGTTTTAAATTAGGATTCATCAATTTAAAACATGTCCTTCATCCTAATTTTGATGGTGCATATCAAGGGTTTTACCGTTAGAAGTTCAGAAATAATAATAGTAATAATCCTAATAATTATTATTATATAAAAAATTGAAGGGAGCGTTAATAACATTTTGATTTAAATAGTAATTGAATAAAACTTGGAGGGAAGACAAAACATTCATAAAATATATTACGCTAGGCCTCATGATGAGAGCCCATGTCAAGTGCCTAAATATTCGAGAACCTAGCGCTACTGAAGATTGAAACCGTGCCTGAGGAGACTTACAGTGACCCTGTCAACCAACAGGCCACGGCTTACTTGCAGCACCAACTCATATATATATGATAATGAATTTTTAACAGTATAAATTAGTTATTGGTCACTTTTGAAAGGAAAAACATTATTATAAGAAATACTAATTATAAATGAGTTTCTCAGTTGCACAACTAATCCTTATCAATTAATGACATTATATAATACAACTGCGTTACTTCGATAGGTTGGTTGCACAAACTCAAGACCCGACTAATGAGATACAAATTAAAATATTATCGAAACATAATACAAACCTTAATTATGACAACACAGTTACTATGTAAAATCATACTGGAAATATATAAAGTTCAAGAACCATGTAGTGTAAGTAGAAATATTTAGGCATTCAACTGAAATCATGAATAATGTTGATTATTCTTTGATTGATTCAAGGAATGGGTAGTCTGTGTAGCCAACAACTGGATCAGAAGTATAGAAGGTGGTCCTGTCATATTTATTCAACGGAGCATTCAATTCAAATCTTTTAGGCAAATCGGGATTAGCAAGAAATAAGCGGCCAAATGCTATTAGATCAGCATATCCATCTCGAATGGCCTTATTTCCTTCCTCTCTATCATAACCTCCAGCTGTGATTAAAGTCCCTTTATAGGTTTTTCTTATTTCATGAAGGCGTTGAGGAATCTTCNTAAGCGGCCAAATGCTATTAGATCAGCATATCCATCTCGAATGGCCTTATTTCCTTCCTCTCTATCATAACCACCAGCTGTGATCAAAGTCCCTTTATAGGTTTTTCTTATTTCATGAAGGCGTTGAGGAATCTTTAGCTTCCCTTCCTCAAAGGTCATTCGAGGCTCGGTTATGTGGATATATAATAGCCCATACTTATTCAATGACTGAGCCATGTAGACCCCAAGTGCATCCNTTGGTGTTAAGGATATTGAGCCATGGACTGCAAGATTGCTCCCTTCGCGTCAGGTATTTTCTTCCATTTTCATTTTTTATTTAATTTTTGGACAATTTACATACATAACACAAACAATTTTTATTTATAACAAAGGGTCCGTTTGGAGCAGTTTGTGCGTTTCAGGATAAACTGCTTATCCTGAAACGCAGGGGTTGACCCGCGGCCTACGTTTAGTGAAAAAACTCAAACGTAGTTTCAAATAAGCTGGCGAATATTGTGATACTTTTTTCAAAAAAGATTTTATGAATTTGTGTATTTAATATTTGGTCATTATTGTACAGTTTGGGTATATTGTGCTGACAACTTCAGCAGGCATCATGGATCATGAGGAAGCTAGGAGGAAGAATGTAGGAGGCAAGGTTCTTGGATTCTTTTACTAGTTAAAAAAAAAGTTTTTGAATGAATTTTGAAGATTGTCTTTAAGTGCATTTGCTTGATGTTTGCCTGGATTTCTTTTGAAGTTTGAATGGTGTAAGGCTGCTTGTTACCTTTGGATCTTGAGGCATATATTTCCCATTTGTGTTTGCGTAAAATTTTATTTTATATTTGGTTTATTTGTAATATTTTTACTGTTTTTTTATGCTTGCTTCGTTGGGCAGTCAGGCATAGGGTTGTAAATGAGCTGAGCGAGTGAGCTGAGCCTCAGCTCGCGTTCAGCTTATTAAAAAATATCACTCTTCGTGTTCAGCTGTTTGCTTAGCGAGCTGAATGCGAGCTGTTTACCAACGAAGAATGGTTTTGACAACTCTAGTCACGTAGCTGTAGGATATAAAGGGTTGAGGTAAGATTTAAATTTTATTATTTATATTAAAACATCATTCATGTATATAATTATGTATTTTTATTTTATTTTTTAATTAATAATTTTAATTAATTATAAATCTTTGTAGTCTTGTTTTCAATTAACTTTTTTAAAAATATGGCTCATCAAATATATGTATGGCTAAAAAAAAATTATTTTTTCGGGCAACTCGGTTTGGAGATCGCCCTTTGCATGGAAAAAAAAAAAGGTATCTGACATAATTCCACAATAATATTATGGGAATAACACCAAAATATCACCTGAATATCATCATAATATCACAAAAATATTACAAAAATATCATAAGAATATCAATTAATAAAAAATAAATTTTAATATATATAGCGCAACAAATATGTATATATACACATATTAATAAAAAATAAAATATTTAATCCAAACATTGATTTTTAACCAACACAAGTTTTAGTTGGCTAAAAATAAAGTCAATTCAAGCAATAAATTAATTAAAGCCAATCTTAATACGTTCTAGTCAGTTTTAAATTAGGATTCATCAATTTAAAACATGTCCTTCAACCTAATTTTGATGGTGCATATCAAGGTTTTTACTGTTAAGAGTAATAATCTTAATAATTATTATTATATAAAATATTGAAGGGAGCGTTAATAACATTTTGATTTAAATAATAATTGAATAAAGCTTGGAGGGTTGGAAGAAAAAATATTCATAAAATATATAACACTAGGTCTCATGATGAGAGCCCGCGCCATGTGCCTAAATATTTAAGAACCTAGCGCCATTGGAGATCGAAACCTTGCCTGAGGGAACTTATAGTGACCCTGTCAACCAATAGACCACGGTTTGCAGCACTAGCTCATATATATATATATGATAATGAATTTTTAACAATATAAATTAGTTATTTGTCACTTTTGAGAAGGAAAACATTATTATAAGAAATACTAATTATAAATGAGTTTCTCAGTTGCACAACTAATCTTTATCAATTAATGACATTATATAATACAACTGTTTTACTTTGATAAGTTGGTTGTACAAACTCAAGACCTGACTAATGAGATACAAATTACAATATTATCAAAACATGATACAAACTTTAATTATGACAATACAGTTACTATGTAAAATCATACTGGAAATATATAAAGTTCAAGAACCATGTAGTGTAGGTAGAAATATTTAGGCATTCAACTGAAATCATGAATAATGTTGATTATTCTTTGATTGATTCAAGAAATGGGTAGTCTGTGTAGCCAACAACTGGATCAGAAGTATAGAAGGTAGTCCTGTCATACTTATTCAACGGAGCATTCAATTCAAATCTTTTAGGCAAATCGGGATTAGCAAGAAATAAGCGGCCAAATGCTATTAGATCAGCATATCCATCTCGAATGGCCTTATTTCCTTCCTCTCTATCATAACCTCCAGCTGTGATTAAAGTCCCTTTATAGGTTTTCCGTATTTCATGAAGACGTTGAGGAATCTTTAGCTTCCCTTCCTCAAAGGTCATTCGAGGCTCGGTTATGTGGATATATAAGAGCCCATACTTATTCAATGACTGAGCCATGTAGACACCAAGTGCATCAGGGTTAGAATCCCAACAATCTGCCTCAGTAGCAAAGGGAGACAGTCGAATGGCCACTCTTTCAGCACCAATCTCTTCAACGACTCCTTCAACAACCTCCAAGGCGAAGCGGCATCGATTTTCTAGGCTACCCCCGTACTCATCCGTTCTATCATTGACACTATCTTTCATGAATTGCTCAAGTAGATAGCCATGCGCTCCATGTATCTCTACTCCATCAAAGCCTACAAGTCGTAGCATTCAAGTCAGCCTTCAAAGAAACTAATTTCAGCACAATAAAGTCATGTTTGTACTAGATTATAAAAAAATAACAAGTTTTATATAAATCATCAACAATATTAACTTTAGCACAACTACTTGGACTTAGTTTAGCTAAGATTTTTTTTTAAGTTTTGGATACTTAATTTTGTAAGTAGCTATTTTGTTAAAAAAACATGGTGTTATAGAAATTACAAATGTGAGCTTGTTAAAAGTTTAACTTAATCTCAAGCCATAATCTATCAATTTAATATATCAGATTGAAGTGCTCTCAAGTTTTATGAATGGTAGGTAGTCCATGCGCAGTGCTTGAGTTCATGAGCTCAAGTTATGGAAACAAGCTCTCAACAAATATAGGGATAAGATTGTGTATATCAAACCATTAAAGCTCATCACATTGGAAAAATCTTCATACACTAGATATGTTGTTCTTTTAAAATCATTCTTCTTCTAAATAACAGGCTTGTGAATCTAATCAATTGCTAGTAATTAATGCCTATACGTGCAATGCATGCACATCCATGAAATTTGATCAAGATTTAAACATGTTGAATGATGTTCATTTTTCCATTTTTCAACAATTAAATGCATTCTTTCAACACACAACCGTTGGCCAGAACAACTTATAACATTAATACCATCGCAATACTTTTGATGTGAAATGAAAAGAGTTGTCATATAAGAGAAGTTATAGTAATTGTACCGGCTTCAATGGCATTTCTTGCAGCTAGTCTAAAATCATTGATGATTTGTGGTATCTCATCAGTTCCAAGCCGACGTGGAGTGGAGTATATTGAGACTGTACCATCATGTTGAGGTTGCGGACTGACTTTTTTCTCACTACTCGAAATAGGAGCTTGTCCATTAGGCTGGTAATCTAAATATAAAAAAAATAAGAAAAAAAAAAAACATATAAGAACAAATAATGGCTAACCAATCACATGTGAAACTACAAGCCACGTTTAAAAAGACAATTGTTTGTAATTTTTTAAGTAATGGGCTATAATTTCTTTAAATGATTAGTTTTTATTTTTCTAGAGAAATTCAACTATATCATGGCTTCTACTTGAAATAGTTTTCTTGATTTATTGGATGCAATACAGTTTTCTAGGTTGCCTTCATAATCATTCATTCTCAATTAACTCCTACAAAGTGTTGAAAAAGATGTTAAATTTAATGTGTCCATTTTTTTTCTTGGCAAAATTTTTATCTATAGTCCATATTCTTTAGCTACATATTAATCAGACATCTAGTAGGTCCATCTTCAAACTAATTTTGTGCATGTTCAAGTTAACTAGATTTATTTTCCCCCCTAATTTTCAAAAGATATTATTTACATAAGACATATTTTTCTCCAACATTATCAAGTTTAATGAGAATTAAAATAGTTAATGATGTATATACCATAGTTAGAAACCCTTCCCACATGCCAAATTTGGCAAATGAAGATTCCACCCTTCTCATGGACAGCATTGACAATAGGTTTCCAGGCCTCCACTTGCTCTTTGGTCCATATGCCAGGAGTTCTTGGGTACCTAAACAAGCACAAAAGCCAAAAAGAAAACCATTTAGAAGAAAAGAAAAATACACATAGGAAAGATTATGCTTAATTATGTCTGAATTATCACATGCAGATGTGCATTTAAGATCAGATCTTGATATCAAGAAAATTATGCCTGAATTATTCAAAATTTATAGGATTAAGGTTCTGTTTATACAGAATGTGTGACTATTTAACATTCAGCTAGCTTACCCTTGAGCTGTATCAGAAATTCCAGTGGCTTCTGCTATTAAAAGACCTCCTTTTGTAGTTCTCTGAGAGTAGAACAAGATTGCATGAGGCTGCGGAACGTTGCCATAAGACCTGCATCTTGTCAGAGGTGGCAAAACCACCCTGTGAAATAAATACACATCATCAATGATGATGTTCAGAGAATATAAATAAAAATTCTATTTTGTTTTTAATCATGGAATCAAAATTTAGTCTTTTTTCATGATTACAAAACCTGTGTGATAAATGGAATTTCCCAAGCTTGTATGGAGTGAGAAGGGGGATCTTTTCTTCTGCAACTGAGCCCATCGTATCACTCTACTTCTATACGAAGCTTTTCTCTGCAAGAGATGAGAATTATAGGAATTTGTCTGCTTTTCTCAATGAGAAGTTGGAACAAGAGAAGAATGCTATTCTGAGCACTAGTTTTGGGTATTTATAGGCTCTGAAGCTGAATTATACAGCCGAAGAGCTGCTGATGAAGGCCATTTTGCTGAAAAGGTCTTGCAGAGTTCGAGAAATTTCTTTCAAGTTCCTTTGCCTTCTAAAAAAGTTATTATAAATACACCATGGGAAGAAAATGAGTCGTATCCCATTTGCTCTCCAACTTTGTATATTATTATTTATAAAATCTGCTTAAAAAAAAATTATATTCATGATTGGCTTGCTGCACATCAGCTGTATTTTTCTATTTGAACTTGACCCTTTTTTTGTTTTTTTCTATGCGATTTTCCACTTCTGAAATTGAATTTTGTCTGTTGCAAGGTATGGTGAAGTTCTGTGCTCTTCGAAAGAATAAACTAAAGCATTCGAAGTTGGACAGAAATGTTTTTAAATTAGAAGACTTTTTGGGAGAGATTGCAAAATGCAAAGCCTTGATAGCAAAGTCAAGTTGCGGTAATAAATTAATAATTGATATTGCTATGTGTAGTGGATTCCAGAATGATCTGAAGTTTGATTCAGGGCGTCAAACTTAAATCTTAGGTCAAAGAGAGGTTGGTCTTGCTTAGGTTTTATCATGCCCTAAGGCTTCGTTTGAAGGAGCTTGAGTGCTCTTTTAAAATTCAGGTGATGGAACGGGCATTGTCATCTATTCTAAACCAACAAAAAATTAACGTTGCAGCGAAATAATTTTGAGAGGTGTCTGGAATGCTGGTTTATCAAACAAAAATAATTTTGCGCGTCAGAGCAAACCGGACGGAACTTGAATGATTGCTCAAATGAAGCCTAAATTTGATTGATCGAGCTGAATTGACTCGTTCAACTATGTTGGTACAGTTAAATTAGGTTAGCACAATATGAAATTACGAAATGCTTCCAGAAATTAGTTATACACATGGCCAATTAGTTGGCAAAAATATTACGTGCTGATGAGATATGTATGAATATGTGGGATTTGGTGGCATTGTGGTGCAATACTACCACAATACCCTCAAATACCACTAATCCACCCATGTGGATTCCACACATAATATTCTCCCATTAGTTGACAACACCAAACAAGAAATGTAAGACTAGGAACTAACCTACTAAGCCTAATTAGCCTTTGCCTGGCCTAGATCTAACCCATCACCTGATGGCAAAAAAATAATTGGGAGTCGAATAAACTTAGTGTTAACACATAATTAATAGATCATAAGAGAGAGTTAGCTAGATGACCAATGCTGGGGTACATGCAAATATTGATGCCAAATAGTCCATCGACAGAGTCGAGTAGGCAAACAACCAAACCACTTTGTAACTTAGTCTGGGGCGGAGCTAGGCTATGCTCAGGGTGGACAATTGCCCCCCTTAAAATTTGAGATTTCTCTATATAACTAATAAATTTAATATATTTTTTTCTTATGTAATATAGACAATTTAATAATTTTGCCCTCCCCAAGATATATTTTTACCCAACACTTAAAAAAAATTGACATTTGGCGACTGCCTTCCTTAAAAAATAATACCAGTTCCGTCTCTGAACTTGGCCTCAAGTGATTGACCTAATGCTCAAACATAGCTAGCTTGATATTCGTACACTCATAAGTTTATTTGTCATGCATTCTCATAATCAATTCTGTGAAATACTATTTCAACAACCAACATACCAAAATTAGTGGCATAATGTTGAATAAGAAAGATATTATTTTTTTGACAAAATACTCACTAAAATAGCTTAAATTCATAAAAAATAAGATTTTTAGAGGGATTTATGTTAACCAAAAAACCATCATTAGAAACAATTTTTGGCATACAAAAAATCAGTAGAAATATTTTTCCTTTAGAGCAATGCTCGAAAATTTCAACCAAATATCTACTCGAAGAAACACTGAAACCATAAGTAAAGACAAAATCTAGAGAAATTTCTAAAAGTTATTNTCAAAGCCTACAAGTTGTAGCATTCAAGTTAGGCTTCAAAGAAACTAATTTCAGCACAATAAGGTCATGCTTGTACTAAATAAGAAAAAAAAAAAACAGGTTTTACCTAAATCATCAACAATATTAACTTTAGAACAACTATTTGGACTTAGTTTAGGTTTTTTTTTTTTTTTTTTTGAATTTTAAGTTTTGAACAGTTAATTTTGTAAGTAGCTATTTTATTAAAAAAACATGGTGTTATAGAGCTTACAAATGTGAGCTTGTGAAAAGTTTACTTAATCTCAAGCCATAATCTATCAATTTAATATATCAGATTATAGTGCTCTCAAGTTTTATGAATGGTAGGTAGTCCATGCGCAGTGCTTGAGTTCATGAGCTCAAGTTATGGAAACAAGCTGTCAACAAATATAGGGATAAGATTGTGTATATCAAACCATTAAAGCTCATCACACTGGAAAAATATTCATACACTAGATATGTTGTTCTTTTAAAATCATTCTTCTTCTAAATAACAGGCTTGTGAATCTAATCAATTGCTAGTAATTAATGCCTATACGTGCAATGCATGCACATCCATGAAATTTGATCAAGATTTAAACATGTTGAATGATGTTCATTTTTCCATTTTTCAACAATTAAATGCATTCTTTCAACACACAACCGTTGGCCAGAACAACTTATAACATTAATACTATTGCAATACTTTTGATGTGAAATGAAAAGAGTTGTCATATAATAGAAGTTATAGTAATTGTACCGGCTTCAATGGCATTTCTTGCAGCTAGTCTGAAATCATTGATGATTTGTGGTATCTCATCAGNTTAAGTCAAAGAGAGGTTGGTCTTGCTTAGGTTTTATCATATCATGCCCTACGGCTTCGTTTGAAGGAGCTTAAATGCTCTTTTTAAATTCATGCGATGGAACAGGCATTATCATCTGTTCTAAACCGACCAAAATTTAACGTTGCGGCGAAATATTTTTGAGAGGTGTCTGGGAATGCTGGCTTACCAAACAAAAATAAATCTGCGCGTCAGAGCAAGCCGGACGGAAGTTGAATGATTTCTCAAATGAAGCCTAAATTTGATTGATTGAGCTGAATTGACTCGTTCAACCCTGTTGGTACAGTTAAATTAGGTTAGCACAATATGAATTACGAAATGCTTCCAAAAATTAGTTATACACATGGCTCATTAGTTGGCAAAAATATTACGTGCGGATGAGATATGTATGGATATGTGGGATTTGGTGGTATGTGGAGCAATACTACCACAATACCCTCAAATACCACTAATCCACCCATGTGGATTCCACACATAATATTCTCCCATTAGTTGACAACACCAAACAAGAAATGTATGACTAGGAACTAGCCTACTATGCCTAATTAGCCTTTGCCTAGCCTAGATCTAACCCATCACCTGATGGCAAAAAAATAATTGGGAGTCGAATAAACTTAGTGTTAACACATAATTAATAGATCATAAGAGAGAGTTAGCTAGATGACCAATGCTGGGGTACATGCAAATATTGATGCCAAATAGTCCATCGAGAGATTCGAGTAGGCAAACAACCAAACCACTTTGTAACTTAGTCNCATTATTTATATATATATATATATATATATATATATGTATATATATATGTATATATATATATATATATAAATAATTTTGAGCCAAGCCAATCATGAACGAACAAACATTTGTTCGTGTTAGACTCGTTTACTTAACGAACAATTCAAACACGAGCTACTTAGCGAACCAAACAGGAGCTGTTCGCTAACAACAATCTATTTTGATAGCCCTACTGTCACTGCTTGATGTCGCCGCTCCATGCTGGGCATTACCCCCGGGTAACTTGCTACCAGCCATCGTTAACTGTTTTTGTCTCTCGCTGCAGCTAAAGGGTTGCTTTCTAATGCTAGCTGCTGGTCATTGCCTGTTTGTCCATTTGCCGTCATCGTTGACGCCCACTGTAGTTGTTGACCGCCGTAAAGCGCAGCATCGGATGTCTACTAACTTTACTTCAATTTAATTTTTTTTACACCTAACTAAATAACTATAAAATATTTCAGATACATTACATTTAATCACATTGCATATATTTTATTCCGCTTTCTTTTGCCAACAAACCAATAATTCCCTCGGTAACTTTGGTACAATAAACTAATGCTCGATACATAATCTTCTCTAATTTGCCAGATTTTAGTTCCTTATAATTAAATTTATGACGATAAAATTTTAATTATGCTCGAGCATGCTTTTCTTAATAATTACCTTGAGTTTAAATAGATATAAGATCAATTATCTATAAGCTAAACAGAAAAAAACCTTGTTTGATTTTGGGGAGGAACTTGATTATATTTGTATATACATGTGTGCATGCAAATTTATATGTGTGCATATGTTTGTATAGGTTTCATGTATTCATATTCATACATTAATATTTGCATGAATATATGTACATATACAAGATGACTTATTATACGATTGATATATGACTTTCAAGTAATAGACTATGTTCATGAGCAACTCGTTTTCGGTTAAGTTAACAGGCAGAACAAACAAAAATAATTTTAGCTCTATTACATGAAAAGCGGAGCTGAACAATGGCTAAGTTCACTCGAGTTCTTATTAAGTCCCTACTTTTCGATTCATAGATGCAACCTTAAAAGTTAATTTTATCACAAGTAACCGTTGGACTTAGAGTTTACATAAATCTGAAACTGTTTAAGTGATATATTACTATCCAGGAACCCTTTATTCATTTTGCATTAATCTTTTTGTTTTTTTTTTTCACATTTTTTTTAGTCCCGGTNTTGATAGACATGAATGTTCACGGATTGCTGGTTAGGAATCTCTTGGAAGAACACCTAGATTTTCCTCCTCTATAGCTCTTGTTGTAAGAAGATATAAAGATTGTTAATATATTTAAAAAGTTGTAATAAGAGAATAAATTTAACTTATGGCTTGAATCATAATGATTAATGAGGAAGATTTACCATAGACATTTTAGCATTTTTTTTGTGTTAGTCCGAACCAATTAGATGCACAATCTAAAGAATTAACCGTTTTTATAGATAAACAACTTCTATAATTATCTAGCATTCTACGACCGACACTGAATGCAATCTAGCACTCTACCACCGACACTGAATGCATATTCAAAAGCAATTATTGTTACTGGAATTGATGATATGTCAAGTGCCATTCTGGACAAACATGAATATTTTAATGCATTAATTTTTTACCATTCTAATCCATCAAATTACTTAGAATTGCAAACAAATATTCCTTTTTTAAGGTTGTTGCATGTCATACTTTGTTGGTTGTATCGAATCAGATGACATAACAAAATTTTTAAAACCAAGCTTGCAAGCAAACTGTGATGAACCAAGATGATCAATAATA
>JXCR01047404.1:1387-16838 GCA_002079205.1 Phalaenopsis hybrid cultivar | reverse complement strand
GTAATTTATATTGGAACCGAAAACTGGATATGAAATTGTGGAGCAAATCGAATTTAGATTCGCAATCACTTAAAATCAATCATATTGAATTACTCATGAGGAATTCCTTATAGAACTAGTAGGAATTTTGTATTGAGATTTGCATTTTTATAAGTTTAAGAGTCATTTTGAGGTAATTTATTCATAAATTTGCTTTCCATGCAAGTGCTGCACTTCTATATAACTATATCTTATTAATTTTTGCAAAAAATTCTATGATGAGATTGAACTATCTATAATTAGATCTCTAAAATGTGAAGGTTATAAGAAAACAGTTGTCTAAACTTCTAAAAAAAGTCTAATAATCACAACCAAGTTTCAAATTTTTTTTTTCATCGCAATAATTTTGCAGTTACTTTTACACACCCACACCCTAACAATGATAAAATATTTAAGATGCAGAGCAAAAGATATGCACTACCTTCTCAACAACATGTCGCGTCTGCGGAGCATGGCAGCTTCCAATGGTGTAGTTTCCACAAACGCCGCTAGGATTGCCAAAACTAGCAAAGACGACTGATTTGATGACCTTATTGTCCGGACACTCAAGGTGAGATTCCGGCTTAACATCCTCGACAACCGACCTGAGCTGACCATCCTTCCTCGACCAATGTTTGATAACACCAGGGTGATACTCAGACACATAAGTACATATATCATCTCTCCTAACGGTCAAAATTTGAATTCCATCAGGGTTGCCTCCAGATTCCTCCAAGACAACAAGAAGGTTCTTTGTTTGCTTCAAGAAGGAGCGAGGGATATGATAACTGCAAAAAACATTTTTCAAATCAACAAATTTGAAACTTCAAACCATCAACAAGAAACTTCTATAGATCAAGCAATTTGATCACAAAAAACAAATCTTCCTACTATAAACACGTACACAGTCTGAGTTGGGGTGCCGAGTGGGGAGAGATATGAAACCCAGTATCGACCAATGCCTTCGCCGTTAACCCAGACGAGACCTTTGGCCATGGTGCTCATGTCAACAATGACCGGATCATTTCCCGGGGGTGCATCGAAGTATCTCTGCAGCACAGTGGTTCAAGGAAAGGCAATTAGAAAGATTCTATTAAACTCTCAACTTGTTCTAGTTAGGGGAGTTCTCAATTTGTTCTATTGGAGTAAACGAGTCGAGTCGAGCTCGAGTGAACCTTGACTTAGGTTAAGCTTGATTAATTCATTGAGTTCGACTTTGAAATCATGTTAATTCTAAGAGTTTGAGCAAGCTCGTTGATTATAAAAAAGAGAAAACAATGTTAATTCAAGTCAATATTATAATAAAGTGACAAAAAGAATAACCATTTGGGAGATAATTAATAAGAATCACTTAATATAAAATTTAAAATGTCATTTTTGGAACATCTTTAATGCTTTAATGATAGATTCTTGAATATTAATATAATTTTAGTATGTTTTATATTAATAATCTTTTAAATGAGCTAGCCCGTGAGCAGATGAGCAAAGTCGGGTTGGCTTGAGCTTGGCTTTTAGCTTATCGAGCTCAGCTAACGAGCTACTAATCGATTCGAGCCCGAGCCAACTCACGAGTCGAATTGGCTCAGTTACATCCTTAGTTCTAATTATGATGTTTTACTTGGATTTGTTTGTGATACTATTACCTTGTACCAGGTAATCGGTACGTTGCTGTCAGGTTTGGTCCATTGAACTCTGGAGACCCCATCATTTGTGTAGATCTGAAGCTTCTCTCCTACTAAGCCGACCTATTTAGTCTCAAATTTATCAGTTTTTTTTAGTAAGAGAATTTAACTGAATTGCCAACAAAATAAATATTTACCTGATGGCCCCAGCCATTGGCTGTGAGATCCAGGGTGCCTGTGTTAAGGCCTTGGATGATGACAGAGAGAATTCCGGCAACCCTGCGTTCCAGGTAAGGACCACTATCCTTTACACAATGTAGTAAAAGATGTTAGCCCCCCTTTATGGGAAAACATTTTAGGGAAATTTACACACGTACCACACAATGCTTATGGATTTACGTATCCAACACCTATAGTTCAATGATTTATAACACCATTAAGTTATAAACCGATGCATAGAAAGGTGATCTGACTTTTAAAAAGTTAGTAAAAGTTGCACTTTCTATGTGATGTTAAAGATATGAGTGCTATGAATGTAAATATTAAAGTGTAGATGTTAGATATGTAAACATATAAAAATTTGTAGTCCATATGTAAATGTCCCAAAATTTTAAGAAGTGAAAAATTTTGAATTTTAATCTCTTACCGGGAAGCCAACAGTCATGGCCAAGATGCTAATGTGGTTGGTTCCAGACTTCAGCTTCATTGCTTTTTGGAAGACAAAGCTCTTCTCAATCTTGCTGCCATGCGCATGCCCTGAATCAAATATGCACTCAGTTTATTCATCAATAATGGAAAGCTGTAGAAAGAAAATATTTAGCTAAATTAAAAGGGAAATTTACAGACGCAGTACACAATTCTTATGTATTTACATATCTCACACCTAAACTCACATTCTCACACACGTAGCACTTTGGTGCTTTAAAACAATGCATGAAAAGATCCATGTGACTTTAAAAAGTGCTAATAGTACTATTTTTTTATGTGGTATTAAACATTTGAGTGCAATGTGTATAAATATGGAAGTTTAGGAGTGAGATATGTAAATACATAAGAATTTTGTGCTATGTATGTAAATTTTCCTAAATTAAAATGCCATGGAATTGTATACCAAGGTATTTTCCATTCACAAATGCATGAACTCCATGGCCAAGACTTGCAATTTGCAGCACAGGACGAATATCTTTCCTCCAAGGCAAGTCTTCTTGCTGCACATTGAATCTGAGATCAACAAGCAAACAAAAAGTGAATCTTTTGCTCAAGCATTAAAAATCTATGTGTAACACGCTAAACATCGGTCCAATCTATCTTACAATAAATTGAACCTCACAGTTTTGTCTTTTTACTGCAAATTTCCTAAGGGATCACCCAGCCCAAGAGTACTTCATTTGGAGCACAGACACATCATTCTTTACTAATACAGCCTGAGAAAAAAATGACAGAATGGTCGACTCCTTGTAGGGGGTACTCTTTATAGGGCGGCCGTTTTAGTCCCAAAATTTATAAAAATATCAATTTAGTCTTTATATTTTTAAAATATGGGCTGAAATAGTCCCAATAAGGACAATTTTTACCAAATTAAAAGAGGATGAGGACTAATTTGACACTTAAAGACTCTTGGCTAAAATGACTCTAGGTTTGTTTGGGACAGCTGCAGCTTATTGAATAATCTGCTGATAAGTCAGGTGCAAAGTCTATTACAATTTTTTATTTTTTTGGAAAAGTCAGACTGCTGTCAGAAAGCTGACATCGCACCTAGATTGGTGCGGTGTGAAAACGCTATTTTCAGAATTTTGAAAACGCATAAGCTGTCAAAACTCAGTTTACTCAAACAGGACAGGTGCGTTTTCAAAACGCCACCGCACCAAATAAGCTGCCCTAAATGGACCCTCAATAAAAATAGTTAAAGGACTGTTTTGACACTTTACTCCATAGCCTAATATTCTCTCCCTACTTTCAATGTGAGATTTAGCTCATTCTACAGAGGCTTTCCTCTTAGAAATATATCTATTAAGAGCCACTCTTTCTCCAGGACATATCCTAAACCATAAATCTATTTGCTTTATATCATTCTTTTGAATTAGTGAAAAATGGATTGGGTGACAGACCTGGTTGTATACCAAAGGTAATCTGTGGTATCCTTGGTTGTGCTCATTAGCTCCAATGGCTCCGGGCTACGAACGATTCCATCCTCATGATACCTGGGGATATGATCTTGGTACATCTCCCATCTTTTGTTCTTCTTCCTCTCCATGAATGGAATGAAGGTCCTTGAATTGTGTTGGGCATTAATCTATCATAAAATTCGAAAGTAGAGGTAAGCAATCATCCATCCCAATATCATCAAACTTTACTTGAAAACTAAGGATTTGTTTGAGGCCAATTTTGTTTTTTGTTTTTTTATTTTAAAAACAATCATATATTGATAAAAAATGCCAAACACGTTTGTTTCAAATCAAAACATAAACAAAAACATAGAGAAAATATAAAACAAAAGTAATCCCAAATGGCCACTAAATGAATTGAGCAGTTTACAACCCTCTGAGTATTGAAGACCACAGTCCTGCAATCTGGAAGAATGCTAATAGAATGGCGAGGCAAGAAGTATTTGGTGCCGCGGAAGCTCACGGTGACATCTCGGTCAGCCTTCTTGTTAGTGAGGAAGGCTGCACACACTTTGTCGCTAGGAAGGTCGTACACTCTAGCCTGTATTCTTGAAAGAAAAAAAATCATCAGAACACAACCAGTAAAGCCAAAAATTTGCATAATAGAAGAACTAAATGTAGCTAACTATACTATTTCTACCTCAACATTTTTACCGAGTTTTCTGAAACTGTAAGAACCCCAAAGAAGAGGTTTCTTGCTAAGTTTCAGAGCTCGGTGAAGGTCTTTCAGGTGCCCCCATTTAGGCTCTTTCTGCAAACCTATAAGAAAGGAGTACCAAATTCAGCGTTTTCATGCCATTGTAGACTTTTAATCAAAAGGGTATTTACATGCATACCACACAATTCTTATGCATTTAAATATCTAACACCTAAACTTTCATATTTATATGCACAACACTAAAATTTTAACATCACATCAAATATATCAACATTACTAACTTTTTAAAAATTAAATACATATTTTCATGCATAGGTTTATGACATCAAGGTTTGTAAATATCAAACATTAGGTGTTAGATATGTAAAATATAATTTGATTGTGTGACATACATGCAAATTTCTCTTAATCAAAACATTAGTTGTTTATAATACCATATTCATCGAGAGGTGCTTCATCATAATATCGTGCCGTGACAAAAGCAGAACCAGTCCTTCCAAAGTTTGTTCCTCCATGGTACTAAACATAAAAATTCCTCTTTTATCATACATTCAAATTACAAACTTCATTCAAATATAAACTAATTAGATTAGACGAATTACCATGTAATAGTTTGCAAGAGTTCCATTCTTAGAGAAGAAGCGAGCAACGGAAAATGCAAGATCTTCTGCTGACCTTTGGGACGGCGGGTCGCCAAAAACTCGGTACCTTGAGATCATCACAAAGAAAAAAAACTCAATTTACATAAGGAACACACCAAAATGACAGCTTTCTCTACTTACTGAGCACTCCAGTTCTCAGCCCACAGAAGAGGCTTAGTTGGATGGTTAGGTCCCTTCCAGGTATCACCACAGTTTCTTCCATTGCAGGCATTGATCTACAACAGAAAAGGAGAGAGTAAAATTCTAATGCATATTTAATACAAGAGGCATTTACATAAATACCACAAAATTCTTATGTATTTTACATATCCACCGCCTAAACATTAAAAAAAAACACTTAAACTTTAATTTTTACCTATATGTCACCTGCCCTGTGCATGAAAAGTTGTATTTCACCTTTTGAAAGTTAAAATTGCGGTACTTTTAATGTGATATGAAAAAACTGGGTGGTATAAACGCAATGATTAAAGTTTGAGTGTCATATATATAAATACATAAGAATTGGGTGGCATGCATGTAAATAGATCAATATAACTTACTATGGGTCCTGGAGCATCTTGTTGCTTGCACATCATCCATGGAACTCCAATACCAAGGCTCAAGGCGAGGTCAGATGTCCACTGTATATACTTCTTGCCATCTTCCTTAAATGCCGCTTGAACCATGTTGTATTCATTTTCAATCTATTTTTAACAACTTATTTGTTTATAATTCAATGAGTAAATGAACAATTAATGAGAGTTATGGATGAAATTAACCTGAGCAAGTATGATAGGACCTCCCTGGGAAGCAAAGAGCTTCTCTTCCTTCATCATATTTACAATTTTTTTCACAAACCTCTCCATATGATGCTGCATGTAAATTTAAAGTTAATCCAACCGTTCGAGAATGGTTTCCTTGAAAAAAATTAATTCATGTTTGATACTTATGATGATCACCTTGAAGGCAGGGTTGTTGGTTCGGAAGGTTATGTTCTTTACCTCCCTCAACCAATATGGAAATCCACTGAAATGCATCCAAGGCAATGATTAAGAAATAAAAATAAAAACTTTGATCGATACAAGTGTTGCGTGTTAAAAAATTTGCAGCATAAAAGTGAGAGTTTTAAGTCATAGCTCTTCACGAAGCTAAAGATCCTGCACACATGTCGTGCATAAAAAATGTGTCAGCGCTAATCTCAAGAAAATCTAACGATCCAAAAAGAAGGTACGACAAATGATGGCCCAATGATAGAGGACCAGGAGACCCAATAATCCGATCGGATGCAACTGTCTAAGCTAGGACAAGTATGGCCATAGCCGACAGAGTCACTAATGATGGTCGAATGACCTAAATTCGAGTCATTTGATCAGAAAAGAGACAAGGAGACATCCAAACCAACCAACATGAAGAAGTCATCTCAAGAGAATATCTAACACCTCAACACTCCAATCAATCAAGGGTGTCCGAAAGCTCCCTCATCTATCATCAAGGGTCGAAAGCTAAACTAATTCAGACAACCGAGTCACTCGTGTCCATCTGAAGTCAATTAATCTCAGCTGACTGACAACACCGACTAAGTCCAGCCGAGCTTAAGCCAGACAAACTCAGTCGAACGAGCCAAAGGGTAGCAGAGCGATAGACTCATATATGTAAAATATTAGAATACCATGTACAACCATCATTAAAGCAGAGACAAAAATGCAATATTACTATATTGTACTCTCTCTCCTATAAATAAGAATATCATTTCATGTATAATGGAGAGCAAATACACCTGATTTTAGCCACAAACTTCAAAAAAGATCAACACGACTAGTCATCAACAGTTCACTCTTCTTGTCTCTTTCTTTCGACCTCTCTCTCATTTCTTATGCTCTATTTCTTGGGGTGTGATTCACGAACAAATTATGATTCAACGCGCGTTGCCTATGAAAAACAATTAGAAGCTAGAAGGCAACTGATTATACTGTAACCTCAAAAGGTAGTTCATATTAACTTCATGTGCACTGTCGTAGTGGGATAGTCCTTCTGTCATCCATAAGATCATCAACTCTAAAAAAAGCCATTCAAAACTGAGGGGGAGCAACTTGACAGTAGCATCAAAAGAACTTAAAACTCTCACTCATCCGCAGCAAATTTTCCAGCACGAAACAACAAGCAAATACGATGTTGCCAAATTTCATAAAATCAATACCCATGATTCCATTCTGCCTGAATGAAAGGTCCAATTCTAAGTGTGACATACAAATTCTCCTTCTGAATCAACTTGATGAATTTCACCAAGTCATACCTCCCCTCAAAATTATACTGCAAATGAAAATAGAAAACGCTTTAAAATTGATAAGAAGTATGAAAAATCAATCAACTCTCATTTCAAATTCATTTCAAAGCAAATACAACGCCTCAAAAACTCATCTTTATCAAATTCAAATCAGAATATCCAAACCCTTATTTTTTTCCTCAGCAAGATCTTACCTGTCCCTGAATAGGTTCATGACCGTTCCAAAAAACATAAGTCTGAATCAGATTGATCCCGCCCTTCTTCGCACTGGCAATAAGGCGAGGCCACATCTGATCATCCAAACCAAAGATTAAGAAACCATAACTATAAATCATTCCCTCATACACAAATCTCANATTTCAAAGCAAATACAACGCCTCAAAAACTCATCTTGATCAAATTCAAATCAGAATATCCAAACCCTTATTCTTTTCCCCCGCAAGATCTTACCTGTCCCTGAATAGGTTCATGACCATTCCAAAAAACATAAGTCTGAATCAGATTGATCCCGCCCTTCTTCGCACTGGCAATAAGACGAGGCCACATCTGATCATTCAAACCAAAGATCCAGAAACCATAACTATAAATCATTCCCTAATACACAAATCTCCAAAATGAATAACAAATACATAAACAAAATNATTTCAAAGCAAATACAACGCCTCAAAAACTCATCTTGATCAAATTCAAATCAGAATATCCAAACCCTTATTTTTTTTCCCCAGCAAGATCTTACCTGTCCCTGAATAGGTTCATGACCGTTCCAAAAAACATAAGTCTGAATCAGATTGATCCCGCCCTTCTTCGCACTGGCAATAAGACGAGGCCACATCTGATCATCCAAACCAAAGGTCAAAAAACCATAACTATAAATCATTCCCTCACACACAAATCTCCAAAATGAATAACAAATACATAAAAAAAGGCTAGGGTTTACATCCGGCGTGCTTCGAGGATAATGAATAGAACCGGAGAACAAAAGCTCCCTCTTTCCATTAACGATGAGCGAGCGAGAGTCATAAGTCACTCCTTTGTTCGCAGCCAAACTGTTGCGTGCGNAAATATATCAACATTACTAACTTTTTAAAAATTAAATACATATTTTCATGCATAGGTTTATGACATCAAGGTTTGTAAATATCAAACATTAGGTGTTAGATATGTAAAATATAATTTGATTGTGTGACATACATGCAAATTTCTCTTAATCAAAACATTAGTTGTTTATAATACCATATTCATCGAGAGGTGCTTCATCATAATATCGTGCCGTGACAAAAGCAGAACCAGTCCTTCCAAAGTTTGTTCCTCCATGGTACTAAACATAAAAATTCCTCTTTTATCATACATTCAAATTACAAACTTCATTCAAATATAAACTAATTAGATTAGACGAATTACCATGTAATAGTTTGCAAGAGTTCCATTCTTAGAGAAGAAGCGAGCAACGGAAAATGCAAGATCTTCTGCTGACCTTTGGGACGGCGGGTCGCCAAAAACTCGGTACCTTGAGATCATCACAAAGAAAAAAAACTCAATTTACATAAGGAACACACCAAAATGACAGCTTTCTCTACTTACTGAGCACTCCAGTTCTCAGCCCACAGAAGAGGCTTAGTTGGATGGTTAGGTCCCTTCCAGGTATCACCACAGTTTCTTCCATTGCAGGCATTGATCTACAACAGAAAAGGAGAGAGTAAAATTCTAATGCATATTTAATACAAGAGGCATTTACATAAATACCACAAAATTCTTATGTATTTTACATATCCACCGCCTAAACATTAAAAAAAAACACTTAAACTTTAATTTTTACCTATATGTCACCTGCCCTGTGCATGAAAAGTTGTATTTCACCTTTTGAAAGTTAAAATTGCGGTACTTTTAATGTGATACGAAAAAATTGGGTGTTACAAATGCAATGATTAAAGTTTGAGTGTCATATATATAAATACATAAGAATTGGGTGGCATGTATGTAAATAGATCAATATAACTTACTATGGGTCCTGGAGCATCTTGTTGCTTGCACATCATCCATGGAACTCCAATACCAAGGCTCAAGGCGAGGTCAGATGTCCACTGTATATACTTCTTGCCATCTTCCTTAAATGCCGCTTGAACCATGTTGTATTCATTTTCAATCTATTTTTAACAACTTATTTGTTTATAATTCAATGAGTAAATGACCAATTAATGAGAGTTATGGATGAAATTAACCTGAGCAAGTATGATAGGACCTCCCTGGGAAGCAAAGAGCTTCTCTTCCTTCATCATATTTACAATTTTTTTCACAAACCTCTCCATATGATGCTGCATGTAAATTTAAAGTTAATCCAACCGTTCGAGAATGGTTTCCTTGAAAAAAATTAATTCATGTTTGATACTTATGTTGATCACCTTGAAGGCAGGGTTGTTGGTTCGGAAGGTTATGTTCTTTACCTCCCTCAACCAATATGGAAATCCACTGAAATGCATCCAAGACAATGATTAAGAAATAAAAATAAAAACTTTGATCGATACAAGTGTTGCGTGTTAGAAAATTTGCAGCATAAAAGTGAGAGTTTTAAGTCATAGCTCTTCACAAAGCTAAAGATCCTGCACACATGTCGTGCATAAAAAATGTGTCAGCGCTAATCCTAAGAAAATCTAACGATCCAAAAGGAGGGCACGAAAAATGATGGCCCAATGATAGAAGACCAGAAGACCCAATAATCCGATCGAATGCAACTGTCTAAGCTAGGACAAGTATGGCCAAAGCCAACAGAGTCACTAATGATGGCCGAATGACCCGAATTCGAGTCATTCGATCAGAAAAGAGACAATGAGACATCCAAACCAACCAACATGAGGAAGTCAGCTCAAGAGAATATCTAACACCTCGACACCTCCAATCAACCAAGGGTGTCCGAAAGCTCCCTCGTCTATCATCAAGGGTCGAAAGCTAAACTAATTCAGACGACCGAGTCACTCGTGTCCACCCGAAGCCAATTAATCTCAGCCGACTGACAACACTGGCTAAGTCCAGCCGAGCTTAAGCCAAACAAACTCGGTTGAACGAGCCAAAGGGTATATGTAAAATATCTAGAATACCATGTACAACCCTCATTAAAGCAGAGACAAAAATGCAATATTACTGTATTGTACTCTCTCTCCTATAAATAAGAATATCATTCCATGTATAATGGAGAGCAGATACACCTGGTTTTAGCCACAAACTTCAAAAAAGATCAACACGACTGGTCATCAACAGTTCACTCTTCCCTCTGTCTCTTTCTTTTTCGATCTCTCTCTCATTTCTTATGCTCTATTTCTTGGGGTGTGATTCACGAACAAATTATGATTGAACACGCGTTGCCTATGAAAAACAATTAGAAGCTAGAAGGCAACTGATTATACTGTAACCTCAAAAGGTAGTTCATATTAACTTCATGTGCACTGTTGTAGTGGGATAGTCCTTCTGTCATCCATAAGATCATCAACTCTAAAAAAAACCATTCAAAACTGAGGGGGAGCAACTTGACAGTAGCATCAAAAGAACTTAAAACTCTCACTCATCCGCAGCAAATTTTCCAGCACGAAACAACAAGCAAATACGATGTTGCCAAATTTCATAAAATCAATACCCATGATTCCATTCTGCCTGAATGAAAGGTCCAATTCTAAGTGTGACATACAAATTCTCCTTCTGAATCAACTTGATGAATTTCACCAAGTCATACCTCCCCTCAAAATTATACTGCAAATGAAAATAGAAAACGCTTTAAAATTGGTAAGATGTATGAAAAATCAATCAACTCTCATTTCAAATTCATTTCAAAGCAAATACAACGCCTCAAAAACTCATCTTGATCAAATTCAAATCAGAATATCCAAACCCTTATTTTTTTTCCCCAGCAAGATCTTACCTGTCCCTGAATAGGTTCATGACCGTTCCAAAAAACATAAGTCTGAATCAGATTGATCCCGCCCTTCTTCGCACTGGCAATAAGACGAGGCCACATCTGATCATCCAAACCAAAGGTCAAAAAACCATAACTATAAATCATTCCCTCACACACAAATCTCCAAAATGAATAACAAATACATAAAAAAAGGCTAGGGTTTACATCCGGCGTGCTTCGAGGATAATGAATAGAACCGGAGAACAAAAGCTCCCTCTTTCCATTAACGATGAGCGAGCGAGAGTCATAAGTCACTCCTTTGTTCGCAACCAAACTGTTGCGTGCGGAGACCGCGACGAAGGCGGTGAAGAGGGGAAGGAGGAGCCCGACGCGTCGGGCGGCGCAAGCCATTGGGGTTCAGGAGGCGATGCAGGAGAGAAGGGTGAGAGGAGAGGAGAGGCTCGAAGAAGATGGGAATGCCCTTCGAGATCTCCTTTCTCCATGGGAGGATTTTGTTTGGACGATTTAGTGGAAGACGCGGGGTAAAGTTCCGAATTTTGCGGTGCTGTGAATCCTGTCCAGAGATTTTGGTTTCTGTTCTTGCGGGAGATCATTTTGGGGCAAGGGTTGGTTGAGCTTTCTCTCAAGCCAGGGAGGACGAAAACCATTTTCCTTTTTTCTTTTATAAATTTGGAAGATTTACACATGTGCCCTTAAATACTATGGGTTTGTAAATATATACTAAAGTTTAAGTGTTGTATATGTAAATACATAGGAATTGGGGGTTATATATGTAAATCTTCCATTTTATTCTTATATTTTTGGCTTTAGAAAAAAATATGACACACAATTTTTATATATTTATGTGCCTTTTTTCTAAATTTTGATATTTACATTTATAACATTTTAGTTTTTATGAAGTTAAAATAATAATATTTTTATATGTTAATAAAAATTTAAGTGACAAATATATAAATATGAAAGTAGAGACATTGATACATAAAAATAATAGTATGTATATACATGTCCTCTTATATATATATATATATATATATATATATAATCTTTGGAGTAAAGTTCATGACACTTGATACTATAAATATAAATATTAAATTTTAAGTATTAGAGATATGTATAAATAGATAAAAGTTGTATGGTATGTATGTAAATTTTAAAGTAGGAGCATGTATATTACCACATATACATAAGAATTGTGGTATTGAATATTTTTTTAGTAAATTTGATGTATGGAAGAACCATCTTGGGCCTAGTTTGAGAAGGCGATAAAGCTCTGTTATGCGTTTTTGCTTTTGTTTTATCAAGCAGCGTGTCCAGAAATTGTTTCAGCAGAACGACAATTTTTTGTCATTTTAGAGTGCATGATTGTTGAAGGAACTTCATTGAAGAACAAAACTCCTTTAAGCGAGCCCCGGTGAAACATAATTGCAGTTGAGATATTACGTTGTTCCTGTTTAAAATTATGTGTACTTTGCTTGAATTGGAGAGATTATGCGTTAAAAATTGTAGTGGATTATTCGATATGTTTCATTGATTTGGGACGAACAGAGCGACGTAAAAAGTATTTTTTTGTTAATTCTAAGTTGATTTTTATATATATTTTTTTATTTTTTTAAATATAGAGTCAAAATAGACTAGACTATTTAAGTGGGCCCATTTTAGTCCCAATATTTATTAAAATGTTAAAATAATGCTCAACCATTTTAAAATTAAGGTTCAACGATCATCAATAATTTAAGAAGTATGGGAACTATTTTGGCAATTCTATATATTTTGGGATTGAAATTATCCCATGTAAATAATCCAAGACTACTTTGACACTTTACTTCTTTGAAGTATGAATATTCACCTAACTTTGCCACTAGTGTCACATAAATAGACTTAAAATAAGGGTGTAAATGAGTAGAATCGAGTTCGAACCATTTTAGCTTGAGCTTGAACTGGTTTAATTTATTGAGTTTGAACTAAAGCTCGAGCATAAGTGCAGGTTCAAGTCGACTTGTTTATTATAAAAGAGATGAAATATTAATTTAACTTAATATTATAATAAAATGACTGAATAATTATGTGAGGAAGAGGTAAAAATTACTTAATAAAATACAAGATATTATTTTTTAAACATTTTTAATACTCTGAAGATAAAGTTTTCACATTTATTATATTTTGAGTAAATCTTATATTAATATATTTTTAAATGCTCTAGCTCACGAGCTAACCAGTTGAGTCGGAGCTATCTTGAGCTTCACTTATTTGCTCAACGAGCTGAGTTCATGAGCCACCTATCGAGCCGAACTCGAGTCGGCTTGACTCGCTTACAGTCCTAACTTAAAACATTATTTTGGAGGATTTACATTCATTACACACAAAATTATCCCATTTACATATTTAGGCCCCAAAAATTATAATTTATTAAATCCATTAAAATCAATGTGATTTTTAAGTCCTGCGCCGGCTAAACCCAGCTGAAACGAGTCCAGACAGGCCAATTTTGATTGAATCACATCACATATTATAAAAAAAATCCAATAATAACACTTTGAACCTATTACATTTTGAGCAATTATTGAGAGTTTTAACAAAATTATCAGCCTTACTAATAAATTATATAGTTGAGTCTAGTGACATTATGGCTGAGAAAAAACTATTGTGTGCAGAGTCATCATACTTCGACTTCGTGCACAATAACACCATACACTATCGTCCATATATCGTACAACAATGTCCAACAATATTATGCATGAAATCTGAATCCATCCAAACTCCGCACGCAATATTCTCTCATGATTGAACGTGTAGTTCCTCACCAAAAAATTGTGGGTTCAAATTATACATATTACAATTTTCACGTGTTTATACTACATGCTTTAGCAATATAACTCAACAAAGCAGCAAAGAATTTCAAACAATTACAACAACATACTAAGAGAGTGCAAGGATTACTACAACATTATGGTACAAAAAGGTGGGAAGGATTTTGTCAGCTTTTGCAGAAGGCTTGGAGAGTTTCATCCAGTGCTTTACTGTCATAGTCCCCTGTGAAAACACAGCTGCCAAGAGGACCTTTAAGGAGGATGAGCCTTAGAACACCATCTGCTACTTTTTTATCAACCTAAAATCCAAAAATAAAAGCATTATTAAACTGAGAATTGAACAAAAAGGAAGATTTACATGCATGCCAATCAATTCTTATGTATTTACATTTAGCACCTAAACTTCAATTTTTACATGCATGAAAATGAGTATTTTACTTTTTTTGAAGGCGATAAGAAGGATTTGAATGGTATAAAATGACAGAAGTAAAGTTCAGTTGTTATGTATATAAATACATAAGAATTGGGTGGTAAGTATGTTAATGAACCAAACAAAAAATGTAAAATAAACTAAACGGGCTTCAAACAAATACCGCCATGGCGGTTTTGAACAGATCCACGGTCATCATCTCAGGAGGAGTGGTTGGGAGTTTGGCCTGCTGCAAGATGTTGTGGACTCTCTCTACAATGCTGTTGTCGATCCAGCCGAGGCGATACGACATGTCGACTGCCATAACCTGTTGGAAAAGAGCGTCATTAATCCGTCGAGAACAATAATGGCATCAATGAGAAGAAATATTTGTGGTGGAGAGGCGAAAAAGTGTGAAATGGGTGAAGGGGGGTCATCACCATGCCAGCTGCGACGGCTTCTCCATGGAACCACTGCCCATACCCAAAGCCTGACTCTATAGCCTGCAAATAAATGAATTTTGTCAAGAAAACAAGCAGCATAAAGTGTGAAACCAAAGAAACTGATATAAAATAGCAATTGTGGAATTTTCAGCAAGACATCAACTTGAAACAAAACCAAAATAAGCAATTCCAAATCAAAGCTTGACGAGACATGAAAGATTTCAGCCGATGATGATACGGACTGACCAAGCTTTAAGAGACAGATAATTGATTCTTAATTGTTTTTAGAAGCATTTAAATACATACCACCCAATTCCATTGCATTTACATATATAACACCTAAAATTTGCTTTTTTACATTTACATCACCCGAATGTTTCATATCACATAAAAAATATCATTATTTTAACTTTTAAACAGTGAAATACAACTTTTCATGCACAGGTAAAATGACATGTATGTAAAAAATTTGTGCTATTATTTTCTAAAAGATTTTAACA
>JXCR01047387.1:7340-19722 GCA_002079205.1 Phalaenopsis hybrid cultivar | reverse complement strand
AAAGCCATACCAGGCTGGAAACTAGTTTATTCAGGTGATACAAGACCATGCCAATCACTCATTGATGCTTCTCGCAACGCAACTGTTCTTATTCATGAGGTAGGTGATCCTGTCAGGCTGCTTTTTGGTATTTTAATTCTGCTTTCTTGTTGCAAAAAGTTTTGGCTCAATGAAAAATTATCATCTTGAATGAACGAAAGTGCTGAACAAGATCATAACAAAAGAGATGCTGATGCTAAGCTATATTGATGGACGTCACTTTTCACTGGTGTTTGCACCAAAGCAATTAATATAATTTTAGAATATGTTAAATATAGATTGTCATGGAAAGGAAGTACAATAGAAAGCCCATATGGACTTTTCGAAGTCTAGAGGGCAGACCCAGCTTTCTTGAAGTAGCCACCTACATGTGGATGACGTTGAGAGATGCTAGATTCTTTTCTAATAGGAACTCGAACACAATAAAAAATGACTCATATATATGAACTTGAACGAATCTTTGAAATGATTAAATATCGAAAGTCATTAACTAAGAGAACTTGACTGCGATGAATTTAAAAGCTTGTCTATTAGCATGAATAAAATATTTGCATGGAACGTTAAAAAATTCAACAATTTGAGTGAATGCATGCAATAAAATTCATGATTTAAATGCTAAACAAGATTCCTAATCGCCTTAATCACGATTGCCTTTGCAATGCGAACCTACAAGCAGGCAAAATGTGTTATCTAAGTAGTCCAAATGAAGTTTGCATGATTTAATTAATTTTAACTCTTACACGTTTAACTCAAGTATTCCTCTCCGAAAGACGTCAAAGTTGTCTAAAAAGTGTGCATTTCTTTAAATTGTATTCAAATATTTAGAGTTTTAAAATGCCCAAATGTGTTTCAACTATCGCGTTGAATGTTCGATCATACAGTCCGAAAATGTTGTTTGGAATTAAAATTAGTTAGTTTTAAAATATTTTTCTCTGAAAAGTGTCTTAAATAAGTCAAATTGCCTAAATCTATGAAGTAATGCTCGCATGTGTTTCAATTGCAATTCTATGTTCTTAAATTTAGATTTTTAGAATGTTGTGCTGGTAAAATTTATGCTTGAGCTAAATTAGAATCCAAATTAACAACTTTAAGTTGCTCCCATGTGTGTTGACTAACACACTAAATGCCTTAGTAAATGATATGGGAATGTTGTGCGGGAAAAAAGTAATAATTTAAATTAAAAATAAATTCACGTCAAGAAACATGCAGAGATGTTTTCAAGTTTTGTAATTTTTTTAAATTAAATCTAGAAAATGTTAAGTATTGCATGCTCTCAAGCCAGTTGCCTTGTTTGTATAGCAAGGCCTTAAGTTCCACCTCGATCAATCTGATCCTCCTCCAGATAAAAATTGAAGTTGATAAGATTTCGTAAGTCAGTTTGATATTCCTTCTTATAAGGACAGGATTTAATTGAAGTAGAACTGATGCTTGTAATAATTTTTAAATAAATGATAAATATGGGAATCTCAAATATCCTTGTTCAAATTTTCATGATGATCGTGTTGAAATTGATTTTTAATCAATGTTGTTTATCTATAAAATTTAAATTTCAAACTACTAAATACTTAAATGTTTAGATGAAATCAATCATTTAAAAGCTAAGATCAAACTCCATCTACTCTTCGTAATCGTTTGCTAACAGTAATAAATTTAGAATAATCTCGAACTCAAAAGAAGCCAATATCATACCAAGTGTACTATTACATTCACTCTCAAAATAATCTCATGTCAATAAGGATATGGTCCGTATCCTCTGTTTATATGGTTTAGCTAATAAGGTTCACAAATAAATCAATTATGACCAGTTCTCTAACTAGGTGTTTTGACCAATGGTGACTACTATATTATGGTCAAAATATTACTTATATATTCCCCAATGGATTTGTCTATTTGAGTTGTGAATCACATGACATACTTGATATGACGCAATACTACTCTTTGTTAGCTATTGTCGACTTGAATTCGTGCTCTTAGACAGTCATTCACTCCTTGTCCATATGGTTCTTTTGAAATAAGCAACCCATAGTTGTCGTAAAGAAACATTTATCAGATTTTTCACTACTTTCTTTTACTAGTCAAACATTGATTATGATAACCTAATATGATAGAACCAATGACTTGATATGTTAACCAGTTTTGTCATTATTTTTCTCACAATCTGCTCGATCAACTCAATGACAACCTAATACGACAGAACCCTGATTGTTGTTACGATATGTTGAGTGATGAACGCTTTAATAAGTAATATTGATTGAAAGAGCTCTCCCATCAACTGGAAGGGTATTAACCATAGGAACTTGTGCTTATGAGAATTTTGAAATCTCATATTTTTAAATCATTGCAAAATGTGGGTGAAATTTTTGGGTAGTGTCTTATCTATTTCATCCATCTTCTAAAAATTTGATCCCTAATCTCATGCAAAACTCTCTCTCTCTCATTTATTTCTGAGAGAGGTTGGGGTGCAAATTTTCGGAGCCCGTGCTAGGAAAAGCCACTTAAACATTGGGGATAGGGGATTCCTTAGAAGCATCAGCTTTGGAAATTACTTAGCATTAGCGTTGGAAAATCATTGACAAGTATGTATGGCAAGAAAAAAGCCTGGTATTATCTATAACTTTTAAAGAAAGTTTGATAGTAAAATGATGATAATCAAAGAGACCAACTAAAAATTCATCAATCATTTGCAAATTTGACTTGAGTCTGCAAATAATATCAATGTTTGGGAGATCGAGAAAGAATTTTTCAACAATAGTGAATGTGATGTTTGGTTGAGCAAGGTTAGAGATCTCAGCAATAATGAAAATAATGCAGATTTCTCTCAGAAAAAGCTTGGTTGTGTACGTGAGGTTCTTTGGTTTGATGAAAGAATAGAGATGATTGCCTTGACCTTAGACCTGGCAGCCCACCCACTACATTAGGAAAAGGAGAGAAGTACAAGCAAAAGTGGAGGAATCTCGGAGTTGATTTGAACAATCGGAGTAGGGGTTGCGAAGGTTGATTAAAGGGGGACGATTGAAAGTCTAAGAGCCTTTCAAGACGAAGGCAATTGAGCAAAATTATCAAGTGAAGAAGGCCAAGATGATTAGACTAAAATAGATGAGGAGACGAGTGGAACATACCTTAAATGGGAAAAAGAGACTGCCGAACTGAAGGGGAGATTGGGGTTTGAAGAAGGAAAATGTGAGGTGATTCCTAACCTAGAAGGATAAACAAGCATGATCATACTTTTAGACAAAGACGGCGGATGAGGAGGTGACACGAGATGAATGTTGAAGTGTTCGTGATGGGCTGCGGCATTGTGATGATAAAGCTAGGATTTGCTTGCGCAGCTTAAGGCGTCAGGATAGGTTTTGCAGCCGAAAATTTATGAAGGTTGCTTTCCGACTAGCATTAGTAATGTCCATATCTTTTGAAGGATAAGTCATGGGTTACCACGGGAGTAAATGATAATCTTCATTATCTCTTTCCCTGTGCCTACTTAATATTTATGGTCCCCGCTATATTCATGAGTCATATTTTTTAATAATTGGTTTACTATGCGATGTATTTTCTAGCTTTGTTGCGCCTGCTGCCTCTGAATGTGACTGCTATGCAAATACTACACAGTTAACTTGCCCTGTTAACTATGATCATGATGGGAAAATATTTAATGCAATTTATGTTAGAAAGATTTCCATAGGTACCACTCAACTCCATTGTATTTACACATCTAACACTATACTTCAATTTTTACATACATTCCACTTTTCCTATGCTCGAAAAGTGGATGGTATGTTTAACTTTGTATAAGATAAAATTGTGGAATTTTTTATGTGGAGTAAATTGAGGTTTTAGATATGTAAATCTGTAGGGGTAGAGCCATGTGTGTAAATGCCCAGTTATATTTATATAAAATAAAAATTACAAACTTATAAGACGAATGCTTAGAAGACATTTAGACAAAAGCAAAAATTAACATCATATATTTATCATCTTTAACAAAGAATTTAGATGTCTTCTAGTTTTAAACATTCTTTTTATCACTCTTGAATATTTCACATACAATCTCGATACAAATTGTATCAGGATATCTCAATTGACGTAATATTTATTCGTAAATGGCCTTTCCAACGAAGAACTAATGCGAGTAAATTCCTCGAATTCCACAGGCAACTTTCGAGGATGGCTTGGCAGAGGAAGCCGTGGCAAGAAATCACAGCACCACAATGGAGGCTATAGAGGTGGGATCGAAAGCAGGAGCTTATCGTATAATTCTCACTCATTTCAGCCAGAGATATCCCAAAATCCCAGTTTTTGATGAGGCTCACATGCACAATACATGTGTTGCCTTCGATCTGATGAGCGTTAACGTTGCAGATCTTCCTCTGCTTCCAAAGGTTCTCCCATTTTTAAAAGTGCTTTTCAAAAATGAAATAGTTGTGGATGAATCTGATGATGCTATGGATGTAGATGCAGGCCAATATTGAGGTAGGATGAACATTCCAGCTAATCCTTGTTTCTTTGATCATTCCTTAGAAGATTTAAATGCAAACCACTCAATTCTTAATTATTTACATATTTGCCATCCAAACTTCAATTTTTTACATATATCACCTTATTTATGTATGAAAAAGTGTATTTAACTTTTTGAAAGTTAAATTAATGGTATTTTTGATGTGATATGAAAGATTTGGGTGGTATAAATGTAAAAGTTAATGTTTAGGTGCTAGATATGTAAATACAAATGTTAAAGAGGTTCCTGGCTGTTGTTACATGTGAACTTTAGGGAGCAAGGGAAACTGTATGGTTAACTTATTAATGTTCATGTATTTATCATTAAACAATTATTCATTTCAAGTATAAGGTTCAGACATACATATTTTTGCTTTTTCTGTAATTTACATATTGTTTAATAAGTAAAATTCATCATTTTATGTATCTTAAAAAAGTTTAATTCTTAAATTCAAAACATCAAAATTTGTTTATTAATGGTGAATCATGGATACAATGCCCTAATATCTCTTGCCATTCATCAGGTATATAACCATAATATCTTATTATTAAGCATTTGTAAATGATAAGCTTAGCTATGGGGCTGTTTGGTATTTGAAATTTTTTTATTTAGAAAAAATGAATTAATATTATATTTATTTATATAGTTATCTTTGGTTTTAATTTATGTTGAGTGTTTTCAAAGTAAAAATTCAATGGTGACGTNTATTTATTTATATAGTTATCTTTGGTTTTAATTTATGTTGAGTGTTTTCAAAGTAAAAATTCAATGGTGACGGTAGGGAAAAATTATTACATCCGGATGTCAGGATGTGCAGGCAACGGTTTAGATGCACCGGCGGATGGCGGGAATCGGACCTCTGCCCTCCTTGCTGCATCCCGGCCGTTGTCCGCACATTCGGAGTTCGGATGTAATAATTTTTGGTAGCAGCATAAGGGTAGTGGGTGGGTGGAAGTAAGTAGTAGCCAGGCGGCGGCGGATGACAAAGGTGGTGGATGCTGGTGGCATGATGATAATTTAAAGTGTATTTATCTTTCACACGAACACACGGCATATACATTCCACATATGTAAGGTCTTAAACCCAAAGACCTCTTGGTTTGGTTGAAAGATAAGGCTCTCAATCAATTGACCAAGGTGATAACTAAAAATGAATTAAGTGTGGAGTTTTAAATTCCTCAATTTTTTTTTCATTAAATCATAAACCAGTACTTTTTAACATTGCCTACATTTTTGATATTTTATATTGAAAATTTTCAAGATTAAACAACCCTTAGAGAATAATTTGGATGTCCATAGGGGGTGTAAGCTTGATCTTACATAGCAACAATAGAAATGAGATGCACCTTTTATGTGAGTTTATTTCAATCATTCATCAATCAATGTGACATAATGTTTAAATATGTAGCACATTAGTTGAAAATGAAATGAGGAATTCCAAACTATTTGATTTGAGTGCTCATTTTACCCCCAAAAAAAATAGTTGTGATTACAACTTATTCACCTAATTAATGCAATAGAAGGGCACAAATGAATTGCAATAGCCCCAATTCAAAGCACTCATATCATAGCTCATGTAAAACTAGGTTAAAAGGTTTTGCAAAGCATGAGGGCTTATTACTAAATATCATTATCTGATGCAATTTAAGGATTAAGATTAATTAAGATGTGTCTTCATAAGTTCTTTAACATAAATATAAATTTTAAAAAGAAATGTTTTATGATAAACATATGTTTTATCCTTTAAATTATATTTATTTTGTATTGTTTAATTTTTAGCCTGTAAATAAGAGATGTATGAGACAAATAATATAACTCGTTTGATGGTTATAATTGTTACATGTGAGAAAATTTGTTTTAGAAAATCAGACCGGACATTGAACCGACAGACGAAGAGGTTAAGGTTCAACTGTTGAACGAAGATTGGACTGAGAGTTGAATCGAGTGATGTCATAAATATAAGAAAATATTAAATATAACTTAAATGGCATAAAAATTAGATGCAACTCGGTATGGAAGGTCAACAAGAGAGAAACATAACAAAAAAAAAATAAAAATGTAAAAAAGAAAAAAACAATAGACTAATTGTCATGCATCTTTCACAGAAGTTAAAGAAGAAAGTGAAGTTGGGAATAATTAGTACAAAGTCACTTTCTTCATGATATTACAAGATTTGAACCATTCATCATGATTTCCAATAAAAATTTGACATAAGATAAAAAAAGTATACTTATAATCGGTTGACAGGTTCGGCCTCCGATTCCAGCCAATTGACCGGTTTGATAACCGGTTCTAACAAGTTCGATCGCCGGTTCCATTCGGTTTTTTTTTGTTAGATGGAGAGCTGGTTTTCAGTCCAACCAGAATCAGACCATCAACAGGTTCACGGTCGAACTTATTTTTAAAATGCTGAGAAAAACATAGGAGATAAATTTTAATACGAAAACCCCAAGAAGACAAACAAATAAATATGACTCATAGCCAATAGTTATTTAGAAATAAATAAAAAGAGAGCCAAATAAAGAATAATTTACATATATCCAGAACAATTCTCATTTATTATGTATTGCCTAAAATATAACAAATTTTATGTATTAAATATCTATAAAATATTCATTTGATTTTCAAGAATTAAATTTCGAAAATAAATTCCATTCGAATTAATTAAAAACTGAAAATTTTAGATATATAGGGGTGTATTTCGAGCTCAAAAGCTGTGTTTGTGTTCGGCTTGTTTGCTTAGCGAGTCGAACACGAGTTGTTCACGAACAAAAAGTCGTTCTGACAACCTTAATCACTTAGCCATAAGATGTTAAGGGTTTGGACAAGATTTAAAAATTATTGTTTATATTAAAACATCATTTGAATCTAATTTAATAATTTTTCTTCTATTTTCTTAATTAATATTTTTAATTAATTATAGATCTTTGTAGCCTTGTGGTCAATTAATTTTTTTTAAAAATACTACTCATCAATATATATATATATATATGATAAGTAGTATTGCGAGCCAAAACGAGCGGAGCACGAACGAAGAAATATTTGTTAATGTTCAGCTCGTTAACTTAGCGAACAAGCAGAACACGAGCCTCTTAACGAGCCGAACACGAGCTCTTTTGACATACCACTCAATTACTATGTATTTACATATCTAGCACATAACTTTAATTTTTACACATCACCTTATCTATACATGAAAGATGCATTTCATTTTTGAAAGTTAAAAAAATAATATTATAGATGTGACATGGAAGATTTGGGTGACAAAATGTAACAAATAAATTTTAGGTGTTAGATATGTAAATATTTAAGAATTGGATGTTATTTATGTAAATGACACTTAAAAATACTAGTTCATATTCCTATGTTTTTCGTTCATGTAAAATTATGTATAGACAACATACCATGCAGTAATAAGATATTACAGGGTAAATATGTCTATTAAACTTTTGAACTAATGACCCATATATATAAATTAGACTTCATTTAGGCTCTGTTTTAGGCACCTACAAACCAATAATATCTGGTGTGATATTGTTAGTTTGTTTCTGAATGTGTGAAATCTTAGAGCTGGAAGTGCCTTGGTTAAGTATATTAGCTAATTGCTCTTCCGAAGAGAAATATTGTAATGTAATTTCATTAGACTGGATATGATCCCTGATGAAATGATAGTCTATCTCGATATGATTCGTTCGTGCATGGAAAATGGGGTTCTCTAACGTATAGTCATGGCTGATAGGTTATCAGAGTAAATTGTTGTAGGGGTTGAGCAAAAATTTTGAAAGTCCCTTGAGAAGTATTCTTAGTCATATAGCTTTTGTCACAGCGGAAGATATTGCACGGTATTCAATTTTAGTTGAGGATTTAGCAACTATTGGTTGCTTTTCACATTCCATGAAATAGGGTAAGGACCTATGAAGGTACAGTACCCAGTGATAGATCTTCTATCAGTCACATCACTAGCCCAACTTGTGTCGACATAGGTGTGAAAAGTGAGTGAACCTGCTTGGAATGTAAACCGAATTCAACTGTGCCAAGAAGATATCTTAAGAGACACTTTAGTTGCTTATAATGTGACTGACGTAGTTTTTGAAGATTCTGGGTGAGTGAATTAGATAATTTTTTTACTCCAATAAAGTTGTCGCCATTGGAGACGCCATGAGATCAACATTAAATTAGCCTTTGGGGGCAGAAAGTGACGCCCGAACGCTACATAAAAGTGCAGGATGGATTACTATTCCCCACCTGCTCTGCTTCTCTATATTTATTATTTTGCTTGCAAACTCGCAAAAAATGCTCATTTTGAGGCATTTGATCATGCTAATGTTGACGTCAAAACCTTTGCTGAGCTCATCTTGATTAAAAAAAAAAAGTAAGTTCCGCTTCTTTGCAAACTTTTGAAGGTCTCCAACCAAACAGGATCGACTAAAGATCAGTCTGAAGTCCAAAGAGCCACCTGGCAGGACCAGAAACAAGCACCTATGCCGCCGACTAATCAAAGGTTTAGTACCCCCAACAAGCTCACAAATATCAATGTGATGTCCACAAATCAACAAGTAACAAACCATCTTATGGCTGACCGACTACCATACTCAAAGTTGACCAACTTCTCAGAGTGAGAGCCGGTTGGTGCCTAGATAAAATTGTTGATGGACACCAGTTCGGCCATTCAACCCAAGGACTTGCCGAGCAGAAGGTTCAACTCATATGAAAAAGTGTCAGGATCAGTTAACAATATAAAAAGACACAACAAAAAACAATAATATTCTATAGTGCACTACCCATCCTAAAGCAAGGGCAAACATGAAGTTTTCTGCTTTTGGCCCTCTATCTCCCATAAATAGAGGATCCATGACATGTATTAGTGGGTTTTTGGCTCCCTAATTTTTTTGGCTCTCTCTAGACTCATCTTCTGTATGGAGAACTATGTCTCATTCTCTTTTGTAACATCTTCTTTTCATATATAAAATTGGTCATACAGCTCGGGCATACTCCAATTCATCCCTATTGGGCAAGTTTGTGACGGCCTTTCATCATTTCTTCATCTCTTTCTTTTTCTCTCTACTCCCTCAAGGTTTCTATCGCTCCGCTCCTTGGGCGTGCTCCGCAACACAAATTTGGAATAAACTTCTGGAAATGTGAGGTAAGCGTGAAACATGCTACAAACAGAAATGAATCCGACACTAATGAGGAGAAATATATCACAAAGACACTTTTAACAGGTAATACGCTAAAGAGTTCATGCAGTAAAAAATCCACAGCCAAAAACTCTGTTTCGGTTGTCTTCACAAGAGAAGGGGGAGAGAGCGAGAAGAGAACATCAAATTGACAACTAATGTATAACTCATGAAGATAAGCGAAGGTAAACGATCATTAATCGTTATCAATCAGCACCAACAATTATTGCAGCCACTAATTATAATTGTTATAACTATATCATTTGTAGCCAAACTATTACTATATAGTTGTGATTTTCAGTTTTTGTCATATCATCTTCACTAATTAAAGAGAACATTTGAAATTCATACTTTTAATTTTTAAATGAATTATTATAAGTGAGTCGAACATGTAATTTTTTTTCCTTCTTAGAGATTCTTTATATAAAATAGTAATATTATTTTTTATATTTTTATATGTGTGTGCTGGAAAGTTATATTGAGCTAAGATTTAAGATTTTTCTAATGTTTAAAATTTTCTAGTACATAACAATTATATTATCATATTATTAAATTAAAAAAACATAAGATATATCTTGTTAAATATAGATAAAATTCTTTAAATGAAAAAAAATCAGAATTGTGGTGTCTGAAATGTAATAATATAAAAATTATGTGACATATATGTAAATTTTCCTTTGTTTACCTAGATCTACGTGCGTCACTGGTTATTCCTGAGTTATTTTCAAATTATTTATGGATTATTTTTAATAATCCTGAAATAACTCAGAAATAACCCAAAAATAAAGACCGCATCTTATATTTAGATTATTTTGAAGATATTAAAAATAACTCAAAAATAATCTAAAAATAACTCAAAAATACACTAAACACGTGGAGCTACGTCTCCGCACAGAAAAACATGTTTTGGTTTCAACACCTACCAACTCTTTCCAACCAACTCATCATTCTCGCACAGTCTAAGTGTCGTCCTCACTTCACAGTAGATGCGATCTTGAAGAAAACCGAAAAACTTAGCTCTTCAGATCCTGACTATTTTGTAGATTCTTCCTTTTTCTACATCTGTATTTCATGCATACCTGTAAGGATTTTTTGCCTCAAAAACTATAAATCTCGCTTTATTTTTTCTTTTTTTTTATGTAACAAAGAGCCTGTGTTCTAGATGAAATGCTAAGTTCTAATCACGCTTTGCGGCATATGTGATACAAAGATTGATAATGTTGCATTTTCCGGTGATAATTTCAACTACGAAACCCAAACTGGCTTGTTGGTGTACAGAAATTCAAAACAACCCTTCCCTCTTTTGCCCTACCTTTCAATAGTCGAATCTTAAAGTTTGTGTACCAATCATTCCAATTTTTTTAGGCCAGTTTCTCATCTTCTGTTCAGATTTCCTCTTTTTCTAAGATCCATCGTCGCTTTTGTATTAGTTTAGCATTTCTGCATGCTCTTTAGAGGTGTTTGGCTGCACTTATGTAGGATTTAGTAAATCCGGTAAATCCGGATTTATAAAATTCAGTGCTGTTAAATCCAAGCAGATATTTGGTATGATTTAACTTAAATCTGCTTAAATTCATCTCTTATGTTGANCCATAAATAGAGGATCCATGACATGTATTAGTGGGTTTTTGGCTCCCTAATTTTTTTGGCTCTCTCTAGACTATGGAGAACTATGGGTCCGTTTGGGGCAGCTTATAAGTTCGCGCTTNCATACCGTTTGGTTCGCGCTTTTCGCCAGCTTATCCGAAACTGCGTTTGGGTTTTTACACTAAACGCAGGCCGCGGGCCGACCCCTGTGGCCGGCCCGCGGGCCGCGTTTCAGGATAAGCAGCTTATCCTGAAACGCACAAGCTGCCCCAAACGGAGCCTATGTCTCATTCTCTTTTGTAACATCTTTTTTTCATATATAAAATTGGTCACACAGCTCGGGCATACTCCAATTCATCCCTATTGGGCAAGTTTGTGTACGGCCTTTCATCATTTCTTCATCTCTTTCTTTTTCTCTCTACTCCCTCAAGGTTTCTCCTTGGGCGTGCTCCGCAGCACAAATTTGGAATAAACTTCTAGAAATATGAGGTAAGCATGAAACATGCTAAAAACAGAAATGAATCCGACACTAATGAGGAGAAATATATCACAAAGACACTCTTAACAGGGACTACGCTAAAGAGTTCATGCAGTAAAAAATCCACAGCCAAAAACTCTATTTCGGTTGTCTTCACAATAGATCTACGTGCGGCACTGGTTATTCCTGAGTTATTTTCAAATTATTTATGGGTTATTTTCAATAATCCTGAAATAACTCAGAAATAATCCAAAAATAAAAACCGCATCTTATATTTAGATTATTTTGAAGATATTAAAATTAACTCAAAAATAATCTAAAAATAATTCAAAAATACACTAAACACGTGGAGCTACGTCTCCGCACAGAAAAACTTGTTTTGGTTTCAACACCTACCAACTCTTTCCAACCAACTCATCATTCTCGCACAGTCTAAGTGTCGTCCTCACTTCGCAGTAGATGCGATCTTGAAGAAAACCGAAAAACTTAGCTCTTCAGATCCTGACTATTTTGTAGATTCTTCCTTTTTCTACATCTGTATTTCATGCATACCTGTAAGGATTTTTTGCCTCAAAAACTATAAATCTCGCTTTATTTTTTCTTTTTTTTT
>JXCR01047372.1:78672-102060 GCA_002079205.1 Phalaenopsis hybrid cultivar | reverse complement strand
GTAACTTCAGTTATCTAAGATGTAATTAACTATAGGGGCTTGCCCCTATAGGAAGCTTTTCCCTAACAGCATAATGTAAACCCTATTTAATTTCTTATATTAAATAGGGGAACTTGTCGGCCAATACCTTCAGTTATCTAAGATGTAATTAACTATAGGGGCTTGCCCTTATAGGAATCTTTTCCCAAATCCAAAATATACAAACCCTATTTAATTTCTTATATTAAATAGGGGAATTTGTCGGCCAATACATTGGTTTAACAGACCAAACGGATGTCATAACTTTCTTCATTTATTGATCGAGCCTCACCCTCAATTCTTGTGTTTATCCTTCGAGATAGATACAAAATTTGAGGTAAGGCTCTTTCATCTAAACTATGAAAATATCGAGCCTCACCCTCAATTCTTACATTCATCCTTCAGGATAGATACAGGATTTGAGGTAAAGCGTTCTTTCATTTAAACTATGAAAATTATGGGATCAGTTTGACTTCATCTTTTTTCAAAATTAAAATTAAAAAAAAAAAAAAAACGTCCTTCCGATGCGGGCAATGGGATTTCAATTCCGATAACCGTCAGCTTCTTATGGGCAAACCCCACACCAAAAATAGTGCCGACAGTACTATAAACTGTGCAAGCGTACATGGCCAGTCTTCTCGCTCCACAACCTGAAAGGTCAATACTTGAAAGACATGTATATAATATTACAAGGAACTTAAATTGCAAGAGTAGATGAAGGTTTAGCTACAAAACGGTAGACAACTTGGCTTTTAAGAAATTGAAGGACATGCTGTGCTGTAACCTCTCGTAATGACACTGACTATACCCATTTGGAAAAGTAATCTGTAAGGACAAGTATAAATCTATGTCCTTTGGAAGACAGAGGGTCTATCAAACCTATTATGTCCGTGCCCTAGCACTCAAAGGGGCACGAGGAAACTATTGGGTGTAGCACATTTGGAGGTTGGTGAAAGACCACCCCATGCACTTGGCATTGGTGACATCTTCTTGTTGTATCCATGTAGTCAGACATCATTGCTAGCTAATAATATCTAAGTCACTTGATCTTCATTTTCATATTTGGCCCCGATTAGTGAGCGCCACACAATTTGACATGTACCTCTTTGACAATATTTTGGGCTTCGAATGTGCTAAAAAATCGTAGCAACATCTGATCGAAGGATCTTCTATAGAGGACATCACCAATTGGAGCATATGAAATAGCCATTTTTGTGATGTGATACACTGATGACTTGTCTTCTTGCAACTTTCCAGTCTGGAAATATTTTATTAATGGCTTACGCCAAACTTCATTGATATCAGCAACCGCAATCATCGTTTTTTCTCCTTTTCTGAGCTTGTGTAGATTTTCAAAGTCAACTTGAGACAAAACCTGTCTTCCTTGTGCCATAATGTCAATGGAATCCTCCAGAAAACATGCTAATTCTTTTGCAAGTTTTTCTAGAGTGTCAGGATGGGCATTATCTCCCCGAGGAATCCGGTAGAAAGTTACATTGGGGATCTGCTCCAGCAACTTCATCGTGTACTGATGCTATTCTGCTAACCTTAGCTTAAAAATATTATACTATCCGGTGAATTGCTAAATGATAAGTTGAGAGTCGCCATAGATGGCAATATCCATTATATCCATCGAGATTACCAACTCCAATCCGGTGATTAAGGCTTCATACTCTGCTTTGTTGTTTGTGCATGGTTCTATTAGGTGGTATGAGAACCTCAACATACCATTATCTAGTGTGATGAAGATCAAACAAATCCCTGCTTTTCCTGGTATAATTGTTCTTGATTTTTTATCTTTTTTGGTCGATGAAGCTCCATCGAAGTACATCTCCCAATGTTGTGCAATGGAGAATTCCATCTGTAATACTTGTACATTTGATAACTCGTCATTAAGAGGGGACCCAACTAACAGTGGGTGTGCAACGAGAAAATCTACTACAATTTGTCCATTGATAGCATGAAGGGGAACGAAAGTTATATCATATTGCAACAAAATCATCGACCATCTTGCTACATGTCCAGAGAGTGTTGGTATATTATCTCCATCGGTATTAGGCGGCGACTCAAATAGTATAGTTCGTTTTCCTAACCCTTGTCATTGATTTGAGCTAAGAGGTCCCCAAGAGAGTCATCTAAGGCCGCGATATAAAGTATCAATGGTTTTACCAAGATAGGGGCTGCCAAATAGGAGGAGTCATTAAATATTGCTTAACGTCCTCAAAGGCCAACTGACATTTCTCTTTCCAAAAAAAATTGGCGTGATTTTTAATTAATGCCGAGAAGGGCTGAACCTACTTGAGAGATTAGAAATAAAGCGTCTTAGATATGTCAGCTTCCCTTAGAAGGAACGTAGATGTTTCAAGGTTTTGGGAGGAGGCATTTCCAAAATAGATTTAATATTATCTGGGTCAATCTCGATCCCCTGATGACGGACAATGAATCCTAGAAATTTCTGGAAAGTAAGGCCAAAAACACACTTTAAAGGATTCATCTTAAGGTCATATCATCGTAACCGTTCAAACACGATCCTCAAATCGTACAAATAGTCTTTTTTTCGTTTACTTTTGATGACCAAATCATCCATGAAGCATTCTACTTGGTTGTGAATGTGATCATAAAAAATATTTTTCATAGCTCATTTGTATGTCGCTTCGGTGTTCTTCAACCCAAATGGCATCACTATGTAACAGAAAATTTCAATTGGTGTTCTGAATATTGTAAGTACTGCATCATCGGGAGACATCTTGATTTTGTTGTACCCTCACAATCCAACCATGAAAGAGAAAATTTCATGTGTCGAAGCGATATCACCCATCATTTTTGGTATTGACAACATAAATTCATCCTTTGGACACACTTTGTTCAAATCCCTGAAGTCGGTACATACACAGATTTATCCAATTTTCTTCTTGACAGGTACAATGTTAGCTAACCACATGGGGTATTGTTCTTCTCTTACAAAGTTAGAATCTATTAACTTTGTTACCTCGACAATGACTTGTTGCTCTATCTTGAGGTGCATTCTTCTTGGAGCTTATTTTACTGGAGTCATAGCTTTGTCCACCCCGAGCTTATGATCTGCCACTTCTGCCGACAGTCCTAGCATTTCATTGTAAATCCATGCAAAGCAGTCTTTGAATTCTATTAACAAATTGATCAATTCTAATGATTCTTCATCATTGAGTAGAGAACTTATAAATGTAGGTCAGGGCTGGTCCCATGTTCTTAGGTTAATTTCCTTCAATTCATCAATAGTTGATTTTATTTCCTCAATTTCTGGCGGAGCATTTTCTATTAGCTAATCAGTAGAGTCATCCTCCACATCGAGGCAATCCTCTTTCGATCTGCTAGTAACAGCCATGCAAAATTCTGAATCATCGACTAGTCCTACTATATCAAATCTGAGACCCTCTTTTGAGTTAAGAGTTCAACTTTTAATATTCCATAATTTTTCAAAAAGTTGTAACTTTTCTTTTGGCATTTGCTTTGGCAAAAATCCCTGTTGAATTAACTTTTCTACACAAGGCAAAAAGTAACCTCATCCAATTAGAATCCTCATCCAAATTTACATGATTTTTAAGATTAGTAGAAGTAGAAGCATAGTAAAATTTGATTGGCTTTAAGCTAGCACTACAGACTTACTTGACCTTTAAAATCTTGATCTTTTGAGGGAGAATTGAAGTAAGGGTCATGGCATTCACATATTGGTTTATCCGAACATACATTGTCTCAAATTCTTTTCTCTCTATACCTTCTAAGGATATCTCGTACTGAGGTTTCTTCTTTTTTTTCATCATTATTTCATCTTCAGAACTTTCTTCATCATCAATCTTGATGGTCGGTCTAGTCCGTTCAACAATCAAATTGGTTCTTCCTCATGCACATCCCAAGCCTCGACCTCGGGTGCGCGAACTAAAAGAACCCCCACCAAATTATTGTAAAAGAGTGGTGGAAGGTCATTGAAGCAGAGTTGAATGGCCTCCCCTTTGTGATTCTTCTAAACCTTCACTCTTATTTGTCACAATTTCACAAGAGAAGACAGTTTTCTTTGGAGGAGTGTAGTAGGCGACATCTTCATGAATGCCAACTTCATAAACAGAAAATGATTGTAAATCTCCCTTGATGCAATGTTTTTATCCTTTCTTGCAGTACTTAATGTATTGGTGTAGAGACTACGGAACCATGTTGTGCTCGTAAATCCATGGTTGACCCAGTAAAGCATTGAAAGAGGTTTTGACGTCAATGATATGAAACTTAGCGGTCGTTACTAATTCTCCAACTTTCATAAGTAATGTAATTGATCCAAGGANAAAAAATATATATATATATATATATATATATATATTATTATTATTATTATTATTATGTACTATGTTTTTTAAATGCAACCAAATCTCACCTAAGATTTTCCTCAATCGCAAACTCCACTACGCGTCTCCTCCTCATCTTTCATTGATACCAAACCACACTCCACTCTTTAGGCCAACCCCTGCTACTTAGTGTTGCTCTCTCGCTTTCCTACCTAACTAAAGTTGCACTCCACTCTTTCAGCCAACTTCTCTTTATCTTGAGAAGCTGTCTGGATTGGCCATCGTGCGATCCACATCAACATGGTCGCATTTAGACCGTTGTCAAAATATGCAGTCCAAATATAATAATTTTCTATCACTCTATTCCACACAACCATCGTTCTATCTTCTTCTCTTTGTCAATTTTATAGTAGCCCAACCCTCCTCATACTGCAAGCTCACCTATTTTGAGTTCTTTTCCTCTCCAAAGTCCCTTATCTTATCTCTCGCACAACACATCTCCATTTCTCCTCATTTCATACAACTTGCTTGGTTCTCCCTCGGTATGGCTAGTTGTGCCCCTATTCCTAGCCAGCCGCTATCAACCAACCTCATTTGGAGAAAATATTATGTATGGTAAAATCAGAAGCGTGGCCGACGACTTGAATCAAACTATGTTGTCGGGCGCATGACATAGTGAAATCACTGTCGTTGTCCGCACGTCTGAAAGATGAACATAATATTTTCTCCCCACGTGCCATCTTCTGCACTCCTACCCTCGTTGGGCTGAAACACAACATAGCTCTAAGCAAAGCCCTTTTTCCACTTCCAGCCACTATCAAAAATTTTTCCCATGTTTCACTTTCTTTGTCATACTCTATAGCATACATGCCACCATCTATGCCGACAATGTTGAAAATTAGACTTGATTTTTTGGTCCATATAAGATTGTGCTTTAATTAAGCCCAAAATCTAGAATAGTCTTTAGAATATTCTTGAAACTCATTTTATGAAGAATATTTTAGAGGATTTAGACATTTTAAAAGAGTTATTTAAATAACTGTAGAATATGTAATTAATGAGTTTTGTAATAGAAGATAAAAAAATATTCTAGAGAGTCAATGGTAGCCATAAGATTTAAATGTGTTGACACAATCATAATGGGGTTTTCATTTAAATGTGTTGACACAATCATAATGGGGTTTTCATTGATATAAATAGATTTGATTTATTTAAGTTTTATATCAAGAAGAAAAATAGAGTGAAATAAAAGTAAGTCTTCCAAGTATGTTGCTCTTCTTTTAGCATTACTACTATTCTAATAGTCTTATATTTCCAACAAAGTGGTATCAAAACCATAAGTTTATTTCAAAAAGATGGTGATCAACTGTAATATCTCCTTTCAATTCCCATTGTTCAACAGTAACAACTATGACAATTGGAGCATCGAGTTGAAAGCCCTCCTTAGCGTGCAAGATGTATGAGAGATGATAGAGAAAGATTACAATGAGCCACAACACGAGACAAGTCAACCCTAAACTCAAAAGGTTCGTCTAATAGATTCGAGGAAGAGAGATAAGAAGGCTCTCTATCTAATCTATCAAGGATTAGGTGATGACACTTTTGAAAAGATTTCTGATGTACGGTTATCAAAGAGGCATGAGAGAAGCTTCAAACCTTTTTATAAATGAGTGCAACAAGTTAAGAAGGTGTACCTTCATACAAACATTAAGAGGCAAGTTTGAAGCCTTAGTTGTTTCTAATCAACCGAAGAGAAATGGGGAGAAGCTAGAATATGTAAGGATTATGGAGAAGATCTTTTGATATTTAGATCCAAAATTTGATCATATTGTTGCCATCATTGAATAACCAAAGAGTTTAAGACTATGGCAATCGGGCAACTCTTTAGTTCCTTACAAGCCTATAAGGAAAAGAAAAAGAAAAAAACTAAGAGATCACGAAGTAACTCCTGAAGACACAACTTAATTCAACTAAAGTTGGGAGAGCCTCAGGTAAGATAAGTCAACAAAAAAGAGGCCGTAGTCGAGGACAAGGTCGTGGTCATGGATGTGGACGAGGTTAACATTCTAACAATGAAAACATAACAATATTAATTTCAGACGAGGAAAATCAACAAGAGGGTATGGAGGAGGAAAACTAAGATTAAGATATGGCATGTCTCAAGTGATATCAAAAGTTTCTTCACTATGTTACAAAATGTAGAACTTCTAATAATAAAAAATTTGAAGAGAAGGCTAATTTCGTAGAAGAGAGAATTCGACAAGATGACACTTTGTTTCTAACATGCAAGGAGAACTAAGAGAATGAGAAGGCTGACAATAGTTTATGGCAACCGACAAGTAGTGGTTTACGGTGGTCAGTGACCGTGGAAGTGGGAAATTGGAAGCATTCGTCAGCTCTTCGGTCCACAATCACACTGTAATTTGACTCCTTTAACTCTCGATCTAGCTCTTCCTCCCATTTCATTAAGGTGGTAGGTCTCTATTTATAGAGCTTGGGAGAGACCTCATTGCAAATAAGAAAGAAACTAGATCACTCCATCAGACTTCCCTTAATTTAACGGTATTTTGTGGATATTGAAATGCTTTAACGATATTTGAGTTGAACGATCTTGGAGCTGTTGAATTAGTCTTGTCGACACATTTGATTTGACTATAAGCTTGTCAGATTTAAAATCCATTTGACCTTCTAGTTAGTCACCCAAAGCTTTTAAAAGTGGCTTTATAGGTTGATCCGGGCTTAACCCAACTCGCAGTAGGGCTAAATTTGGTGTCCTTGGTTCAGTCTCCTGGTGTTTGTCAGTTTGACAGTAAGTTTGCTGAAATTATAGTTCTAAATGATTTTAAAGTTGAGTTTGAATGTTTCTTATTTAATAAATATCTCAAGATCTGTGTCACACTTTGCTATTCATGTTAAATGATAAAATTCTTTGATGACATATCAATACATACGCAATAGTTTTATAATTTTTAAATATTAATCAAAATAAAAAGCAGCCTAAGCTCTAGCATGTGAAATTTAGACCAATTTCGAACTGTTATAAGAGAAATCTTATGTTGCTCATGAGGCACAATCTACATAAAAATGGCTAACCATTCTATCCTCCCTAGCTTTATTGCTCAAATAAACAAGCCAAATTAATATCACTTCATTAGGATCTAAGTTAAGATGTGACTTGCACTAAATCACCACTTCATTTGCAATCAAAAGCCAATAATAATAACAAGCCTTCGTCCCATTAAGTTGGGCGAGCTATATAAATCTTTTCTTTTTTTCTCATTTTGTCATACAAAGTGCCATATTTTTATTTAATCTTAATAAATTAAAATTATTTTTATACAATATATCTAAATCTTTTTAGACCCACTTTTACCTTTATTAACATAAATCAAATTTAAAATATATATACTCTACTTTTATTATTGTTAACATAAATCAAATTTAAAATATATACTCACCTGTCATAAATAATTAATGCTTAATATGAACACATTGTCCGAAGTGACTCTAAGGATTCGCAATCAACGACCATTAAGAAAATCCCATCACTTTTTTTTATTTTATGAATTAAATTTCTCACGTGCCAACATTTTAAGCAATTGACATATCATATCTCACTGGATGCAACTCAATTTAGTTGATAAAAACATTAAATTTAAATTTCTTATCGACACTCCTAACTATTACATCAGGACTCCTAACGTAGAGCTAGTTAGAAAGTCCACAGACACGTGACTTCAAGGAAACACACAAATTTTCCTGTGATCCGGCCCGATAATACATGAGAATATTCATCTTGTGTTTTTTAGGTGTTATTGTGATGATATTGATGTTTTATTGTGTTATTATAACACTGAAAATATTTTCATAACACAATAATACCTGAATAATGCAGAATAACACAGAAGGAATATTTCCCTGCATTAAAATGATTTGTTTTTGTCATGTAACATTATTTTATTGGACTTCTATCGTAACTCTATGTTAGAGATTGTGATGTAATATTTTTCCATCGCTTCGAGGCCCATCCCTAATGAAAACCGAATTATCCATCACACCCAAAACTTAACCCACCACACGCTTGTTAAAACTCCACGTGTCACACATTGAAAGAAACAGAAATGCTAAATGTGAGAAATTAATCCATGATATAGCTCAGGAAAGATTCCTATATTTGCGGAAATTATTCCTCAGTCACGGAGTAGAAAGTCCGAGAAAACGGCTGGCTTCTCATCAGCAGTCCTCTGTACCCGACCCATAAAAAAACTCCCGTGTCCTGCGTGTCACGCGCCCATTAATTATCCGTACTCTTTTATCCATAAATGCGGACCCCACCCCGAACACAGTGGGACCCGTCAGCATAATATAGCCGTTGGACAAATCAGAGCCTCCCTTTCCCTGATTCCCCACTCCAAACACCATCGCTCCCGCTCTCAACAGAACTGGCTCACTAGCCGTTACCTCTCACCTTCAAGATAATATAACCGTCTCTTCCGTCTCTTTCAACTCCAAAATCACTCCCCTTTCTCTTACCCCCTCTATTTTTCTCTCCAAAAACGCACTCTTTTCAGTTCAAATCGTTTGATCTGGAATGGAAGCACCACCATTTTTTGTTCTCGACCACACGAAGGACTACTGGAGGAAGAAAAATCATTTCTTGTTTCAGTCTCTCTGCTTTCTTCTCTTCTCCGCCATGGTAGCAGCCGCGAGCTCGTTGGACGGAACCCTAATCGCCGAGGAAGACTACCAGGGACTGCAGGCCTTCAAGCACGCTCTCATTGACCCTAGAGGCTTCCTTCGAAGCTGGAACGATACCGGCCTTGGAGCTTGCTCCGGCGCCTGGCTCGGGATCAAGTGCGTCAAGGGGAAAGTGATTGCCATTCAGCTCCCATGGAGGGGGCTCGGTGGCCACATTTCAGAGAAGATAGGCCAGCTCACTTCATTGCGCAAGCTTAGCTTACATGACAACTTGATGGGCGGCCGGATCCCCTCAGCCGTCGGCTTCCTTTTAGATCTTCGAGGCCTTGTTCTGTTCAACAACCGCTTCTCCGGCGAGGTCCCGCCGACAATTGGTAAATGCCTAAAACTTCATTCTCTAGATCTTAGCAATAACTCGCTCTCTGGTAACATTCCAACTTCGATTTCAAATTCTTCTAGGCTTTATAGGCTTAATCTGAGCTATAACAATTTCTCCGGTGAGATTCCGGCGGGTATTGCTAAGTCTCCTGCTCTAACTTTTCTTTCTGTACGACACAATGCCCTCTCTGGTCCAATTCCTGATGCCACAGCATATAACCTACAATACTTGAATCTTGATGAAAACTACTTTTCTGGATCCATTCCTGCTTCCTTTGGGCAACTGAGGTTGTTGAGAGAGATCACTCTCAATAACAATCAGCTCAGTGGTAGCATACCTGAAGAAATTGGCTCGCTTTTGATGCTTGAAACATTGGATATCTCGCAAAACACCATTGGAGGAAATTTTCCGGTTTCACTCTGCAATCTTTCTTCTCTGATCAGATTAAACCTTNCTTTCTGTACGACACAATGCCCTCTCTGGTCCAATTCCTGATGCCACAGCATATAACCTACAATACTTGAATGTTGATGAAAACTACTTTTCTGGATCCATTCCTGCTTCCTTGGGGCAACTGAGGTTGTTGAGAGAGATCACTCTCAATAACAATCAGCTCAGTGGTAGCATACCTGAAGAAATTGGCTCGCTTTTGATGCTTGAAACCTTGGATATTTCGCAAAACACCATTGGAGGAAATTTTCCCGCTTCACTCTGCAATCTTTCTTCTCTGATCAGATTAAACCTGGCGGGTAATTTCCTTAAGGGAAGGCTTCCGGACTCCATTGATAAGCTAGGGAATCTGTCCATTCTCTCTCTTAAAATGAATCATCTCAATGGACATCTTCCTTCAACAATAGCGAACTTATCAAACCTCACGCAGCTCGATTTATCAAATAATAACTTCACTGGTCATATCCCTGCATCTCTTTCCCAACTCTCAAAGCTCAAATTTCTTAATGTATCAGATAACAACCTTTCAGGTAGAGTCCCAGCTCTGCTCTCTGAAAGGTTCAGTTATAGTTCTTTCGTAGGAAACATTCAGCTATGTGGCTATAGCTCTTCAACTCCTTGCCCTCGTAACCCATCTCTTTCACCATCTTCTTCTCCGGAGTCCCATCGCCGGAGATTAAATACAAGAGATATAATTCTAATTGGCGCAGGGATTGCTATTGCGTTTCTTCTCCTCCTCTGCTGTGTTCTGTTTTGCTTTTTGATCAGGAAAAGAGCCAACTTTGGTAAACAGAGCAAGTCGATGGAAGGAGCAGAGAAGGCTGGATCACCGGCGGCTGCTGAGATGGATACCGGTGGAGATTCCGGCGGAAAGCTGGTGCACTTTGACGGGCCATTCGTTTTCACCGCCGATGATCTTTTATGCGCTACAGCGGAGATTATGGGGAAGAGTACTTATGGAACTGTTTATAAGGCGACTTTAGAAGATGGGAATCTTGTGGCAGTGAAAAGGCTGAGAGAGAAGATTGCAAAGAGCCAGAAAGAGTTTGAAGCTGAGGTGAATGTTCTAGGAAAGATTAGGCATTCGAATCTATTGGCGCTGAGAGCTTACTATTTGGGACCCAAAGGAGAGAAGCTTCTGGTTTTCGACTTCATGCCAAATGGGAGCCTTGCTGCCTTTCTTCATGGTAAGCAACTGTTCTTTGGAAACTGCCTCATGAAATATATTTAAAAAAAATTGATTTTTAACATTAAGAAAGAAAATAATTCATAAATCGAGACATTTAGGGGTTTTCTAGCAATGAATTCAACTCTGAATCCTATCAGACAGTCATTTTGATCAAAATAAATTTCTGAATATTATAAATTCAAATTCTGCTGATTTTGATTGTAAATTTCATAAAGTCTAAATCTCATGAACCGATAAATTTAACTTCACAGGCGNTAAGTGTTGCCGAGATGAGAATGATTAGGTGGATGAGTGGCTTTACACTTAGAGATAAAATGTGGAATGAATGTATTCGTGATAGGGTTANGTGATAGGGTTGGTGTAGCTCCTGTGACAGACAAAATTAGAGAAAGTCGTCTTAGATGGTTTGGTCATATTAAACGTCGACCATTAGATGATCCGATTAGGAGAGTAGATGTTTTAAATTTGACTTGTGTTAAGAAAGGCAGAGGTAGACCTAGGAAGACTTGCGCTTATTGTATTAAAAATGATCTTAATTTACTAGAACTAAATGAAAATATGACACTAAATAGGACGCAAGGAGAAAAAGGATTCATGTAGCAGACCCCACGTAGTGGGATTAAGGCTTTGTTGTTGTATGCAAGGGGATACTGTAGGTCCCACTTGTTTGAGTAACTCACCAACTAAACAACCTTCTCTGGCAGATAGTCTCTGGAAAACTAAACTGACTTGGGTGATAGGAGCAAGCTTCTTTCTCTCCTCACCATGTCCATGAAGCGTCGGTAAAGTAGCGGTGATTTTTCGGATACTTTCGCACCAATTAGTACCCATTAAGGGATTGAATCTACTCCTTCACATAAGTGGATAGGTTTCCGGTAATCCTGACTCCTCATGGTGAAGAACTTCATCAATAGGTACCTCCTTAGAAATCTGGGCTTTAGTAGCCATCCAAACCTTCCTGTTGTGGTTTCTCCTTTGGGTTCGGGTTACCAGTGCAGTCCTCAAACTTGACCCGATTTCAAACACTGACGACGGGACAACCAATCCTTCAGTAGGGTCTTCAACGATCATAACTTCCTTTCCCTTAGCAGGAATAAGAACATATGACTTGCTAGGTGTCATGGTGGCAGTAGTCACGACCTTCTTGTAAGAAGGGAAATCCTTAGGGCAGCTCAAGTTAAACTCAGCAGACGGTTCTTGAACCTCTGGAGTGGCAACTTTCATTATAACGAATGGGGCTTTCCTAAGAATGACCTTGAGATCTTCAAATCCTGCTCCGAACTTGATAGTGGAAGCGACATTGCGGGCATTGCGGCTCGTCAGCATGTTGCAGGAAAAAGTGTGCATTGGGAATGCCATTGCAGCAGCTTCAAAAAAGAAAGCTTTGGGGATAACTATTTGGCTAATACCTTGTAATCTTAGTGCGAGCAATAAAAATTAACTGAGGTCGATTTGTGGACCAGGTATGTCTTTATTTAATTTGTGGAGATTTTAAAATTTTAGTAAAACTAGTTTGAAAGTAGAAAGATTTAATTAATATAAGAAAAATTAAAGAGCACGCGCATCACGACACAATCCGAATAAATTTGCAAAATAGTAAATCAAACTCAAAAGGGAAAAAGTGCAGTTTACGACCCAGTGCATGACCAGCTTAGCAACGCGCAATGCCCTGGTGGAACTAGTCCACCAACACACCTATTGTAGGTCAGACCCCACATGAAGATTAAAAAGTCATTAATGACCTGCTGAACCTCTTTGTTTAAAGGTGATCAAACAGACGGTCCTGAAGTCCAAAAGAGTTGACCATACTCACCCAAGAAAAAAATGGTTAAAGCATGCCAAGGGAAGAAAGGTAATTTGGCCAAGAGGGACATGGACACGTTACTGATATATGAAGATAATATTTCCTGATTAATATGGAGAGAAAAGCTAGTCCTTAGCGGAGTCGCAAGAAGCTATCTACACCATTTTGGTTGAGGAGTTGCCCGTTGGAAGCTGTCAGCCACTGAAATCAAAATACCGTCGCCTGCTTTGGAAAGACATTTAATTTACATATAAATATAATTTTACAAAAATATGAAATCAAACCGATCTCATATCCTTCATAGTTTAAATGAAAGAGCACTACACCTCAAGCCACATACCTATCCAAAAAGATAAACACAAGACTTGAGGGTGAGGCTCAATCAAATAAATTAAGAAACATATGACATCTGTTTGGTCAGTTAAAATCATTTTATTTGCCGACAATTTCCCCTATTTAATATAAAGAATCAAATAGGGTTTATATTAAGATGGATTTGGAAATAGCTTCCTATAAAGGCAAGCCCCTATAATTAATTACATCTTAGATAACTGAAGCAACCTAAGAAAACTCTCGATAAAAATCAGGAAATATTATCTTCAAGGAGTTCAAAAGGATAGGACTTTTCAACGAGATTGGGCGAAGGGGTGTGAAATGGGAGTTGTTCAAATTTGGAACATTTATTGTAGAATCCAAAGGAGGAAGAGCTAAGGGATGTCACAGATCCGAGGGAGAACCTCGGTTACTTCCCAATCTATCATATTGTTTAGCTTCAGTTTTGAGGAGAAATTATTTAAATGTTTTATCCTGCCAATTTTATGAATTTCAGGCTTACATTTTTGTGAAACGATCACACAAATAGCCTGAAAGATTTGAGGGTTTAGTTCATGACAAACAATAACCTCAGAATCCTATGACGAGTTAGGTCTTATATTGCACAACATGATTGTGCAAATGCCTAAAGATAAGGTAAGGATTTATGTTGCATAAGCAAATAAATTTGAAATCCTATGACATGCTGTTTAATTCTAAGAAAAGATGTGTTGTTGTAGATCCTCTTGCTGATGAAGATGGTCATGTTGCCCATAGTGCTTGCTTTAAGCTCCTCATCATAATGAATTTAAGTTTTCTAATGTGTCAGGTTATAATATCAAATCATATGTCCCTAAGGTTATGGTCATTTAAATATTAAGGGGCATATTATATTTGATTAGAGCTACACCGGTTACGATCCCATGGTTCCCTCATTATGATACCACTATTTTCTATTAGATTCACTTAGTCCAAATGAATTTACTAAACTTAATTCAATGAGTTCCATACTTTCATTTAGACCATGAGAAGCCTCTTTAGCAACCATATGTTACCTCCTTCGAGGGATTCCCGATCATTCAATAGAGATGTTTTAATTTAGTTGCAAATTTTATTTTGTGATGTTTGTGATTAATTTTTGAGTTGCCTTATATTTCGAATGTTGTGGCTGTGAATTTTATCTTGGTTGATTTTAGTTTTAGTTTTGGTTTTACGGCTATCCTAGCAGTTTTGGTTTTAATGCAGGGTGTCATCATTGCTTAACATACAAGTTTTATAAGCATAAAAATACAGTGTGGAAAGTACAAGAAAAGAAGGTATTGTAAATTGTAAAAGCATACTTGGCGAGTCTTCTTATTCCACCACGTGAAAGGTCAGTACTTGTAAGGCATGTATATAATATTGCAAGGAACTTAAATTGCAAGAGTAGCTGAAGGTTTAGCTACCAAACCTTAGGCTATGATTTTGTTGGATCTTGGAAGATTCTAGTGGATAATTTTAGAACAAAATATGACAAGTTCCATTTGCTCTTCAAAATATCCAAAAGGTTTCAAAGTGCTGAGGGAATGACCCTAAACAACTTTGAGGCTCTCTTAAATTATTTTGAGTTCATTTTGAATTTATCATATTGTTCCATCAATCATCCAAGGTTGAAGTGTGACTACCCCGGTGCTCAGTGAAACTTAGTAATTTAATTATCCCAATGATAGGATACTCGATTAGTTAATTGATGTCTCATTTAAAAGTTATGTGAGTGGGTGTCCCTAAGGCAAGTCTAGGTTATTTACGATTATGGTGCCCACAATTAAGATCAGGCTTGTAGTGTTTAAAGATGTTAATCACCAATTATGTTATCTTCTAAATCCGATCAATTGAGTGTAGACATTTAGCCTAGGTCACTACTAAGCCTTTAACGATCATGATAATTGAAAAGGTGATTATCAAAATTTTGATTTTAGTGATATGTATTCTTATCAAATGGTCAAATCATCCTCAACTTTGGGCTTAAGGAAAGTAAATTATCATCTTTCCTATCTTAAGACGACTTTCAAGTCATGAAGATTAGAAGAATTACAATTTTGTTGATGTTCTATAAGGGTGGTGAATGAGTTGCTACTTTTAATCCCATTATATTTCAATCATCCAAACATATTTATTAAGATCAAAATATCCATTTTTCCTTGGTTAATCCTAAATTTTGATTAAGGCGCCAAAGTCTAAAATGACTATTTTGCCCTTGGGGCACTTCACCTCATAACTCATTAACCACAACCCAAATGACTTTGAGGGTTTAGAGTATCATATTCATGAGGTAATTACAATATTAGAGGAGAATATGTGGGCTTCTCAAAATTTAGTTTAATTTAATTATTTATTAAAATTCAGAAAATAGGATTTTGAAAAATTGATTTATTTAACTTTCCAAAATAAAGTTTTATTTATGGGAGAATTATTAGAGGTTTCCTTAGGTCAGAGAAAAACTTAGACAAAATTTCATGATTTTTTGAATTAAATTATTATTATTATTATTTTAATAGGAGAATAAGGAAAATTCATTTTTAAGCTTCTAAAAATTTGTTTATAACTAAGCAAGATTGGAAAAAATATTTTAATGAGTCCCAAGTGATTAGAGAACAATTAAGCACATTTTGAAATATTTTGATATTTTTGGGATTTTTAATGATTTTAAATCCAAAATGAAGCTAAAAAATCAAGTACTTTACCAAAAATAACTTTTATTTTTGTTAAGTGCCCCTAATCACAAGGAACTCAGAAAACCACTTTTCAAAATTTTCCCAAGTGTATTTAATTTATTATAATTATTTTTGTACAAAAGTAAAAGGTCTCTTAGAAAATCAACTTTAATGCTTGGACTTAGCCAAATAATTTTTAAGTTTTTATAGTGGATAATCCTAATTTTTATGAACAATGTTTTGTCAATTTTTGATAAGTAATTAATTTGCATGAATTGATATAAGATATTTACATTTAATTAAATATAGAAATTTAAAAGATAATTCAAAACATCAAGATATTTTTCCTAGATTTCTCTGACCATAGGAAACCTACTAAATATATTCTAATAATTTTTCAAGTGATATTTTGATTTATATAATTAAGTTAGTCCTAAATGGTCACCCTAACTTGAAAATTAGGTCTAGAAGCATAGAAATGCTCTCTAACCTTGGAAAAATCAGAGGACATTTGCTTTATGATGAGGAATGAACCTTAAAAATTTCAAGTCATGGTGAGCCTTCTTTAGTCATGGAGAATTAAAATACCACAGAGGGTATTTAATTAACTAAAAATCATATGTTTGACATAGAATTTTTATTTTTAGTCTACATTATTCTCTTGTATTCACTATCAAGAGGGTATTATTTTTTATTTTTATGAATTTTCTATGCAAAGATATGATTTTTTAAAGCTCTAGTTTTTAAATAAATAAGAAAATCCTGATTTATTTCCTTATCCAGCTCAGCGCCAACGCATCCTAGGCAGCTCCGAACCGCACACGCGTCAGTGCGCTATTTGAAGTCGCAAGCCATGTAGCCTCCACGTGGACCACGCTTTATGAATCATATCTTTGTTTGGCTTCATCACTAAGTAAACGCGATCGAACGACATCTGTTCATAATCCCCAAGTGACCTAACACGTGAGCCGTTCACACTAAGACCTTAAAATCTTTGTCTAGACTTAACCAAATCATATTTTGTTTGTTTTTAAACCTTCGTCTACTCAATAAAAACTTATATGTACAGTTAATCGAGAATGAAATCAAGTCATTACAAATGGAGAATCAAAATAAGTTCGGATTAAGTTTGAGGTTCAATACCTTTGTCTGAGAGGGGAGGCCTCAATTAAATTATTGTGGTAGCTTTGATTGGACCCATCGAACCTCTGTATAAAGTATCAAGCCCTGATGAATTGTCTAGGTATGATTTTAATCAAACTCGATTTCAGGTGTTGGCCTAGAGCTAGGTTAGAAGCTATTTCAGAGGCGGCTTTTGTGGGGAATCAACTTCTTTCACTGTGGGGATGGTGTGTACACAATTAATTGAAGTTTGGTGCACTCTTGGTTTGAGGGAAAATTTCAGTGGAGAAATTGGCTCTAAGGGGTGGCTATAAGTGGCTGAGAGGAAGGGGATTGCCCTTTGGATGGTTTGGAGAAGCTCTGGTGAGATTTTGGCAGAGTTTCCTTAAGGTTCCAACCACTCTCTTACTTGGCAATGGAGAGGTCCATTTAAAGCCAATACCTTGTGGAGCTCAGGGCTTGGAGTTGGGTTACAAAGCTTACTGAGGTGGAGGGAAGAAAGGCTCCAATGGCCAATGGGAGTGAGCTAAGTCAAGGAGGTTTAATTTTGGGTTTTGTCCATTTAGGGCTCTCTTAAGGTGGTTGTTTATGGTGGCTAAGGTGGTGGCTGGCACGATTTTGGTTACTTCTTGGCTCAGGGAGGTCAGGGAGCTGCTACTGATGGTTAACTCCTAAGGGTAAGTGATAATCAAGAAGATATTTGAGTTTAGACCAAATATGTGGTCACATACCTTAAATCAACGAACCATTGATATATAGCTCACATTGGCTAGTTTAGGTGGGTCTAGCCTGGTCCATAGGGTGTACTTGGTGGCTGTGGAGTCATCAATTTGGTGGCTTAGGCATGGTTAACTCAATTTTGGTACATGGGTCTAGTTTGGGTCAAAATGGCCAAAAGTTGGGTTTGGGTTAAGCTAGCCATGGCTTTGAGCCCAATAGATTGATTAAAATTGTGTAAATGATTGTCATGAAGATTTTTGGTGAAGTATTGAAGTAATTTTAAGTTCAATTGGAAGCTCAGTTTGAAGGATTTTGGGATTTTGTTCAATTTGGGCATGTTGGACTAGACTTGGGTCTAGGTTGGGCTAAGGTTAGGGATAAGTCCAAATTGATGGTTGAAAATTGTCTATAGGAATATCAAAAAGAGTTTCCAACATAAATTGGGTCAATTTTTGGGTTAGAGCATTCAATTTGGTCTAATTTGGAGACATAGCCAATTTGGGGCAAAATTTGGGGATTTTAAACTTGGGTTAAAATTAAATGAAATTGTGGCTTCAAAAAGACCAATTTAAAGTTCAATTTGGTATGTAGGAGTGTTATGAAGAGTTTAGGATTCAAATTGGGGCAAATTAAGTAGACTATGGGGTTTAATTAGATGAGATTAGGTCATAGGGCCAAAATTGGGGGTTTTGATTTTGATCAAAATTGAGCTCAAAGCATGGGCCAATTAGACTTGGATTTGGTTTGGATTGATCAAATGAAAGATGAATTTGTGTTTGGAATTGAAATTGAGGGGAATTGGGGCAAAATTGATGGACATTTGAGGTGAATTTGGGGAATTGGACCTTTAAAGACAATTTGGGGGTTTTGGTCAAAATGGTCAAATTGGAAAAATTAGCCAAATTGGGTTCAATTGAAGGGTACAAATTGGTTTTGGAAACATTTAAAGTGATTTTGGGAAGGTTTAGGATGTTAAGAGTATTTTTGTAATTTTGGCAAATTTAGGGGTATTTTGGTAATTTTGGAATTTTTGGGTGGATTTGCGCAATTTGGGTATTATCAAATGTTTTAAAATGTTTTTGAATAAGTTTGGGTATTTTGGGTGAATTTAAGGATTTTGACCAAATTTAGGGTTTCAAGGGCATTTAGGTAATTTGGGTGGATTTAGGGGCTAAAGGCCAAGTTAGACATTTTTGGTAGAATTGGGGTGTCAACCACCATGTATGAGCTATGGACCAATGAAATCCCCATTTGGGTCCTCTATGTACACATCTTATCTAAACCCTAGCCTAGGGGCTAGTGGGTATAGGGAACATCTACATGAGCCTCCAAAAAGATCAAGGGATCAAAGTCAACAATTTTGGGTTTTAGGATTGTGAGTGATTGTGGGTGATAGTGAGTGCAAGTGAGTGAACTAGTTCCAGACCAACACTCAGAGTCAACCCTAAGGTCAAGCAATCCTATAGGGACCCTCTGAGATCCCCCATACTAACCACACCTACTAAGTGCTAAAGGTTAGGACCAATATGTGGAACTTCAAGTTGAGCAAAGAGTAGTTTATAGTTTCTAATGGTGAGGGTTTCTTTCTAGTTTTCTAGGAATATTCAATAGGAACGTTGTCGGCACTATTTTCGGTGTGGGGTTTGCCCGTAGGAAGCTGTCGGTCATCAGAATTGAAATCCCGTTGCCCGCTTCGGAAGGACTTTTTAATTTACGTATATATATATAATTTTAAAATATGAAATCAAACTGACCTCATATTTTCCATAGTTTAAATGAAAAAAAACATCCAACCTCAAATTTTGTATCTACCCCAAGGGATAAACACAAGACTTGAGGGTGAGGTTTGATCAAATAAACTAAGAAAGACATGACATCCGTTTGGTCTGCGAAACCAATGTATTGGCCGACAAATTCCCCTATTTAATATAAGGAATTAAATAGGGTTTATATTATGCTGGGTTCGGGAAAAGCTTCCTATAAGGGCAAGCCCCTATAGTTAATTACATCTTAGATAACTGAAGTTACCTAAGAATACTCTCGATAGAAATCAAGGAAAAATTATCTTCAAGGAATTCAAATGGTAAGGACATCTCAAAGATATCAGACTAAGAAGTGTGAAAGGGGATAAATTCAAATTGTTTTATTTTGGAGTTCAAAGGAGGAAATACTAGAGGATGTCACAGATCCGAAGGAGAACTTCGGTTTGTTTTGGAGTCCAAAGGAGGAAATACTAGAGGATGTCACAGATCCGAAGGAGAACTTCGGTGATTTCCTGAGTCCAAAGGAGGAAATACTAGAGGATGTCACAGATCCGAAGGAGAACTTCGGTGACTTCCGAAGCTATCCTATTATTTGGCTTCAATTTAGGAGAAATCATTTAGATGTTTCATCCTGCAATTATCCTATTATTTGGCTTCAATTTAGGAGAAATCATTTAGATGTTTTATCCTGCAATTTTTATTTATTAGGATTTACATTTGTGTGTTATCCTATTATTTGGCTTCAATTTAGGAGAAATCATTTAGATGTTTTATCCTGCAATTTTTTTTATTTCTATTATTTGGCTTCAATTTAGGAGAAATCATTTAGATGTTTCATCCTGCAATTTTTTTATTTATTAGGATTTACATTTGTGTGAATTATTATTTGGCTTCAATTTAGGAGAAATCATTTAGATGTTTCATCCTGCAATTTTTTTTATGGAGGAAACGCTAAGGATGTCACGGATTCGAAGGAGAACTTCGGTGACTTCCTAAGCTATCCTATTATTTGGCTTCAGGGGGATTGGTTCAAATTTGGAACATTTTATTTTAGAGTCCAAAGGAGGAAATACTAGAGGTTGTCACAGATCCGAAGGACAAATTTGGAACATTTTATTTTGGAGCCCAAAGAAGGAAACACTAGAGGATGTCACAGATCTGAAAAATTTGGAACATTTTATTTTGGAGTCCAAATGAGGAAATACTAGAGGATGTCACAGATCTGAAGAGATGACTTCCCAAGCTGTCCTATTATTTGGCTTCAATTTAGGAGAAATCATTTAGATGTTTTATTTACTTCGATGACTTCCCAAGCTATCCTATTATTTGACTTCAATTTAGGAGAAATCATTTAGATGTTTCATCCTGAGTCCAAAGGAGGAAATACTAGAGGATGTCACAGATCCGAAGGAGAACTTCGGTGACTTCCGAAGCTATCCTATTATTTGGCTTCAATTTAGGAGAAATCATTTAGATGTTTCATCCTGCAATTATCCTATTATTTGGCTTCAATTTAGGAGAAATCATTTAGATGTTTTATCCTGCAATTTTTATTTATTAGGATTTACATTTGTGTGTTATCCTATTATTTGGCTTCAATTTAGGAGAAATCATTTAGATGTTTTATCCTGCAATTTTTTTTATTTCTATTATTTGGCTTCAATTTAGGAGAAATCATTTAGATGTTTCATCCTGCAATTTTTTTATTTATTAGGATTTACATTTGTGTGAATTATTATTTGGCTTCAATTTAGGAGAAATCATTTAGATGTTTCATCCTGCAATTTTTTTTATGGAGGAAACGCTAAGGATGTCACGGATTCGAAGGAGAACTTCGGTGACTTCCTAAGCTATCCTATTATTTGGCTTCAGGGGGATTGGTTCAAATTTGGAACATTTTATTTTAGAGTCCAAAGGAGGAAATACTAGAGGTTGTCACAGATCCGAAGGAGGGAACATTTTGTTTTGGAGTCCAAAGGAGGAAACACTAGAGGATGTCACGGATTTGAAGGAGGGGAATATTTTATTTTGGAGTCCAAAGGAGGAAATACTAGAGGATGTCACAGATCCGAAGGAGAATAACGTTTTATTTTGGAGTCCAAAGGAGGAAATACTAGAGGATGTCACAGATCCGAAGGAGAACATCGGTGACTTCCTAAGCTATCCTATTATTTGGCTTCAATTTAGGAGAAATCATTTAGATGTTCTGACTTCCTAAGCTATCCTATTATTTGGCTTTAATTTAGGAGAAATCATTTAGATGTTTCATTCTGCAAACTTCCTAAGCTATCCTATTATTTGGCTTCAATTTAGGAGAAATCATTTAGATGTTTTATCCCGTTCCTAAGCTATCCTATTATTTGGCTTCAATTTAGGAGAAACCATTTAGATGTTTTATCCTCTAAGCTATCCTATTATTTGGCTTCAATTTAGGAGAAATCATTTAGATGTGACTTCCCAAGCTGTCCTATTATTTGGCTTCAATTTAGGAGAAATCATTTAGATGTTTTATTTACTTCGATGACTTCCCAAGCTATCCTATTATTTGACTTCAATTTAGGAGAAATCATTTAGATGTTTCATCCTGAGTCCAAAGGAGGAAATACTAGAGGATGTCACAGATCCGAAGGAGAACTTCGGTGACTTCCGAAGCTATCCTATTATTTGGCTTCAATTTAGGAGAAATCATTTAGATGTTTCATCCTGCAATTATCCTATTATTTGGCTTCAATTTAGGAGAAATCATTTAGATGTTTTATCCTGCAATTTTTATTTATTAGGATTTACATTTGTGTGTTATCCTATTATTTGGCTTCAATTTAGGAGAAATCATTTAGATGTTTTATCCTGCAATTTTTTTTATTTCTATTATTTGGCTTCAATTTAGGAGAAATCATTTAGATGTTTCATCCTGCAATTTTTTTATTTATTAGGATTTACATTTGTGTGAATTATTATTTGGCTTCAATTTAGGAGAAATCATTTAGATGTTTCATCCTGCAATTTTTTTTATGGAGGAAACGCTAAGGATGTCACGGATTCGAAGGAGAACTTCGGTGACTTCCTAAGCTATCCTATTATTTGGCTTCAGGGGGATTGGTTCAAATTTGGAACATTTTATTTTAGAGTCCAAAGGAGGAAATACTAGAGGTTGTCACAGATCCGAAGGACAAATTTGGAACATTTTATTTTGGAGCCCAAAGAAGGAAACACTAGAGGATGTCACAGATCTGAAAAATTTGGAACATTTTATTTTGGAGTCCAAATGAGGAAATACTAGAGGATGTCACAGATCTGAAGATTTGAACATTTTATTTTGGAGTCCAAAGGAGGAAACACTAGAGGATGCCACAGATCCGGAACATTTTGTTTTGGAGTCCAAAGGAGGAAACACTAGAGGATGTCACGGATTTGAAGGAGGGGAATATTTTATTTTGGAGTCCAAAGGAGGAAATACTAGAGGATGTCACAGATCCGAAGGAGAATAACGTTTTATTTTGGAGTCCAAAGGAGGAAATACTAGAGGATGTCACAGATCCGAAGGAGAACATCGGTGACTTCCTAAGCTATCCTATTATTTGGCTTCAATTTAGGAGAAATCATTTAGATGTTCTGACTTCCTAAGCTATCCTATTATTTGGCTTTAATTTAGGAGAAATCATTTAGATGTTTCATTCTGCAAGACTTCCTAAGCTATCCTATTATTTGGCTTCAATTTAGGAGAAATCATTTAGATGTTTCATTGTGCAATTTTATTTATTAGGATTTACATTTGTGTGAAGCAATCGGCACAAATAACCTTGAAGATGTGAGGATTTAAGTCGTAACAAACAACTACCTCGGAGTCCTGAGACGATTTTAGGGCTTAGATTGTATAACAAGATTGTACAAATGCCTAAAAGATGTGTTTGAGGATTTATGTTGCAC
>JXCR01047372.1:58845-72769 GCA_002079205.1 Phalaenopsis hybrid cultivar | reverse complement strand
AAGATCAAACCAACGCCTGCTTTTCCTGGTATGATTGTACCCAAACTTTTATCTTTCCTGGCTGAAGAAGCACCATCAAAGTACATCTGCCAGTGTTGCATACTAAAGGAATCTGTATGCAGAATTTGTTCATCTGGTAACTCCTCATTGAGTGGGGACCCAGCTGGTAGCGGGTGTGCAGCAAGAAAGTCTGCTAGTATCGGTCCCTTGATAGCATGCAGGGGAATAAAAGTTATATCGAATTGTAATAATATCATTAACCATCTTGTNATTCGATGTAAAAATTGAAATTATTGGATCAATTTTGTTAAAGGTTATGAATCAGACGTATCAAACTGATTCGATGTAAAAATTGAAATTATAAGATCAATTTTTTTTTAGCAGTAAATCAGAGTTATCTGACTGATTTAAAATGTAAGGTGTAAAAATTTATGTTATTTTGAAAATGATTTGCAAAACATTTGTAAGTATCATATAGAGTTTGTGAATTCGTAGAGATATTACAGAAGACAACATTGTGTAAAATGTGTGATTCTATAAGGATGTAGACCGAATGAGGTCACGCTATACAAGCAAGAAATTCTCAAAATTAAGAAAAATTATTCGGCAATTTTAATTGGTTTATTGTAAAATTTTGTTACTGATTCATACAGTCATTTCTTACAATATATCATGTATATATCTCAAAAGATGAAAAATACATCATGCTGTTCGCATAACTGATACATCTATGAGTACATAATATAAAGTACAAAATAAACTGCCTTCATATCACAGGCTGTACATTTGCATCAGCTGTACATTTATCAGTAGAAGATCTTTTGCGAACTACATGAGCTTCTAAACAAGCTGACCTTCTAGGCTGTTATTTTGAGATAGCCTAGTGGTGCAACGAGTTTATAACTCATATGGTTGCAACTGTTCAAGTTCTGGATCCGGCTGAAATCCATATGGAGTTTTATCATCAATCATTCTTCTGAAACTTATCGACACTCGACGGTGCCGAACTCCCGAAATACAATATTTTGCTATGTCAGATCCATTCCCTTTCAGAATCAAAACGGATCCTCTCGGTAAAGAAATCTCAACAGATCCTCGAAATTCTCTTGGACCGATATCTATATCTGTGCCGAATAGGATACTGCTTTCTGACACAAAAGAAACTGTACAAAACGGACGGTCAAAGTCATGATGATCAATATGGGGAGGAATATAATCCGCTTTTTCATAGATGTTGATTATACAACTATTGGGAATACAACTTGATGGCATTATTCTCCATTGGACCAGTCGTGTAATCATCCATTTTGTCATAGGTGGCATTGGCTCCACCTGTTCAGTACAACTCGACGGCATTATTCCCCATTGGACCAGTCGTATAATCATCCATTTTATCATAGGTGGAATTAGCTCCACCTGTTCATGCTGTAAGATCCCCGGAAGAGTCTTATAATTGTAACAGCAGCCGCATTGTATCGTAATGCGACCTTTACCCCTCATCCATTTTTTAGGCTCTGAATATGTCCTTCTAGATAGCAATCCTGCCTTGCCTTTGATTTGGAGGTTAGACACACAATCAAGTACCTCCTGTTATTCTGTGGGAGAAAAGACCTCTGTATATAATTCTAGTCCCTCTAGAATATTGACATATTCTCCCTCAACTATCTCGAAATGTTCAAAAATGTTGCCATTTAACATTATGAATCCTTGCAAGTTCAACATTGCTTGGATATGCTGGATAGTGTATTCCCNTTTTTTAGCCTTGCATTCACCCTTAATTATATATATTTTTTGCTTGGTCAATCAAGCTTGATTCAGGCCAGTAGACATTCCAACGGGTTGCACAACAGACAGTAGGTTGATTCGGTGGGTCTTGCGACATGCTTGAGATCGGGTCTGTGTTCCATAATCTGTGGGATATGATTGGATGATCAGGCTTAGACAGTGCAGTGAGTGGTGGGTTAGAGAGCTAAGAGGGAACTGTACGATCCAAAGTACCAAATCAGGCAGTCGGATTAGGAGGTGAATCCAAGGATCCATATTAAACAAATTGGCTAGATTTGGATCCAAAATAAATAATATTTGGGTCTCTTGAGTCTATAAAAAGGAACCAAAGGGTGAAAAGATTCTCAACACACAAAGGGAGAGAAGTGGAGCAAAAAGAGGGAGATCAAAGAAAGGAGGCTCAATATGGGAGGAGAGAAGGAGCGTGGTGATCCAAGGGAGGAGCCCAAGCCTAAGTCCAAGAGGCGCGAAGGAAGAGAAAAAGTTGTTAAATCGGTGGAAGATGGGGGAGCAAGAGAAGACCAACTTAAGCCTAAAGAGAGGGAGATCAACCCAAAAAGGAGGAAGAGAAGTGGGAGAAGAATGTTTCCTTTAACCTTACCTAGCAGATGCTCTGTAATAAAAAGTTGTCCCGACTTACCTTGTGAAAATCTAGGATCTTCTTTCGCATTGTTGCCACATTTTTTTGGATGAAGAGGACAATTGCCCCTGACTTACTTACCTAGCAGGAGATCCAATATCTTCTTTCCCATTGATATTCCATTTTCTAAATGGAGAAGAAAGTTTTTCCTGACATGACTAGCAGGAGATCTGTGATATGCTTCAGTGTTGATGAGATGATGACATGTGGGGAACCTTAAAATCATGAAAAACTAATGGAAGTGTTGAAATTTGNATATATATATATATATATATATATATATATATATATATATATATATATATATATATATAAGTAAGCAAAACAAAATTCAAGCTAGCAATTAAAAAGGGCAATATATCCATTTGATATATCCTAAAAAAAATTTTAAACGTTACACTATAAATCATTCTAATTAAATCCTTCTTATTCTCTGTTGGTATAAAAACAAAAAAACCCTAACCAGGTACATCTCCATGCATGCTTGCAAGGAAAGTTATCCACCAATGCATACCCAACTGGNATTTTAAACGTTACACTATAAATCATTCTAATTAAATCCTTCTTATTCTCTGTTGGTATAAAAACAAAAAAAACCCTAACCAGGTACATCTCCATGCATGCTTGCAAGCAAAGTTATCCACCAATGCATACCCAACTGAATCAAACTTTACTGCTGCTGCTGATTTCCATAAAAACCACCCATCGCATTGTCAAATCTCGAGAACCCGAAGCTGTCCAATCCGAAGTTTTGCCTCGAACCAAACAAGGAATCATTAGCCACCTGGCTTATGTGGGTNTTACATTCAGCACAAGATGGAAAATAAATCTTTTAGATGTTATTTTATTTAAAAATGAAGAACAGATTATACATTCTACATGTATTATTTTCTGGTCCAAAGAAGGATCCTGGCATTAAGATTTCATGTATTTTTCTCTTCATTTTTAGACTTATCGGCTTAAATGTATTATATTTGATGCTTGTCAGGAGGCATGCGGCGGTAGAATAATAAATAATCATCTTAACGTTGTATGAAAATCTAGCACACACAAGGTAATTCAAGAGAAGTAGCAAGCAGTATGTGACACATTGACTTTTTACATAGAAAACCAAGAAAAAAGAAAAAAAATCACGTGATCTAACCTAGTTGAAATAACCTACTGTAAATGGTTAGTATACATGTTCATTCTTCTCCTGAATTAGGGAGGATGAATTTACAAGGTTTGTCAATGAAAATATACAATAATAATTCATCGGTAATAATCATAGTCTGACTGTAATGAATATTGTTCTCGGTGATAGCACAATACAAGAGACGCAGTCGATTACTATGAAGGTAGTAGTCCACCATGAATATTATTATATATGGTTGTAGCTCCAAATTATCGTATAGGCTGCAGTTGAAAGCCATGATATTAGTTGGTCGTGTGGGTTGCAAATGATTACTTCAGAAGTGTCGGTTGCCCGCAGGGGTCTTAGTAGTAAGCTATAGGAGCTATGAACCATGCAGGTCATAATTGACCACAGTGGCTGTAGTGGGGAGTTATGATGACATTTGTTTGTCATAGCGGCTAGAGTCGGTAGTTGCACGAGCTGCGAACCACATAAGTCATAGTTGATTGTTTAGGTCATAGTGGCGAGCTTTGATGATATTCGTAGGCTGCAGGGGGCGAAGTTTGGAGCTACATGAGCTATGAATTGCGTAGATCGTAGTTGGTCACATAGGCCATTGTTGTGAGCTGTGATAACATCCATGTGCCACAAAGGCCGAAGTTAGAAACTGCATTTGTTGTGAGCCATATTGGTCATAGTTAGTCATATAGGCTATCATGGCAAGTTGTGATGTTGTTTGTAGGTCGCAGGGTGTCAGAGTTGGGAGTTGTATGAGTTGTAAGCCACATAGACTATAGTTGGTCATGTAGGCTATCGTGGTTAGCTGAAATGATGTCCGTAGGCAACATGGGTCTGAGTCAGGTAACGATAAGCAGTGGTAACGTTTGTATGTTGCAAAGGCTGGAGTCAAGAGCTACACAAGCTATAGATTTTATGGGATGTAGTTGGTCATATTGGTTATAATGATGAGTTATGATGACATTCATAGGTCGCATGGGCTAGTGTCGAGAGCTCCATAAACTGCAAACCATGTTAGCCGTAGTTGATTACGCAAGTCGTAGTGGTGAGTTGTGAGGAGAGGGCTATATGAATATGGAGAAAGTTGCCTTTTTCAAGGTGTATTGTCACTCTGTCATAAGGAGGTATTGTTACACCAAATGTGGGATGTGTTGTTAAATAGTCACCGAGGCGTATCATTACACCGTATTTAGGGTACATTGCTGCACCAATGATGGTTGACAAAGGTTGGCAGGTGTTGGTTAGAGTTGTCTGGAGGTGGCGGTTAGAGCAAGTCGAATGCAGTGCCAGTGGCTGTTGGATGCAACAATGATCGGAGTTGACTAGAGGCAATGATACCATGAGGCAATGGTGATCAGAGATGGCCAAAGGTGGTGGTAAGAGTTTGCTAGAGGTAGTGATGACCAGAATTTTCCAGAGTGGCAACAACCAGAGTTGACAAGCGATGTTGTATAAAATTGGTAGGCAGTGTTGGCCGGAGTTGGAGTCAGTTGCTGTCAAAGTGGGAGCCATTTGCCGAATCTATAATGCAAAAGCAATGATGGAACTTAGCTCCTCATTTAAGCTTGTCTTCTTCTAGTCCATGGTCTAGGTCCCCTTCTCAAGAAGGTGTAGGGATTTATTTATAGAGTCTATGTTGTAAATAAGAAAACATCTGGATCATTCTGATTGAATGACATGGAGAGATCACCTTGATTAGAAAATATTTGATGAGCATTTGATTGCCTTAATCATGTCTAAATTGAGTGATTATGGGCCGTTATATTTCTCTATAGAGAAGCTCGATTTAGCTATAAGTTTGCAAAGTTGAATCCATTTAACCACCCAATATTAGCCCAAAAGCTTCCAAATGTAGTTTAATGGCTTAATTTTTTGCTTGATTTGACATGGATTCATTTAATTCTAATTTTGTTGAAATAAAAGTTGTGGATGACTTCTAATCAATGCATGAACTTTTATTGCCCAAGATTTTACCTTGAGATTCCTACAATGCATCAAAATTTATGTTGGATGATGGAAATTTGTTGGTAACATATCAATTGCCCAATTACCCGAAATAAGCCCCTATTTTTTAGCCTTGCATTCACCCTTAATTATATATATTTTTTGCTTGGTCAATCAAGCTTGATTCAGGCCAGTGGACATTCCAACGGGTTGCATAACGGACAGTAGGTTGATTCGGTGGGTCTTGCGACATGCTTGAGATCGGGTCTGTGTGTTCCATAATCTGTGGGATATGATTGGATGATCAGGCTTAGACAGTGCAGTGAGTGGTGGATCAGAGAGCTAAGATGGAACAGTAGGATCCAAAGTACCAAATAAGGCAGTCGGATTAGGAGGTGAATCCAAGGATCCATATTAAACAAATTGGCTAGATTTGGATCCAAAATAAATAATATTTGGGTCTCTTGAGTCTATAAAAAGGAACCAAAGGGTGAAAAGATTCTCAACACACAAAGGGAGAGAAGTGGAGCAAAAAGAGGGAGATCAAAGAGAGGAGACTCAATATGGGAGGAGAGAAGGAGCGTGGTGATCCAAGGGAGGAGCCAAAGCCTAAGTCCAAGAGCCGTGGNTGAACGAGGAGTGGACGAATGAGGTGTTTGATTTGGAGCTTATGAGGGATGCATCTGGGAATGCAGGTAAGATAAGTGCTTGTTTATGTTTATTTGGTTTAAAATGAATGTTATAAAGTTATATATATATATATATATATATATATATATATGTACCAAATATCATAATTTATATGCGTAGATTGTACACATAGTATTCTCTCAAGAGTGTTTAAGAATAAGAGAATTTTATTAAAAGACATTTTTATTAAATATTTTTCATGAAAGCTGTGAGTGATTTTTACTTTTTTATTGAAATTAAAAAATTTGTGATTATACGCTAAATGCAGGGGATGAGTTGCTGAATACATTGAAACTGGCGTTGCATTGTGTGGATCCCTCGCCGACGGCAAGGCCGGAGGTCCGTGAGGTGCTCCGGCAGCTGGAGGAGATCAAGCCAGATCTTGCCATGGCGGGAATGACAGGGGATGAAGGTGGAGGGGAAGCCGGCGGTGCTGGGTGATTAGTGTTTTGCTAAGAGATTTAGTAAACTAATTAATGTTGTTTTTTTATTAACTTTTTAATTCTTAGATGATTTTGGTTAATTCCTCATGAATCTGTGTAAATATTGTTGTTGATAAGCTGCTTATTTGGAAGGATATATGTATTTATAATGATGAGGCTACGATATTACATTCAGCACAAGATGGAAAATAAATCTTTTAGATGTTATTTTATTTAAAAATGAAGAACAGATTATACTTTCTACATGTATTATTTTCTGGTCCAAAGAAGGATCCTGGCATTAAGATTTCACGTATTTTTCTCTTCATTTTTAGACTTATCGGCTTAAATTTATTATAATTGATGCTTGTTAGGAGGTATGCGGCGGTAGAATAATAAATAATCGTCTTAACATTGCATGAAAATCTAGCACACACAAGGTAATTCAAGAAAGAAGTAGCAAGCAGTATGTGACACATTGACTTTTTACATAGAAAACCAAGAAAAAAGAAAAAAAATCACGTGGTCTAACCTAGTTGAAATAATCCACTGTAAATGGTTAGTACACATGTTCATTCTTCTCCTGAATTAGGGAGAATGAATTTACAAGATTAGTCAATGAAAATATACAATAATAATTCATCGGTAATAATAATAGTCTGACTGTAATGAATATAGTTCTCGGTGATAGCACAATACAATAGACGTAGTCGATTACTATGAAGGTAGTAGTCCACCGTGAATATTATTATATATGGTTGTAGCTCCAAATTATCGTATATGCCGCAGTTAAAAGCCATGATATTAGTTGGTCGTGTGGGTTGCAGATGATTACTTCAGAAGTGTTGGTTCCCCGCAGGGGTCTTAGTAGTAAGCTATAGGAGCTATGAACCATGTAGGCCATAATTGGCCACAGTGGCTGTAGTGGTGAGTTATGATGACGTTTGTTTGTCATAGTGGCTAGAGTCGGTAGTTGCACGAGCTGCGAACCACATAAGTCATTGTTGATTGTTTAGGTCATAGTGGCGAGCTTTGATGATATTCGTAGGCTGCAGGGAGCGGAGTTTGGAGCTGCATGAGCTATGAATTGCGTAGATCATAGTTGGTCACATAGGCCATTGTTGTGAGCTGTGATAACATCCATGTGCCACAAAGGCCGAAGTTAGAAACTACATTTATTGTGAGTCATATTGGTCATAGTTGGTCATATAGGCTATCGTGGTAAGTTGTGATGTTGTTTGTAGGTCGTAGGGTGTCAGAGTCGGGAGTTGTATGAGTTGTAAGCCACATAGACTATAGTTGGTCATGTAGGCTATCGTGGTTAGCTGAAATGATGTCCGTAGGCAACATGGGTCTGAGTCAGGTAACGATAAGCAGTGGTAACGTTTGTATGTTGCAAAGGCTGGAGTCAAGAGCTACACAAGCTATAGATTTGTAGGATGTAGTTGGTCATATTGGTTATAATGATGAGTTATGATGACATTCATAGGTTGCATGGGCTAGTGTCGAGAGCTCCATAAACTGCAAACCATGTTAGCCGTAGTTGATCACGCAAGTCGTAGTGGTGAGTTGTGAGGAGAGGGCTATATGAATATGGAGAAAGTCGCCTTTTTCAAAGTGTATTGTCACTCTGTCATAAGGAGGCGTTGTTACACCAAATGTGGGGTTTGTTGTTAAATAGTCACCGAGGCGTGTCATTACACCGTATTTAGGGCACATTGTTGCACCAATGATGGTTGACAAAGGTTGGCAAGTGTTGGTTAGAGTTGTCTGGAGGTGGCGGTTAGAGCAAGCCGAATGCAGTGTCGGTGGCTGTTGGAGGCAACAATGATCGGAGTTGCCTAGAGGCAATGATACCATGAGGCAGTGGTGATTAGAGATGGCCAAAGGCAGTGGCAAGAGTTTGCTAGAGGTAGTGATGACCAGAATTTTCCAGAGCGGCAACAACCAGAGTTGACAAGCGATGTTGTATAAAATTGGTAGGCAGTGTTGGCAGGAGTTGGAGTCAGTTGCTGTCAAAGTGGGAGCCATTTGCCGAATCTATAATGCAGAAGCAATGATGGAACTTAGCTCCTCATTTAAGCTTGTCTTCTTCTAGTCCATGGTCTAGGTCCCCTTCTCAAGAAGGTGTAGGGATTTATTTATAGAGTCTATGTTGTAAATAAGAAAACAATCTGGATCATTCTGATTGAATGACTTGGAGAGATCATCTTGATTAGAAAATATTTGATGAGCATTTGATTTCCTTAATCATGTCTAAACTGAGCGATTATGGGCCGTTATATTTTTCTATAGAGAAGCTCGATTTAGCTATAAGTTTGCAAAGTTGAATCCATTTAACCACCCAATATTGGCCCGAAAGCTTCCAAAAGTAGTTTAATGGCTTAATTTTTTGCTTGATTTGACATGGATTCATTTAATTCTAATTTTGTTGAAATAAAAGTTGTGGATGACTTCTAATCAATGCATGAACTTTTATTGCCCAAGATTTTACCTTGAGATTCCTACAATGCATCAAAATTTATGTTGGATGATGGAAATTTGTTGGTAACATATCAATTGCCCAATTACCCGAAATAAGCCCCTATTTTTTAGCCTTGCATTCACCCTTAATTATATATATTTTTTGCTTGGTCAATCAAGCTTGATTCAGGCCAGTGGACATTCCAACGGGTTGCATAACGGACAGTAGGTTGATTCGGTGGGTCTTGCGACATGCTTGAGATCGGGTCTGTGTGTTCCATAATCTGTGGGATATGATTGGATGATCAGGCTTAGACAGTGCAGTGAGTGGTGGATCAGAGAGCTAAGATGGAACAGTAGGATCCAAAGTACCAAATAAGGCAGTCGGATTAGGAGGTGAATCCAAGGATCCATATTAAACAAATTGGCTAGATTTGGATCCAAAATAAATAATATTTGGTTCTCTATGGTCTATAAAAAGGAACCGAAGGGTGAAAAGATTCTCAACACACAAAGGGAGAGAAGTGGAGCAAAAAGAGGGAGATCAAAGAGAGGAGACTCAATATGGGAGGAGAGAAGGAGCGTGGTGATCCAAGGGAGGAGCCAAAGCCTAAGTCCAAGAGCCGTGGAGGAAGAGAAAAAGTTGTTAAATCGGTGGAAGATGGGGGAGCAAGAGAAGACCAACTTAAGCCTAAAGAGAGGGAGATCAACCCAAAAAGGAGGAAGAGAAGTGGGAGAAGAATGTTGCCTTTAACCTTACCTAGCAGATGCTCTGTATTTTCTTTTTGTTGCTATAAAGAAAAAGTTGTCCCGACTTACCTTGTGGAAATCTAGGATCTTCTTTCGCATTGTTGCCACATTTTTTTGGATGAAGAGGACAATTGCCCCTGACTTACCTAGCAGGAGATCCAATATCTTCTTTCCCATTGATATTCCATTTTCTAAATGGAGAAGAAAGTTTTTCCTGACATGACTAGCAGGAGATCTGTGATATGCTTCAGTGTTGCTGAGATGATGACATGTGGGGAACCTTAAAATCCTGAAAAACTAATGTAAGTGTTGAAATTTGCAGGAGGAGATATTGCCACCATTTAAAAATGTGCAGCCCCTTTCTTTAAGGGTATGAAATACTGAGTTTGCAAAGATTGAACACATTTTTTATGAGTACAAGAAGGTTAATAACTCTTGTGTGATTGAAATAATTTTGTTGGTGAATCAGTTAGCAAAGGGTGCAACTTATCTTCTATGGTGATTTTCTTCTCCCAACAACACTGAAAACTAATGGGTGCTCAAAAAGAATTTAAGACATGTGATGAGCTTGATTGGAGGACAAATACATTGCAGACTTTCCAAGTGAGGATGTTGTCCCTTGAAGATAAAAATATGTGGTTGCAATCCTTTAGGAGTTGCCTTTATATAGGAGCGAACTATTCCCCTTCCTAACTTGACATTCATAGAAGTTAAAGGTGGCTCAAAGAAGCCTACTCCTAATGACGTGGATAATGTTGAAATGAATTAACATCTTTATTTATACTTTTTCTAGCATTTTTATTGAAATTTGTTGTATTGGTCAGACTGATGCAATCATTGATTGATGTGTATTTGTTTGCACGTCTTTCTCTTACTTGATATTATATGTTATTGTTTTCCTTTGTACATCTCTGAGCCTGTGGGTGTAGTTCTTTTTTTGTTTGATGTAAGAAAATTGATTCTACACAACTTGCCACTCAAAGGAGATAAATGTGTCAAAAGTCTTGAATAAAATATAGTTTAATTCAAGTGTTGCCTCAAATAGAAGCTTATTAACTTTTGACTCTTTTGAGGCTTGTTCCTTATTAAGCTTACATCTATTGAGGCTTATCATGTAATTATATATACATATGCTCACTCTTCTCTTTAATTAGGGAAAATGAAGTTTCAAAGTTGGTCATCATAGATGTCCAATAGTGCTTCATTGATAATAACGATAATCTACCTATAGTTATCGATAATAGTAGGCTACAAGGGATGAAGTTAGTTTCTAAGGAGGTAATAGTCTAACGTGAATGTTGTAGATAGTGGTAGTAGCGCCAACTTGTCATAGAGGCTATTTTTCTCTTGAATTAGGGAAAATGAAGTTACATATCATTCATCATAGATGTACAACACTACTTTTTGGATAATAACTATAATCTACCTATAGTTCTTGATAATAATAGGCTGCAAGGGATAAAGTTGATTTTTATGAAGGCAGTAGTCTACCGAGAATCTTGTAGATGGTGGTTGTAGCACAAACATGTCATAGAGGTTGTAGTTGAAAGACATGGTAGTAATTGACCATGTTGGTCGTAAATGGTTGAGTCAAGAGTGTCGGTTGGCCATAAAGGTCATAACAAGAAGCTGCACTAATGTTCATATGCCAACGAGGCCAATGTTGGAGCTACATGAGCAGGGAGCTGCATGGGGCACAAATGGTCACATAGGCTATAACATGGGGCTATAATAATTTTGGTATGCCATAGAGGCTAGAATTAGGAGTCATTTGAGTAATGATAACATTTATAGGTCATAGAGCCATGATTTGTGAGCTACATGAGCTATAGATCACATAACTCATAATTGGTCACATAAGCCACAGTGACAAGCTATAGTAATGTTTGTAAGCTACAGAGTTGGTAGTTTGAACCGATGTGAGCAGTGATAATATCTGTAGCCCATAGAGGGTGGAGTAGGGAGATGCTTGAGATGTGAACCACGTAGGCCATAATTAATTATGTAGGTTATTGTGGTGAGCAATAATATGTCTATAAGCCATGGAGGTCAGAGTTTGGGATCATATAAGATATGATAACATCTGTATGCCATAGAGGACGAAGTTTAGAACTACATGAAATGAGGACCACCTAAGTCGTAGTTGGTCATGTAGGCCATAGTGGTGAGTTGTAGTAATGTTCGTAGGCTATGGAGGTTGATCAAAACTGAGAGTTGCATGAGCATTGATAATGTCTGTAGACCATAGAGGTCGGAGCTGAGAGCTGCATGAGCTGCGGACAACATAAAACATAGTTGGCTAAGTAGGCTGTAGTGGTGAGCTATAGTAATGACAATAGGCCAATGTGGCCAGAGTTGGGAGTATCATGAGTTATGATAATGTTTGCAGGACAAAGAGGCTAAATGTATGAATTGCATGAGTCATGGTTCATATAGGTCATAATTGATCACATAGGCCATAGTGGTAAGCTGTGGTAACATCCATAAGTTACAAAAATCAGATTTGGGAATTGCATGAGCTATGATACCAATCTTAGGACGTAGATGACAGAGTTTGGAGTTGCATGTGCAATGGTAATGCTCGTAGACTACAAAAGTTGGATTTGGGAGCTGCATGAGCTATGGAACCACTCGTAGACCACAAAAGTTAGATTTGGGTGCTGCATGAGCTATAAAACTTGTAGATTGTAGTTGATTGCATAGGTCGTAGTGGTTGGTTATAAAGAGAAAGCTTTAGAAGACTGAAAAAAGTCACTGTATCCTGAGTAGGACTGTTGTAAATAGTTATTTTGGGTTGCATTGTTATATCACATACATCATCTTTAGGATGCGTTGCTTTTTAGGATGCTATGTTACCTTGTAAGGTTGGACGTTACTCAACACAATCCTTCTTTACTTTGCAGCATATACTGAGATTCTGTAATGCACTTTGTGATTCCACAAAGGGTTTCATTGGAATGAGCAGGGGGCATCCAACAAGTGGTGGTCAGCGTTGCAGGAGTGGGTGACATTCGTTGGACCATCTGTGTGTTACACTGGACCTCAACTCCTCCTCAATTTCTCGGGCTTCCTCTGGTTCAAGGCCTAGGTCCCGTCTCAAGAGAGCTCTATTTATAAAGTCTTGGAGATGCATTCTTACAAATAAGGAAGGAATTTGGACTACACTTTGGGACGACCCAGTGAGTTTCCCTTGAACCTAAAGCACTCAGTAAACTTTTGATTATCTTAATGATTCAGAATTGAATTATTTTGGGCTCGTTTGATTCTCATTATTGAACTGCTCGATTCGACTAAAAACTTTTCAGATTTGGAATCCATTAGACCTTCTAATTGGACACTAAATGCTTTAAAAAATGACTTCGATTTGGGCTTGATTTGAACTGAATTGGACTAATTTTGGTCTCATTGTGTTGTGCTCTTTGAGCCGGTCATTTTGACGATAAGTTCGCTTAAATCAGAATTCCAGATGATTTTTATTTATAATTCAAATATTTTTTTTTAATAAATATTCTGAGATATGTGTTTATGATCTCGAGACTTGTGTCAAATGATAAACTTTGATGATGACATATTAACACTATTAAACTTGTTTTTTAAATATTTTTTAATCCATTTTAACCTATCGTTGGCACAACGAGTAGGTCTCTTTCGAATCTTTCATCCGCTATTTTATATAAGAACGTAGGCAATGGAACATGTTATGAAATATTGGATCAACTTCTTCCGGAGTGACATATGGCCTGCAGGTATAGCCGCCGGAACATTTTTTCCTCATACACCATCACACAATTGAGATTTTCATTTTCATTTACTGGAAACAAAAATTGATATAAAAAAATGATAATAAAAATCAGCATAGACACTAATAAGCTATCCTATAATACTTTTAATTCTAAAAACAAAAATCAGCAGTTTTCTAAAACTCTTAACCTTATACCCCACACACCGAAATATATATATATATATATATGCGAAAGACTCTAGCTCGTTGGTGCAACCTCTGGCATAAGTCCCTCTGGTCGGGGGTTCAAATCCCTTGGCACGAGCTCTTCGAATCAGAATCAAGCACATCGGGTTTTCAACCCATATGGGGGAATC
>JXCR01047372.1:41941-58165 GCA_002079205.1 Phalaenopsis hybrid cultivar | reverse complement strand
AATTAAAAAGGGCAATATATCCATTTGATATATCCTAAAAAAAATTTTAAACGTTACACTATAAATCATTCTAATTAAATCCTTCTTATTCTCTGTTGGTATAAAAACAAAAAAAACCCTAACCAGGTACATCTCCATGCATGCTTGCAAGCAAAGTTATCCACCAATGCATACCCAACTGAATCAAACTTTACTGCTGCTGCTGATTTCCATAAAAACCACCCATCGCATTGTCAAATCTCGAGAACCCGAAGCTGTCCAATCCGAAGTTTTGCCTCGAACCAAACAAGGAATCATTAGCCACCTGGCTTATGTGGGTTGGCATGGCCATCGACCTTGTTGGCATTGTAAAATTATTGAAATCGTAGAAGTTGTTGTTCAGCATTGGCTTGCTAATCATGCTTCCATTTCCTCGAGGGGGAGGGACGCCATGATTGTGCTTCCCTTCGTATGTAGTGATCACTGCCCTTAGATCTGTCGATGCCCTCTCTACATGTTTTCTCACCGGGCAACGAGCACTTGTGCACTTGTAGTAGCTCCTGTCAAAAAATGAAAAAAAATGTTAGAAAAATTCGGTGGGCTCGTAATTGTTAGGCCATTTATGGATGAAAGCGATGGAAGAGCAATTATACTTGTTAATTTTTGTTGGTTTAGAGAAATGTACTCATCATAGTTGTATCATTTTATATGTTATTGATGACTTGGAGCTCTAAGTTAGGAATCAAAGAGTTTTCCTTAAGTTGAGGCACTTTCATAAAAAGACTGGTTTAATATAACAACAACAACAATGACGAGTTCTTATGCCACTAAATGGGGCTGGCTACATGTATCATTTATCTCCAGTGTCCTATCGAGTGTCATGTTTTCATTTAATTCTGATAGATTGAGATCCTTTTTCGTTACAATATGTCCAAGTGTTTTTCATAACATAAGTCTGAATTTAAATCATCAACTCTCCTAGTTGGATGATTAGTTTAATATGGAAAAATCATCTAAGAGGACTCTCTCTAATCTTGTCCGCCACTGGAGCTACACCAACCCTATCATAGATATAATCATTTTGCAACATTTTGAAAAACTATGTTTAATAAGTATGTTTAAACTTAAATTTATGACATGAATTGCTTAAGTGGTAGATAATATGACATTACAAGCTTGATTGCTAAGGAGGGAAATAAAAAAAAAATTTAAGTTTGTGAGATTCACCTTGGATTTGGATTCCCCTTCACCACCTTTTGCCCATACTTCCTCCACCGATAGCCATCATCGAGAATATCCATATCGCTTGTAGTTTGAATCACTACTTTAGGCGTTCTTATGTTTCCATTGCCTGAGATTTCTTCATTCTCAGAATCATTTTTTCTGCAGGAGAAAAGAGGGAGAAGGTTAAATTAGATAAGCTATAAAGCTTAAAAAAATGAATATACTTATTTGAAGACTATGCAAAAAATATTTTCTTACAATTTCTTCCAGTCAGGCTCATCCTCATCAAAACCATCTCCCTGAGATTTTGTCCTCATAGAGTTCATATGAAAATCATTTTCTCCATATGAAGCAGAAGAATTCTCAGTAGTTGCTGTAGAATCAAGCATTTGAGAATTTAAATGAACCTGTTCTGATCCAAAACAAGATGTGTTCCTTCTTGTTGGCATAGGTTTTGCATGATTATGTTTTCCTTTGTATATAATCTCAGTTATTTGGCCTTCTAAAGACTTCTCGACTTTCTTTTTTGATGGGCAGTTAGGGTAAGTGCACTTATAGTAGCTTCTAGGATTTTCACTTCCTTTCACTTGCTTCTGACCATATTTTCTCCAATTATATCCATCTTCTGTTCCCCTTTGATCACTTAGGGTTTGAGCCGCCATGATTGAATTGTTGAGGTGCTCAGGCTCCTCATGACTGCTTGGTTGTGGAGCAAATGGAATCATTGATGAATTTGATTCATTTGGATGTTTGTAGCTCCATAGTTGTTGGTGTTCTCTTAGTGCTTCTTTTTCCTTGAAAAAAATATGATGATGATTTAGAGCAAGTTAAGTTTAAATCAAAATATTTTACTACAAATCTATAAACCAATCAATATAAAAAGACGGGGCAATTACATACAGACCGCCTGAAATTTGCTATTTACAAATCAATCATCATTTTTCATCAAATTTTCAATTTCTCACTCAAACATCAAAATTCATTTAAAAACCTCAACCCATATTTTTCAACTCTTAGCAAATTCTCAATAGTTTGATCATGGCACGCATAAATACAACAGTTCNTTCGATTCATTTGGATGTTTGTAGCTCCATAGTTGTTGGTGTTCTCTTAGTGCTTCTTTTTCCTTGAAAAAATATGATGATGGTTTAGAGCAAGTTAAGTTTAAATCAAAATATTTTACTACAAATCTACAATAAAATTCCTTAGTGACAAAAGAGATCATATTTCTATTTTTATAAACCAACCAATATAAAAAGACGGGGCAATTACATACAAACCACCTGAAATTTGCTATTTACAAATCAATCATCATCTTTCATCAAATTTTCAAATTTCTCACTCAAATATCAAAATTCATTTAAAAACCTCAACCCATATTTTTCAACTTTTAGCAGAAATCACTTGAGCTCTTAATTTGTAAATATCAATATTTTGGATGATATGCATGTAATTAACCCCAAAAAAAAAATTGATTAAGACTTCAACTATTTCTTAAACCTCTAAATTTATCAAGATTATTCCAAACTGTCGCAATTTCAGCGTTTGTCCAAATTCTCATAATTTTGGAATACAACTGTAGCACCAAAATTTGATTAGGATGTGTTTTAAAACTATTAAGATGGGTACAAAATAAAACTGAAATAAATATACTTTTCTTAATTTTATCTCGAAGTAATTTTAAAATTTGCAAAAACTATCTTGATCAGATTCTGTTGACCTGACCTAGTTTTTTATTCAAATACTGAAGTTATAGAAGATCATGTTAACTAAGAACCCTGTTACTGAACCCTAGTTATTTGACTAGAACTTAGATGAATCACTGATTATATAGACACACACACACACACAAATCAGCCTAACTATAGGAACCGACACATTATTAGGCGGTGTTTGGCTGTAACTTAGATTTATATTACGTAGAATTTATCAAATTTGATAAATTGGAATATCTCTTCGACATTCCGATGGAGTAAATTCGCGTCTCAATAGAATTTACTAAATCCGAATTTATATCTGGGACGAAACGTAACGCAAGAAAAAGATCAATAAAATGCGAGAAAATTTGATTTAACAGAATGTTGAATTTAATGTTCGGTTTGTTGATGTTCGGCTGGATATAAACTAAATTCATCGCTAAATCCTATTATGAAGGATTATAATGAAATAGGATAGAGAAGAAGACATACCGAAGACATCACTAGACCCGCGGTTGAAGGAAGAAAACAAGAAGGTTGCAAGTTTGCCGATCTGCCAGAATTTTGGAAGGATATATGATCAGAGTAGGACTTGGATTCCTCCATTATTCCTTGGCTATAGTTAATACTGCTATTTTTCCAGTTGAAGGCTTGTGAAGATAAGCTCTCAGTTTCTTGAGAACAAGCAGTCATCTGTCACAAAAATAAATAAATAAGAGAACAAAAAAATATCAGCAACCATGTATTTGTACTTATATGCTTGTTACCATATGTTAAATTTTGTCCAGGAATATATACTACAAATGTCTTACTTTGATAATAAAAGAATATAAAAATAGCTTGCACGCATTCATGATTTAGTTCTTCTATTTACTATGATAGTATGATGTATGTCACATGACTTTAAATGAACAGCTATTTTACACCTTGAATGCTTAAGGAGGGCCCAGAAAAAAAAAAAAAGAAAAGAAAATTACTCATATTTATATGGAAAATAATCAAAATATTAACTTATTTTGTTAATGAAAAAAAAAGTTTATATCTTAATTATCCACCTTCTCTTTCTCTCTCTCTCCCTCTCTCTATCTATTGAGTAGTTGCACCTAAATCTTTTTTACAATCACTTTAGGTTGAACAAAAGTTTTTTTTATATATATATATATACATGCGTCTCAGATAAGTTAGTCGGGCATCTATTTGTCGGTTGTAAGTCTCCTCTAATCTGAGGTTAATTGTCACCGAGTGTAGGGTGTGGTACTCGAATTCTTAAGTGCACAAGAAATAGTTGAGGCTCCTTTAATAGCCTTCGGCCATTCCTTTTAAAAAAAAATGCATGCAAAACCCTATAGACATCAAAATAACAGAAAAAAAAAGAGAGTTTTTAAGAACTTCAACAACTTACATTTGATGAAGAAAGAAACATTGGAGAGCGAAGAAGCTCGGTGGGGCTGATGCCTCCGGTCATGGAGAAGTAAGCAGAACTGGGGAAAGGGGTTGAAGTCGAAGGAGCTAGTTTAAACTTAGCCAATCCAGCTCCCCCATTAAACTCAGCTGAAACAAACCGCGGCCTTGCAGAAGATGATAATGATCTCTCATCATGACCGTTGATGATACTATGTTCTCTACTTGCAGGTTTGAAGAAGCTATGATTGGAAGAGGAAGAAGGTGCAGAGAAAGCAAAGGCAGCAGATGTATCAGAATTCATGGAGGAAGGGAGGCCAGAAGTTAATTTAGGGCAGAGAAAATAATGATTGTTATGGAAAAAATAACATGAGAAATGAGGGCGTTGAAACTTAGGTTAGTTTGCATGAAATAATTCAAAAGATAAGGGGAGAGACTGATTCATATAGGACTATGAAAGAGATGAGTTTCGGAAGGAACAGAAAGGCATTTGTATTGAGGAACAGAAGGGTGTGGGTTTGACCATGGAAAGCATAATTTCAGAATCCGTGCNTACTTGCGGGTTTGAAGAAGCTATGATTGGAAGAGGAAGAAGGTGCAGAGAAAGCAAAGGCAGCAGATGTATTAGAATTCATGGAGGAAGGGAGGCCAGAAGTTAATTTAGGGAAGAGAAAATAATGATTATTATGGAAAAAATAACATGAGAAATGAGGGCGTTGAAACTTAGGTTAGTTTGCATGAAATAATTCAAAAGATAAGGGGAGAGACTGATTCATATAGGACTATGAAAGAGATGAGTTTAGGAAGGAACAGAAAGGCATTTGTATTGAGGAAGAGAAGGGTGTGGGTTTGACCATGGAAAGCATAATTTCAGAATCCGTGGCTTTGACCAGTCGGCAAGCCGGCTACTAAGGTCTTGAACTGTTCTGGCTTCCATTTCTTTTTTGAGAATTGATTAATTATGTATTTCACTCATCAAATGGTTGTATTTTTAATGTCATCTACTTTTATACTAGAAAATAGATGAAGCATTAGTTGCCAGAAATATTTTCTTATATATATCTTGTTATATCTAAATTATCAAATGTTTAAGGTGTAGGAAGTGTATTTCAAAATATTATGTTCCTTTTACTGAAAATGAAATCTAATCTTAAAGATTAAAAAAATATTATGATTATAATGTATTTGATATATACATTCAATTTATTTGATTCATGTAAAATAAATGTACGANTAGGAAGTGTATTTCAAAATATTATGTTCCTTTTACTGAAAATGAAATCTAATCTTAAAGATTAAAAAAATACTATGATTATAACGTATTTGATATATACATTCAATTTATTTGATTTATGTAAAATAAATGTACGAATTTATATACATATATATATTTTTGTTTTAAAGTAGATTGAAAATAATGTATTTCAAAACATATTTTTTTATCATAAAGTAGTGGGAAGAGAGATGGACTGATAGACGGCTGACAACAGTGGGCTGGTAAGCAGCACGACAGACGACAGATGTTGGTAGGTGGAAGCGCCGAGCTGCTGCTTCGGGCCGCAGAATGCGCGGCAGTCGTCCGTCGGCAATGTCTGGCGGCGGCCATCGGCAGGCGGATCGTAGGGCGGCTACTTGTCTATAGTATTTTGCATTAGTGGTGTAATTCAAATTTGACCAAATCTGTAGAATTCTAAATCCACTCAAAATGAAATACATAAACTTTAAATTCATTCATGCTTTACATTATACTAATAATTCTTCACACAAAAACACATAATTTTCTCATATACCTTCAAAAAAATTGTATTACGCCAAAAACCCACTAAAACAAACTGCCCCCAAACAAATTGAGCATTTATTCATAACTTTACTTGCTTACTATTAATTACTCTATTATAATGCTGGCGCTGCGGATTTGCTAAGCAATATTTAGTACAATAGTGGCTAAAAAAATAAGAATTTTATTGAGCTGTACTCCCCAAAAAACAACTTTTAAGCAAATGCCATATTGATCAAGGCTTTGGCTTCATTTGACAAACCATGTTGGAGCTATATTTGTGCTGACTCATATAAACAATTAGATTGTATTCTTATCTAGAATTATGGACTCTATAGTTTTGTTGGCATGCTCATTAAATTATAATAGAATGGGAGCATGCACTAATGATGATTTCTTAACATATTTTTAATGTATATTAAAATAAACTATGGAAAGATTATGCTTGTAAAAAATAAAAAAACAGTCTTGTTTTTGTTAACTTCATCTCTTTCTTAATTTTTAATCAAGTAAAAAACTTTAAATATTATAACATTTTAAAAACTATATAAATTTTATGGGCGTTTTGCCAACATTTGAGTTAATTTATATTGGGAAGGAAATCTTGTACTTCAACCCGGGCTTTGATCAATTAAAAAATCAAAGGCACGCCATGAAAATAAGATCGAATTGATTCCAGAAAAATTGAAATAAAATATTCGAACAGAAGCACATTAAAAACAAAAAATAAACAACCCAAAAAATTACACTAGGATTTAACATGAAAAAAATTGGGAATGGAAAAAGACAAAGGAGCCACAACACCAAGAAATTTCTACTATAAAATTTAGAAAAACATAGAACACTTAATCATATATCATCTTTATAATTGTTGGGACTTACAAGACTTCACCCCAAACCCTTCTTCCTAATGTCACAAGAGAAAAGCATGCTAAAATTTACCTCTCCAACACTTCTCCACGAGTACCCTTGTTGAAAGAATTGCACAAACGTGAGGGTATCTACTTTTGCTCGAAATCAAGAATTAAGGATTGTTTCAGGACCATCCATCTAGCAGTGTGGCCATGCCCCATATGAGCGTAATCTTTTTGCTTTCTTGGGAAGACAATGACCCTCGGCGGCGTGGCCACACTCATGTAAACGTGGTTTCACCGTTCGACATAGCTAAGCGTGTTTTAGGCAAGGCTATGCCAAGTCCACACACAACACCTTTGCTTCGATGCTCCTTGCAACTGTTGTGAGTGCTTCGGGCTCCATAAAGCCCACAATCTCCCACTTAGAAACTGATAACATCTCCATTTGTACCATCTTCATAGTCATGTATCATGGTGTGACTCATATCTGACCACAAACTTCATGGACTTCAATTGATGCCAAGCATTACTTCAATTTCTCGATAGTCACAAATTTCATTAACATGTCCGTAGAATTCTAAGCTACANACATATTTTTTTGTCGTACGGTAGTGGGAAGAGAGATGGACTGATAGGCGGCTGACAACAGTGGGCTGGTAGGCAGCACGACAGACGACAAACGGTGGTAGGGGGAAGCGCCGAGCTGCTGCTTCGGGCCGCAGAATGCGCGGCAGTCGACCGTCGGCAATGTGTGGCGGCGGCCATCGGCAGGCGGATCGTGGGGCGGCGACTTGTCTATAGTATTTTGCATTAATGGTGTAATTCAAATTTGGCCAAATCTGTAGAATTCTAAATCCACTCAAAATGAAATACATAAACTTTAAATTCATTCATGCTTTACATTATACTAATAATTCTTCACACAAAAACACATAATTTTCTCATATACCTTCAAAAAAATTGTATTACGCCAAAAACCCACTAAAACAAACTGCCCCCAAACAAATTGAGCATTTATTCATAACTTTACTTGCTTACTATTAATTACTCTATTATAATGCTGGCGCTGCGGATTTGCTAAGCAATATTTAGTACAATAGTGGCTAAAAAAATAAGAATTTTATTGAGCTGTACTCCCCAAAAAACAACTTTTAAGCAAATGCCATATTGATCAAGGCTTTGGCTTCATTTGACAAACCATGTTGGAGCTATATTTGTGCTGACTCATATAAACAATTAGATTGTATTCTTATCTAGAATTATGGACTCTATAGTTTTGTTGGCATGCTCATTAAATTATAATAGAATGGGAGCATGCACTAATGATGATTTCTTAACATATTTTTAATGTATATTAAAATAAACTATGGAAAGATTATGCTTGTAAAAAATAAAAAAACAGTCTTGTTTTTGTTAACTTCATCTCTTTCTTAATTTTTAATCAAGTAAAAAACTTTAAATATTATAACATTTTAAAAACTATATAAATTTTATGGGCGTTTTGCCAACATTTGAGTTAATTTATATTGGGAAGGAAATCTTGTACTTCAACCCGGGCTTTGATCAATTAAAAAATCAAAGGCACGCCATGAAAATAAGATCGAATTGATTCCAGAAAAATTGAAATAAAATATTCGAACAGAAGCACATTAAAAACAAAAAATAAACAACCCAAAAAATTACACTAGGATTTAACATGAAAAAAATTGGGAATGGAAAAAGACAAAGGAGCCACAACACCAAGAAATTTCTACTATAAAATTTAGAAAAACATAGAACACTTAATCATATATCATCTTTATAATTGTTGGGACTTACAAGACTTCACCCCAAACCCTTCTTCCTAATGTCACAAGAGAAAAGCATGCTAAAATTTACCTCTCCAACACTTCTCCACGAGTACCCTTGTTGAAAGAATTGCACAAACGTGAGGGTATCTACTTTTGCTCGAAATCAAGAATTAAGGATTGTTTCAGGACCATCCATCTAGCAGTGTGGCCATGCCCCATATGAGCGTAATCTTTTTGCTTTCTTGGGAAGACAATGACCCTCGGCGGCGTGGCCACACTCATGTAAACGTGGTTTCACCGTTCGACATAGCTAAGCGTGTTTTAGGCAAGGCTATGCCAAGTCCACACACAACACCTTTGCTTCGATGCTCCTTGCAACTGTTGTGAGTGCTTCGGGCTCCATAAAGCCCACAATCTCCCACTTAGAAACTGATAACATCTCCATTTGTACCATCTTCATAGTCATGTATCATGGTGTGACTCATATCTGACCACAAACTTCATGGACTTCAATTGATGCCAAGCATTACTTCAATTTCTCGATAGTCACAAATTTCATTAACATGTCCGTAGAATTCTAAGCTACATGTGTATCATTTCCAAGAATAAATGACAATCTTCTAGAAGAGAGCTTATAAAATGATACCTCAGTTGAATGTGCTTTGCCTTGGCATGAGAATCAATGTGTTTAGCAAGAAGAATTGCACTCATACTGTCACTATGAAGCTCTCCAACCCTATGCTCCTTATCCAAGTATACCCTAAAGCTCTGCAACTGAATCATCTCCTTACTAGCCTTAGTGATAGAAATATATTTGGTCTTTGTAGTTGAAAGTGTAATAATCTTCTATAAAGTGAAAACCCAACTCACTGTTTTGTTCCCTAGAGTGAAGATATACCCTATTGTATTTCTTCAACATTTAAATCTCTTGCAAGATCTTAATCTAAAAATCCCCTAAATTAATCCAACCAACACTTTTATAGCAAAATGCCCTGTTAATTATTCCCCTAAAAAACCTGAGAATCCACTTCACGACCACTCAATAATACTTGCTTGGATTGTCCATGTACCTATTGAAAACTTTAATATAAAGGTAATATTTTGCATAATACATAAATCATATCATACATCAGACTTTCAACTATTAGAACATACAAAGTTCTCTACATCTATGTTTGTTCTGAATCAGACTTAAACGACAACTCCTTAGATAACTTCAAGTGAATGCTTAAGAGAGAGCATATTAGCTTTATCTCACTCATTTTGAATTTCTATAGGATCTTATCAGTATACTCTATATGTGATAACTTAAACATACCAGACTCCAATTCCTGTTAATTCTCATCCTGAAGATTTTTTTGGTTAAACCTAGGCTATAAATGAACCAATGCACTTGTTGAACTCAAACTTGGCTTGATTAAGACTTGATCTTATTCGTTCAAATTGGTAAATAAATAGGCTTGAACAATTATTAAAAGTTTGGAGTTTGAATGAACTAAACATGAACATACTTGAACTTGTTCATTTATGTTCACAAATAAACTTGTTTGTTTTTTAACAACTTGTTTAATATTCAATATTAAAGCTCGATGACAACTCATATTATATATGATAAATTATTTAAATAAAACTTAAATAATTAAAATTTATTTAATTATAGATTTAATAGTAATATATTGTTATATCAAAAAAAATTTTATTAATTATTAATAATATATTTATTTTATTAATTTTTAGGGGCTAGATGTAAAAATACATAAGAATTATGTTGTGTGTATGAAATGACATCTAACCCCTCAAATCTCACTTTCTCTCTGACTTCTCACAGTTTCGCATCTCCAGTTTTGTTTGAAACAAACAAAACCCTTAGTTGCTAGGGCGTGCAAGCATTGAAGGTAATGACGCCATAGCAGTGTGCAAATGATATTTGAAACTCTCTTCCCTCGTATATCTCCCATTTCCACTCAGCACATAAATCCTACCTGTTTAAAAAGTGGTGTTGAGAGTACAGTGTAATCATTATAAATTATATATGATTAAGAATATAACTAGTGCAACAACTCAATAAAAAAGACAACTACAAAATTATCCCAAAAAGCTAGGAAAAAGGGCAAGTGCGAATAATTATGGGAAAACCAACACCTACTTCTAAATGTGGAATTAGAGTGCAAACTTGGAAGTGTGATCAAGCAAAAATATGAGAGATTATAACTCATATGATCATGGTTCATTATTTATTTTTTATTTTTACAGAGTTTATAATTGATAAATTAGTAGACATGATTAGATATGCAAAATTATTTTTTGAATTTTTTATATGAAGATTTAAATACTTGTATGAACTGTTAGCTTGTTTATAAGTTCGTTTAAATTTTAGTTCACTTGTCATAAAAAAATCAAGTTTAAACATTGAAAATTTTAAATAAGTCAAGCTTAAACAATATACGCAAGCTCCACACAAGCTCAAACTAAACATGAAAAACTTATAATTATACCAAGCCAAGTCTAAACTATGATATTCTTAACTCAACCGACTCGATTACAACCCTAGCTGGATCAATATTCTTCATCTCAAACTCACTTAATAATCTCTCCTTTAAGTTCCTAATTTTTCCATTTTTACCCTTATAATCAACATATGATCCAAATATAAATGGAACAAGACATAAAAATACAGTGTTTGATGAAGTAATAGTACTCTGTCTGCCACTTCATGTACCCATTATCTAACCTGAACCTATCAAAACTTATGTACCACTATCCAAGTGTTTTCTTTAAGCTAGAAAGGCTCTCTTTAACCTACAGACTAAATCATCTTTCCCCAAAATTATGTAACTCTGCAATTGCACCATGTACAATTCTTCCTCCATATCACCATGTAAGAAAAGTATTTTTATATCCATCTACTCAAGATACAAATCTTTCTCTATTGTTAGAATCATCACAAACTTGATGAATGTCATTTCACCACCGGTGAAAAATCTCTGTGTATTCCACCCCCTCCTTCTTTTAGATATCTTTTGCAATAAGCCTTACCTTGCAACCTATGAAATGTCTTACCACTCTATTGGACCTCCAGACATAAGTATAATGTGATTAAGGAACATTATGTGCTCCATTTTGTCAACACTTCTTTGTCCTCCACTTTCCTAATCACTAGTGCCTTCTATCTTAACATGCTTGAACTCTTCAGAAGTAACTGATGTGATACCTTGAGTTCTGACTTTGAATTTGTTCTTATATATATCCATTTCATTAAATAAAACATCTCAGCTTCTGATAAATTTATAATTTTTATTATCTCAAAACTTGTATCCAAACTCATCTGAGTTATATCCAATAAACGTGCACTTAGTAGATTTTAAGTTAAGCTTACTTCTAGATAATGCATCAGCATGTACATATATAGAACAAAAAAATACTTTTAAATGTGATAGATTTATTTCCTTGTCACTCTAGGCTTTATTAGATATGCCTACCTCCAAAGGTATGATAGACTATAATAAATAAGATAAATAACACCATTCATTTATTTAGCAAAAAAACTATTTTGGCAAGACTACATACAACCACATAGTTCCAGCATGCTCCTTGATTGTTCTATTTATGTGCTCAGCCGTGTGATTCTAATGTGGTTTCATTGAGACAATGAACTCATTCTTGATTCCCTATATAACATAAAAATTTCTGAACTTTTGATCACAATACTTGCCCTCATTATTTGATTTGAGACATTTCAACATCAAACATGTTTCATTTTCTACCATAGCCTTTCACTTTTTAAACACTTTAAACATGTTATATTTTTTCTTTTAGAAGTAAACTCATATATTTTATGTGTGATCTTAAATAAACAGATAAATTAATTGGAGCCACAAATGGACTGAACTAGAGTAGGATCTCATACATCAGTATGCACTAACTCCAATTTCCTTAACTTCACCACTAACCCACATTAGAGAATGAAACTTTATTTTGCTTTCCATATATAAAATATTCTTATAAAAATTATAATTTTCATAAAAAACAGATGTACTATTTTCATACCCTAAAGTTTATTCTTTTAAATAGGGACATCATATCTTTCGCACTATATGGGCAAGTCTATGGTGTCATAGACTTGCATCCACTTTGGTTTCAACCACATCAACGAAATCCACCATTTCATTGATCAAGTAAGGAATGCCTTCATTAATTTCTTGAGCCATCAACATTTCCCCTGGTCACCTTCTGCGAACCACATGTGAAAATACTAACGAAAGCTTACTTTGTCAGTTAACTCGTAAAGATTAAATTTCTCTTCAGATTTGAAACATGTCTAACTTCAACAAGCTTCAAGACTGTCCCATGCTTACAAAATTTTTGGCCTTATTATCCACCTAATAAACCTTCTCTAAATCACTCTCGAGTGTAATATTTAAATATCTCTTTATTGGGGCATGTGTGAAAAGAGGTACCTATGAAAGTATGTGTTCATTTTTTCCCATACTTATTATCTTCATTTCAGTACTTATGATGTAGTAATTTATAAAACAAGTTTTTTTTTAAATAAATATTATTAAAAAAGTTTGAGAGGGGGATAATTGAACTAGTTTATAACTTCTTCAAAGTGACATTTATGTTAAAAGTTTTATACTAAAATAAGTAAGGTTGTTATTGAATTATATCTATAATAATAATAATAATAAATTTCAGTGATTCCATTAAATTAAAATAAAAATTTATTTAATTAATTGATTCCACATTAACTTAAAAAACAACCCACCAATTATGAGTAATTAATAGATCAACTAATCTAAAATTTTGACCCCTTTCACATAATTGTAATAAAAACTTTCAATTAGAAAAAATAATTTTACTAATTTAACTAAATTCATTACACATAAATCTAAGGTGAGGTTGAATGTTTTAGACTATGAAATTTGAAATAAAAATTAGAAGGATAACGATTCTCTTAAGTAACAGAGTATACACATTAAATATTATTAAAAGCTTGATCAAATATTATTAACTTAGGAAAATAATAATAATAGTTGGACATTCAAAATTACTGAAAAATAATTGAAGGAAACTTTAGGATAAGACAAAAAAATGTAATAAAATGTGCATATATCCTCTTTTAACATAAAAATAATTAAAAATCTTATTCAATTTTATTTAACATATTTATATTTAAAATAAAATCATTAAATATTTTAAAAAGTTTATGTATTTAACAATTCACTCCATTGATTTTTATGCAAAAGATTACATATAATGGTCTTTGAATAATTCTTAATATAATATTTATAAAATTACTTGAGGACAAGTAATATATAAGTTTTGAAAATTTTGACAATTGTGTAAAGTAGTATAATTATTTGGAATTTTTCTTACATGTTTGTATCATTTTTTTGATTTTACATTATATATGTTATTGATGTATGTAACATACATTTATAAAACAACATTTGAAGGACAATTATAAATAATGACTCAACACCCCAAAACCAAGTGTGTAGCACCACAAATCCAATAAGATAACACTCAAATACTAGTGGAGCTACATCACAATGTCTGAAGTAGGTTTTCTAGTGTTAGAAATCTAAAAGTAAGACACAACAATGCTCAAGGTAAGCAACCTAGTGCCCAGACCAGTGATACACCTAAAATATATAGTGTTTTAATACACATTTTTATGTATATTTTGAGATATTGCACTTTAATGAAAGGTATTTGTGTGTTTTTCTCTCAGTTACAATCAAATGGATAAAAAATGCTAAGAAGAGTGAAAACGGGTCAAATTTGGAGAAAAAATGAAGAAATATGTAAAAATGAACTGGGGCGCCTAAGCGCCCATGACTGACACCTAAGGGCCAGAGGCTCTCACTTAAGCATCATGTACCCCGCGCTTAAGCGCTAGAAGTAGTCATTTGATGATTCATTGAATTTAGATGAATTTTTGAAGATGTGTTTGAAGCAACCCTTGATCAAAACGTGGGAAATATCCCATGGACACGAAAATTCATTCAATTGGTATTTAAGGAGGAAACTTCTAGAAGATTCACATTTTGAAGGGACGCCAAGACACCTTTTGGATTTTATTAAAGAAGACTTGGATCATCAAGACAAGGGGCCAACTATCCATCAGATTTTATAGTCATCATCCATCCAAGTAACCGCCACCGCCGCCGTCGACCACTTTCTTGTTAATTTGAGTGTTAGTTTGAATTGTGAGTGAAGGAATAAAATTCGAAGGAACTTCATACATTTGGTGGAGAGGATTTGAGATAAGTGTTTATCTTTATGACTATGCTTAGTTTTAATCTAGATTTCTTGTTTATGTGCGTGATTTCTACTTTTAAACTCATGTGTGGTTGTGTTTTCTCCATGTATTCTGAATAGTTATCTTTATCTTTTTCCTTAAAATGACAAGCGATTAAGTGTTTAAAAGTTGGTGTGTGAAATATTAGACTTTAATGTTAGAAGAATTTGTGATGATTGGAAACCTTGCACTTCATTTACTTATTGATTTGACCAATTAAGATGTTAATACTTGTTGTGAGAACATGTAAGATCCGAGATGTTATTGTCTAACTCAACAAATGGTTGGAATCACATATTGATTTCATGAATGAGAATGTAGTTCATGGGGTTGAGTGCAAATAAATAGAGAAATAAAATTTTCAAGGGTGTAGAATTAGAGGACTTTAGAGTGACAAACTAAAGCCCCCAATTTGATTTATAGTTTTAGGTTTTGATACAAGATTGTAACAATGTTATGCAAAGATTAATTTGGATTAAAATCATGAAGCCAGATATGGTCATACTGTTATGCTACAAATTCAATTGATAGTGATAAACTTTATAATCATTTTACATAAGTTATTTTTTTTCTCACCACTATTCCTAATCTATATCAGTCAATGGATCCTTTCATGATTATCAATAGTGCTATGGTGCGTGTTTTTAATAATTATACTCCAACTTTCTTGCTAAGCTTTGATACATATGACTTTGATAGAGGCTTTGATGGTGATTTCATGGGTTTGTGGAGTAATACAAAAATGACTTATTGTATTAGTATTTAAGTATTTCATTTCTTTTGCAAAAGGAATTGCTAAAAAAAAAAGTTAAAATGCCTCACTTTAAAAGATATGCATAACCTAATTTTGACCTCTATGATAGCTCTAAAAACTGGTGTTATTTTATATGATTGAAGCCATTTCTAATCTATTTCTCTCAATTTCATTTCTTTTTAAGGATCTATTGAATCAATGGGGCTTTCATATTTAGATCTTAATCATTTAATTTTAGATCTAAATGCAAATTCATATTTAGATCTTAATCATAATTAGATCTCAATTTCATTTCTTTTTAATCATTTAGTAGTTGCATCATAAGGTTTATTATTTTAGATCTTAATAGTTATACTTTTGAGGGTTTTGTATGAATTGTAACATTACTATTAACAATATAAAATATTCATTTAAAAAGATATATATATATATATATATATATAT
>JXCR01047372.1:0-40138 GCA_002079205.1 Phalaenopsis hybrid cultivar | reverse complement strand
AGAATTAGTCAGGGATAGCTGGTTCAAAATTCAAACTTTAATCTTGTCTGCTGTGATGAGGCCAGAAATAAGGAGGCCAAATGTGACAAACAAAATGATATTGAAAGGGGAAATTAGATTAAAATAAGCATATCATTTTATAGTATGCTTCATTCTTATTTTTACGTCCAATTGTCACACTTGAGTGATACGATTGTTCGGCTGTCATATGGTCCATTATAATTGTATTTTAAAAGTATAAATACACCCATACTTTGGTTTAAATTTACATTTGTATATATTCAAGATGCTTAGTAGTTCTGCACTTGTAGGGTGATTCACCCATTTTTATAAGAATTTTATTTAGTAATTTTATTTTTAGTGGAAGCATGATGGTTGCGAATAAATTGAATCCTTTTGGGATGTGAGATTTGGTATAATTCATGGCCTCATACAGTCTGATAGAGATCTTGAAGAAGTGATAAAAGTGAAGGGATTTTTAGAGGGTTTTTTGGGAATGCAGGATTGCCTATGAAATAACCAAATCATCTAGTAGGGTCCACACTATGATTTTAAGCCTAATCGAGTCATAAGGGTGGAGGGTGAATTAAAGTATCTCAAACAGGTGGTGACCTATCTGCAATCAGAGTCTACGAGGCAATATCAACGAAGCATCAGAAGGACGTTCCGATGAACCCTAAATCACTTAATTACAACATCAGGAGGGCACTCCAATGTCCCTAAAACACCATTCGATCAAGATAAATATTTCGGGTTGTCCGATAAAGTTGTCTGGATTCTGGCAGTATTCATGGAGGATGCCACTTCCAAAATTTCTAAATGGAGTCTCGCTCTCTTCAGAAGGGGAAGGAGGGAGGAGGTTAAAGGAGTTCCAAGCTCTTGAGAGTTCTCGAGCTCCACCGCCTCTGGAACACCATCATTCGACCACTGTTGTCAGGCCAACATCTACATTGTCGTCGAACCACCATCGTCGAAGCACCTTTGCTAGGTAATCACCATCACTGTCATCAGAGCACCGCTATAGGGCCATCTCAACCATTAAACCACCACTACCCAACCAACACAATTGTCGTCACCTGATAATCGCCATCAAGTCACTGCTATCATCAACCACAATTGCAGGTCGTCATCATCGCCGCCATTGAACCACCACTATTGTCGCTACCACCACTGTCTGGCCACCACTGTCACATCTGTTAGACCATCGTTGCTGGGTCGCCTCCATCGTCGCATCATCGTTGTCTGGCCAATGTCGTCGTTGCCGCAAGAGCATTGCCATTTGTTCGTTATCACTACCAGACCCCTATTGCCTGGCCATCACCGACGGACAACCAATGTTAGGCCACCGCAACTGACAACACTGACATATGATCGTATGACACATGACTTCTACCGCAACTCTTCCTTCACACTAGTCGAGTATTCATCTCTTCCGAAATGTATTCAACCACTCCCCAAGTAGTAGTCAAGTCGATAACTCCACTTATGTAATATTGCTTTCTGGTACTTAAGGGTCAGTAAAGTCTTGCAATTACATCCACATAGTCAAATTATTTTAACCATATCAGGACCCATAATTTTTACCCTTTTGTATTTTTCACGTAAAAACTCATGTTGGTCTCTCTGTGCATGGCAGATTCTCGTACAACACCAGAAAGATAATATAGCACTATACTACCGTAAATTTATCAGCACACAATACATATGATGTTATTCCATTTCAAACATCATTTTTTCTTCAGCTTTCACTAGATTTATGTAAGAAATCATACATAAATTTACATATTTTTAAATTTTCTTGAATAAATCATTTCGTATGAATTACACCAAAATCTGACCATGTAAAATATATTTGTGATAAAATAGTATTTTATGTTACAAAACTATTATTTTTATTTAGTCTCCAAACATGTGACCTTTTAGTATTTCAATGTCAACGCACATCAAAGCTATTAGAGGCGAAGCCCCAAAATGAGACATTTCTTCATGTCTAAACATGAACATAATTTAGTATTTAAATGTCAACTCGAACGTCATAATTATTCAAATCAAAGAAAAGTTTTGGCATTATTTATATACGTAATTTCTTCAGACCAAATACTGACTGTTCTGAACTACTTGACCTGCATAAGAATCAAAGAAAAGGTTCACTTGAATAATTGACTCAAATTCAAATTTTGAAAATTTAACTCGTGCACTAATTAATTTTAAAAAAAAAAAATCTAAGAGAGCTGACTGGACTCAAAATCACATTTTTTGGGGGGCTTTTACATAGGGGTGTAAACGAACCGAACAAGAATGAACAGAGCTTGCGTTTGTGTTCGGTTCGCTTGAAATTTAGTTTGTTTGAAATAAAANTTGGAGCTATATTTGTGCTGAGTCATATAAACAATTAGATTATATTCTTATCTAGAATTATGGACTCTATAATTTTGTTGGCATGCTCATTAAATTATAGAATGGGAGCATGCACTAATGATGATTTCTTAACATATTTTTAATGTATATTCAAATAAACTATGGAAAGATTGCTTGTAAAAAATAAAAAAACAGTCTTGTTTTTGTTAACTTCATCTCTTTCTTAATTTTTTAATCAAGTAAAAAAATTTAAATATTATAACATTTTTAAAACTATATAAATTTTATGGGCCTTTAGCCAACATTTGAGTTAATTTATATTGGGAAGGAAATCTTGTACTTCAACCCGTGCTTTGATCAATTAAAAAATCAAAGGCATGCCATGAAAATAAGATCGAATTGATTCCGGAAAAATTGGAATAAAATATTCGAATAGAAGCACATTAGAAACAAAAATAAACAACCCAAAAAATTACACTAGGATTTAACATGAAAAAAATTGGGAATGGAAAAAAACAAAGGAGCCACAACACCAAGAAATTTCTACTATAAAATTTAGAAAATCAAAGAACACTTAATCATATCTCATCTTTATAATTGTTGGGACTTACAAGACTTCACCCCAAACCCTTCTTCCTAATGTCACAAGAGAAAAGCATGCTAAAACTTACCTCTCCAACACTTCTCCACGAGTACCCTTGTTGAAAGAATCACACAAACGTAGGGTATCTACTTTTGCTCGAAATCAAGAATTAAGGACTGTTTCAGGACCATCCATCTAGCAGTGTGGCCATGCCCCATATAAGCGTAATCTTTTTGCTTGCTTGGGAAGACAATGACCCTCGACGGCGTGGCCACACTCATTTCAACGTGGTTTCACCGTTTGACATAGCTAAGCGTGTTTTAGGCAAGGCTATGCCAAGTCCATGCACAACACCTTTGCTTCGATGCTCCTTGCAGTTGTTGTGAGTGCTTCGGGCTCCATAAGTACCACAATCTCCCACTTAGAAACTGATAACATCTCCATTTGTACCATCTTCATAGTCATGTATCATGGTGTGACTCATATCTGACCACAAACTTCATGGACTTCAATTGATGCCAAGCATTACTTCAATTTCTCGATAGTCACAAATTTCATTAACATGTCTATAGAATTCTAAGCTACATGTGTATCATTTCCAAGAATAATTGACAATCTTCTAGAAGAGAGCTTATAAAATGATACCTCAGTTGAATGTGCTTTGCCTTGGCATGAGAATCAATGTGCTTAGCAAGAAGAATTGCACTCATACTGTCACTATGAAGCTCTCCAACCCTATGCTCCTTATCCAATTATACCCTAAAGCTCTGCAACCGAATCATCTCCTTACTAGCCTTAGTGATAGAAATATATTTGGTCTTTGTAGTTGAAAGTGTAATAATCTTCTATAAAGTGAAAACCCAACTCACTGTTTTGTTCCCTAGAGTGAAGATATACCCTATTGTATTTCTTCAACATTTAAATCTCTTGCAAGATCTTAATCTAAAAATCCCCTAAATTAATCCAACCAACACTTTTATAGCAAAATGCCCTGTTAATTATTCCCCTAAAAAACCTGAGAATCCACTTCACGACCACTCAATAATACTTGCTTGGATTGTCCATGTACCTATTGAAAACTTTAATATAAAGGTAATATTTTGCATAATACATAAATCATATCATACATCAGACTTTCAACTATTAGAACATACAAAGTTCTCTACATCTATGTTTGTTCTGAATCAGACTTAAACGACAACTCCTTAGATAACTTCAAGTGAATGCTTAAGAGAGAGCATATTAGCTTTATCTCACTCATTTTGAATTTCTATAGGATCTTATCAGTATACTCTATATGTGATAACTTAAACATACCAGACTCCAATTCCTGTTAATTCTCATCCTGAAGATNAACTCACTGTTTTGTTCCCTAGAGTGAAGATATACCCTATTGTATTTCTTCAACATTTAAATCTCTTGCAAGGTTTGAATCTAAAAATCCCCTAAATTAATCCAACCAACACTTTTAATCCAACCAACAGTTGCAAGGTCTGAATCTAAAAATCCCCTAAATTAATCCAACCAAAACTTTAATATAAAGGCAATATTTTGCATAATACATAAATCATATCATACATCAGACTTTCAACTATTAGAACATACAAAGTTCTCTACATCTATGTTTGTTCTGAATCAGACTTAAACGACAACTCCTTAGATAACTTCAAGTGAATGCTTAAGAGAGAGCATATTAGCTTTATCTCACTCATATTGAATTTCTATAGGATCTTATCAGTATACTCTATATGTGATAACTTAAACATACCATACTCCAATTCCTGTTAATTCTCATCCTGAAGATTTTTTGGTTAAACCTAGGCTATAAATGAACCAATGCACTTGTTGAACTCAAACTTGGCTTGATTAAGACTTGATCTTATTCGTTCAAATTGGTAAATAAATAGGCTTGAACAATTATTAAAAGTTTGGAGTTTGAATGAACTAAACATGAACATACTTGTACTTGTTCATTTATGTTCACAAATAAACTTGTTTGTTTTTTAACAACTTGTTTAATATTCGNATTGGTAAATAAATAGGCTTGAACAATTATTAAAAGTTTGGAGTTTGAATGAACTAAACATGAACATACTTGAACTTGTTCATTTATGTTCACAAATAAACTTGTTTGTTTTTTAACAACTTGTTTAATATTCAATATTAAAGCTCGATGACAACTCATATTATATATGATAAATTATTTAAATAAAACTTAAATAATTAAAATTTATTTAATTATAGATTTAATAGTAATATATTGTTATATCAAAAAAAATTTTATTAATTATTAATAATATATTTATTTTATTAATTTTTAGGGGCTAGATGTAAAAATACATAAGAATTATGTTGTGTGTATGAAATGCCATCTAACCCCTCAAATCTCACTTTCTCTCTGACTTCTCACAGTTTCGCATCTCCAGTTTTGTTTGAAACAAACAAAACCCTTAGTTGCTAGGGCGTGCAAGCATTGAAGGTAATGACGCCATAGCAGTGTGCAAATGATATTTGAAACTCTCTTCCCTCGTATATCTCCCATTTCCACTCAGCACATAAATCCTACCTGTTTAAAAAGTGGTGTTGAGAGTACAGTGTAATCATTATAAATTATATATGATTAAGAATATAACTAGTGCAACAACTCAATAAAAAAGACAACTACAAAATTATCCCAAAAAGCTAGGAAAAAGGGCAAGTGCGAATAATTATGGGAAAACCAACACCTACTTCTAAATGTGGAATTAGAGTGCAAACTTGGAAGTGTGATCAAGCNTTATGGGAAAACCAACACCTACTTCTAAATGTGGAATTAGAGTGCAAACTTGGAAGTGTGATCAAGCAAAAAATATGAGAGATTATAACTCATATGATCATGGTTCATTATTTATTTTTTATTTTTACAGAGTTTATAATTGATAAATTAGTAGACATGATTAGATATACAAAATTATTTTTTGAATTTTTTATATGAAGATTTAAATACTTGTATGAACTGTTAGCTTGTTTATAAGTTCGTTTAAATTTTAGTTCACTTGTCATAAAAAAATCAAGTTTAAACATTGAAAATTTTAAATAAGTCAAGCTTAAACAATATACGCAAGCTCCACACAAGCTCAAACTAAACATGAAAAACTTATAATTATACCAAGCCAAGTCTAAACTATGATATTCTTAACTCAACCGACTCGATTACAACCCTAGCTGGATCAATATTCTTCATCTCAAACGCACTTAATAATCTCTCCTTTAAGTTCCTAATTTTTCCATTTTTACCCTTATAATCAACATATGATCCAAATATAAATGGAACAAGACATAAAAATACAATGTTTGATGAAGTAATAGTAGTCTGTCTGACACTTCATTTACCCATTATCTAACCTGAACCTATCAAAACTTCTGTACCACTATCCCAGTGTTTTCTTTAAGCTAGAAAGGCTCTCTTTAACCTACAGACTAAATCATCTTTCCCCAGAATTATGTAACTCTGCAATTGCACCATGTACAATTCTTCCTCCATATCACCATGTAAGAAAAGTATTTTTATATCCATCTACTCAAGATACAAATCTTTCTCTATTGTTAGAATCATCACAAACTTGATGAATGTCATTTCACCACCGGAGAAAAATCTCTGTGTATTCCACCCCCTCCTTCTTTTAGATATCTTTTGCAATAAGCCTTACCTTGCAACCTATGAAATGTCTTACCACTCTATTGGACCTCCAGACATAAGTAGAATGTGATTAAGGAACATTATGTGCTCCATTTTGTCAACACTTCTTTGTCCTCCACTTTCCTAATCACTAGTGCCTTCTATCTTAACATGCTTGAACTCTTCAGAAGTAACTGATGTGATACCTTGAGTTCTGACTTTGAATTTGTTCTTATATATATCCATTTCATTAAATAAAACATCTCAGCTTCTGATAAATTTATAATTTTTATTATCTCAAAACTTGTATCCAAACTCATCTGAGTTATATCCAATAAACGTGCACTTAGTAGATTTTAAGTTAAGCTTACTTCTAGATAATGCATCAGCATGTACATATATAGAACAAAAAAATATTTTTAAATGTGATAGATTTATCTCCTTGTCACTCTAGGCTTTATTAGGTATGCCTACCTCCAAAGGTATGATAGACTATAATAAATAAGATAAATAGCACTATTCATTGCTTTAGCAAAAAACTATTTTGGCAAGACTGCATACAACCCCATAGTTCTAGCATGCTCCTTGATTGTTCTATTTATGTGCTCAGCCGTGTGATTCTAATGTGGTTTCATTGAGACAATGAACTCATTCTTGATTCCCTATATAACATAAAAATTTCTGAACTTTTGATCACAATACTTGCCCTCATTATTTGATTTGAGACATTTCAACATCAAACATGTTTCATTTTCTACCATAGCCTTTCACTTTTTAAACAATTTAAACATGTTAGATTTTTTCTTTAAGAAGTAAACTCATATATTTTAGGTGTGATCTTAAATAAACAGATAAACTAATTGGAACCATCAATGGACTGAACTAGAGTAGGATCTCATACATCAACATGCACTAACTCCAATTTCCTTAACTTCACCACTAACACACATTAGAGAATGAAACTTTATTTTTCTTTCCATATATAAAATATTCTTAAAAAAACTATAATCTTCATAAAAAAGTAGATCTACTATTTTCATACCCTAAAGTTTATTCTTTTAAATAGGAACATCATATCTTTCACACTCATATTGTCAAGTTTATGGTGTCATAGACATGCATCCACTTTGGTTTCAACAACATCAATGAAATCCACCATTTCATTGATCAAGTAAGGAATGCCTTCAATAATTTCTTGAGCCATCAACATTTCCCCTAGTCACCTTCCGCGAACCTCATGCGAAAATACTGACGAAAGCTTACATTGTCAGTTAACTCATAAAGATTAAATTTCTCTTCAGATTTGAAACATGTCTAACTTCAACAAGCTTCAAGACTGTCCCATACTTACAAAATTTTTGGCCTTGTTATCTACGCAATGAACCTTCTCTAAAGCACTCTCGAGTGTAATATTTGAATATCTCTTTATTGGGGCATGCGTGAAAAGACGTACCTATGAAAGTATGTGTTCATTTTTTCCCATACTTATTATCTTTATTTCAGTACTTATGATGTAGTAATTTATAAAAAGAGTTTTTTTTAAAAATAAATATTATGAAAAAAGTTTGAGAGGGGGATAATTGAACTAGTTTATAACTTCTTCAAAGTGACATTTATGTTAAAGTTTTATACTAAAATAAGTAAGGTTATTATTGAATTATATCTATATTAATAATAATAATAATAAATTTTAGTGATTCCATTAAATTAAAATAAAACTTTATTTAATTAATTGATTCCACATTAACTTAAAAAACAACCCACCAATTATGAGTAATTAATAGATCAACTAATTTAAGATTTTGACCCCTTTCACATAATTGTAATAAAAACTTTCAATTAGAAAAATAATTTTACTAATTTAACTAAATTCATTACTCATAAATCTAAGGAGAGGTGGAATGTTTTAGACTATGAAATTTGAAATAAAAATTAGAAGGATAGCGATTCTCTTAAGTAATAGAGTATACACATTAAAAATTATTAAAAGCTTGATCAAATATTATTAACTTAAGAAAAATAATAATAATAGTTGGACATTCAAAATCACTGAAAAATAATTGAAGGAAACTTGAGGATATGACAAAAAAATGTAATAAAATGTGCATATATCCTCTTTTAACATAAAAATAATTAAAATCTTATTCAATTTTCTTTAGCATATTTATATTTAAAATAAAACATTTCATTAAATATTTTAAAAATTTTATGTATTTAACAATTCACTCCATTGATTTTTAGCAAAAGATTAAATATAATGGTATTTGAATAATTTTTAATATAATTTTTATAAAATTATTTGAGGACAAGTGATATGTAAGTTTTGAAAATTTTGACAACTGTATAAAGTAGTATAATTATGTAGAATTTTTCTTACATGTTTGTATCATTTTTATGATTTTACATTATATAAGTTATTGATGTATGCAACATACATTTATAAAAAAAAATTTGAAGGACAATTATAATAATGGCTCAGCACCCCAGAACCAAGCGTGTAGCACCACAAACCCAATAAGATAACACTCAAATACTAGTGGAGCAACAACACAATGTTTGAAGAAGGATTTTTAGTGTTAGAAATCTAAGAGTAAAACACAACAATGCTCAAGGTAAACAACTCGATGCCCAGACCAGTGATACACCTAAAATATATAGTATTTTAATACATATTTTTATACATATTTTGAGATGTTGCGCTTCAATGAAAGGTATTTGTGTGTTTTTCTTTCAGGTACAATCAAATGGATGAAAAATGCTAAAAAGAGTGAAGAAATGTCAAATTTGGAGCAAAAATGAAGAAATGTGCAAAAATGAACTATGGTGCCTAAGCGTCCAGGACCGACACCTAAGCGCCAGAGATTCGTGCCTAATTCCCATGTACCTTGCGCTTAAGCGCCAGAAGTAGTTATTTGATGATTCATTAAATTTAGATGAATTTTTGGTAAAAACGTGGGAAATATTCCATGGACACGAAAATTCATTCAATTGGTATTTGAGGAGGTAACTTCTAGAAGATTCAATAAATGGAGACACATTTTGAAAGGACACCAAGACACCTTTTGGATTTTATTAAAGAAGACTTGGATTATCAAGACAAGGGGCCAACCATCCATCAGATTTTATAGCCATCATCCATCCAAGTAACTGCCGCCACCGTCATCGGCCACTTTATTTTTATTTTGAGTGTTAGTTTGTATTGTGAGTGAAAGAAGAGAATTTAAAGGAACTTCATACATTTGGTGGAGAGGATTCGAGATAAGTGTTTATCTTTGTGACTACACTTTATTTTAATCTAGATTTCTTGTTTGTGTGCATGAATTTTACTTTTAAACTCATGTGTGGTTGTGTTTTCTTCATGAATTCTGAATAGTTTTATTTATCTTTTTCCTTAAAATGGTAAGTGATTAAGTGTTTAAAAGTTGTTGTGTGAAGTATTAGACGTCAATCTTAGAAAAAGTTGTGATGATTTGAAACCTTGCACTTCATTTACTTCTTGATTTGGCCAATTAAGATGTTAATATCTGTTGTGAGAACATGTAAGATCCGAGATGGTATTGTCTCAGTCAACAAATTGTTAGAATCACATATTGATTTCATGAATGAGAATGTAGTTCATGGGGTTGAGTGCAAATGAATAGAAAAATAAACTTTCAAGGGTGTAGAATTAGAGGACTATAAAGTGACAGACTAAAGCCACCAATTTGATTTATAGTTTTAGGTTTTGATACAAGATAGTCATAATGTTATGCTAAGATTAATTTTGATTAAAATCATGAAGCCAGATGGTCATAATGTTATGCTACAAAGTTAATTAATAATGTTAAGATTTATAATCATTTTACATCAATTGTTTTTTTTTCACCACTATTCTTAATCTATATCAGTCAATGGATCTTTTCATGATTATCAATAGTGCTATGGTGTGTGTTGTTAATAATTATAATCCAACTTTCTTTCTAAGCTCTGATACATATGGCTTTGATAGAGGCTTTGATGGTGATTTCATGGGTTTGTGGAGTAATTAACAAATGAATTATTGTATTAATATTTAAGTATTTCATTGGCAAAAAAAAATGTTAAAATGCCTTGCTTTAAAAGATATGCATAACCTAATTTTGACCTCTATGATAGCTCTAAAAACTGGTGTTATTTTATATGATTGAAGCCATTTCTAAGCTATTTCTCTAAATTTCATTTCTTTTTAAGGATCTATTGAATCAATGGATTCCTATTTAAAAGATGCATTTGTCATTTTGTTTTTTTTAATCATTTAGTAGTTGCATCTTAAGGTTTATTACTTTAGATCTTAATAGTTGTACTTATGAGGGTTTTGTATGAATTGTAACATTACTAGTAACAATATAAAATATTCATTTGAAAAGAAAAAAATATATATAAACGTTAAAAAATTTTCTCTAGTAATCATATGGAGTACGAGGCTCCTTAGGAAGCTAAATTATAAATAGAGATAAGTATCCAAGTATACTCGACGCCTACAGTTTGTAGTTTTGAAGATCATTTTAGAGGTTTAAAATGTAATGGCCCATGTCTCCTTTGAGGTTTTCTCACACACAAAAAAAAAATAATTGAGAAAAAAAAAATAGAGTTAGGTAGGTCTCATATAGAGAGTTGTTGAAAAGAATTTATCAAAGACTAAAAATATGATGACTTAATATTGAATTGATGTATATGAGTAAGGTAAACTTAGTTTGTCATAGGAGTCATAGGGGTTGACTTGAACCAATAAGAAATAAGTTTTATGATGTGTTGCCATTCAAGGTTTAGTGATGGTGGACACCAGGGTTAGGGTGTCATCTTCTGAATGATNCTTAATATTGAATTGATGTATATGAGTAAGGTAAACTTAGTTTGTCATAGGAGTCATAGGGGTTGACTTGAAGCAATAAGAAATAAGTTTTATGATGTGTTGCCATTCAAGGGTTAGTGATGGTGGACACCAGGGTTAGGGTGTCATCTTCTGAATGAGTTAGTATTGGTCCATGTTGATTGGTGACATGCTTTTCTTTCAAAAACAAATGACACTTTCTAATTGTCTCCCTCAAAAGAAAAGGACTCTTTCCAATTCTTTATATATGTAGATTATTATTAAAATAGTACTAGTTTAACATTATATGATAGATTAGAGAGAGAAAGCTATCTCCACCTTCGACGGACAAAAATTATGTTGTATCAGACCTATTCGGTGGCAAAATGAATAAAGAATGTGTTCTTCTTTGTGAGGAAGCATCAAATATTTGATAAGGCGTAGACTATTATTAGGGTATCTATCAATTATAACGCAATTTCATTAAGTCTCCATGACTCATTCTCCTTCTGCATGGCACCAATTTTGACGCACATGAGCTTAGAAAAATCTGAAGGTGAAAATGGACGTCTGCAAGTTGCTGAATATTTTCTATCGCTTGTCTCTAGGGCTGTCAAAAAAGCTCGTTGTTCGTGAATAGTTCTTGTTCGGTTCGTCAATGAGTTTGTGTTTGATTCGTTCGATAAGTAAACAAGACGAACGTGAATTTTTTTTTTGTTCGGTTAGTTAAACGAACCAAACACGAACAGCGATTNAAATTAAATTTTATAAATTATAATATATAATAAATTAATAATAATAATATATCAATATACTATATTAGTAATGTACTAATATAGATATTATATATTTATATAATATAAGTTTTATAATTAATATAATATATTATTTATATATATTAATATTATGTATGTCAAACTGACTCGTTTTTCGCGAACAGGTCGTGTTCGGCTCGTTCGTTAAGAAACGAACACGAACAGTGACTTCACGAACGATTTCAAACACGAGCTTATTTCAAACAAACTAAATTTCAAACAAACCAACCACAAACACAAGCTCTGTTCGTCCGTTTTCGGTTCGTTTACACCCCTACTTGTCTCATTATTAATATTTTAATAATTACATGCTTATTATTTCACTAAAATAGTCAAGCCTAATGTATGTTAATCTGCCTTTATTTTAAATAACTCATATTGCTCTTTTCCTTACTAAGAGTATGTTAAAAGATGACATTTGAAATAACTTAAAATAATTATAAGCTGCACAAAAGATTAAAACGCATATTTTAGAAAAATAAAGGAGCAATTTTTATATAAGAAGAAGAAAGAATTAGTCAGGGATAGCTGGTTCAAAATTCAAACTTTAATCTTGTCTGCTGTGATGAGGCCAGAAATAAGGAGGCCAAATGTGACAAACAAAATGATATTGAAAGGGGAAATTAGATTAAAATAAGCATATCATTTTATAGTATGCTTCATTCTTATTTTTACGTCCAATTGTCACACTTGAGTGATACAATTGTTCGGCTGTCATATGGTCCATTGTATTTGTATTTTAAAAGTATAAATACACCCATACTTTGGTTTAAATTTACATTTGTATATATTTAAGATGCTTAGTAGTTCTGCACTTGTTGTGTGATTCACCCATTTTTATAAGAATTTTATTTTTAATGAAAGCTTAATAGTTTCGAATAAATTGATTCCTTTTGGGATGTGAAATCCGGTATAATTCATGGCCTCATACAGTCTGATAGAGATCTTGAAGAAGCGATAAAAGTGAAGGGATTTTTTGAGGGTTTTCTGGGAATGTAGGATTGCCCATGAAATAACCAAATAATCTAGTAGGGTCCACACTATGCTTTTAAGCCTAATCGAGTCATAAGGGTAGAGGGTGAATTAAAGTATCTCAAATGGGTGGTGAACTATCTGCAATCAGAGTCTACGAGGCAATATCAATGAAGCATCAAAAGGACGTTCCGATGAACCCTAAATCACTTAATTACAACATCAGGAGGGCATTCCAATGTCCCTAAAACACCATTCGATCAAGATAAATATTTCGGGTTGTCCAATAAAGTTGTCTGGATTTTGGCAGTATTCATGGAGGATGCCACTTCCAAAATTTCTAAATAGAGTCTCGCTCTCTTCAGAAGGGAAAGGAGGGAGGAGGTTAAAGGAGTTCCAAGCTCTTGAGAGTTCTCGAGCTCCACCGCCTCTTGAACACCATCATTGGACCACTATTGTCAGACCAACATCTACATCGTCGTCGAACCACCATCGTTGAAGCACCTTTGCTCGGTAATCACCATCACTGTCATCAGAGCACCGCTATAGAGCCATCTCAACCATTAAACCACCAATACCCAACCAACACAATTGTTGTCACTTGATAATCGCCATCAAGTCACTGCTATCATCAACCACAATTGCAGGTCGTCGTCATCGCCGCCATTGAACCACCACTAGTGTCGCTACCACCACTGCCTGGCCACCACTGTCAAATCTGTCAGGCCATCGTTGCCGAGTTGCCTCCATCGTCGCACCATCGTTGTCTGGCCAATGTTGTCGTTGCCGCAAGAGCACTGCCATTCGTTCGTTATCACTACCAGGCCCCTGTTACCTGGCCATCACCGACGGACAACCAATGTTAGGCCACCGCTACTAACAACACTGACATATGATTGTATGACACATGACTTCTACCGTAGGTCTTCCTTCACACTAGTCGAGTAGTCATCTCTTCCGAAATGTATTCCACCACTCCCTAAGTAGTAGTCAAGTCGATAACTCCACTTATGTAATATTGCTTTCTGCTACTTAACGGTCAGTAAAGTCTTGCAATTACATCCACATAGTCAAATTATTTTAACCATATCAGGACCCATAATTTTTACCCTTTTGTATTTTTCTCGTAAAAAAACTCATTTTGGTCTCTCTGTGCATGACAGATTCTCGTACAACACCAGAAAGATAATATAGCACTATACTGCCGTAAATTTACCAGCACACAATACATATGATGTTATTCCATTTCAAACATCATTTTTTCTTCAGCTTTCACTAGATTTATGTAAGAAATCATACATAAATTTACATATTTTTAAATTTTCTTGAATAAATCATTTCGTATGAATTACACCAAAATCTGACCATGTAAAATATATTTGTGATAAAATAGTATTTTATGTTACAAAACTATATAGTCTCCAAACATGTGATCTTTTAGTATTTCAATGTCAACGCACATCAAAACCATTAGAGGCGAAGCCCCAAAATGAGACATTTCTTCATGTCTAAACATGAATATAATTTAGTATTTAAATGTCAACTCGAACGTCATAATTATTCAAATCAAAGAAAAGTTTTGGCATTATTTATATACGTAATTTCTTCGGACCAAATACTGACTGTTCTGAACTACTTGACCTGCATAAGAATCAAAAAAAGGTTCACTTGAATAATTGACTCAATTTCAAAATTTGAAAATTTAACTCGTGCACTAATTAATTAAAAAAGAAATCTAAGAGAGCTGACTGGACTCAAAATCACATTTTTTTGGGGGCTTTTACATAGGGGTGTAAACGAGCCGAACAAGAATGAACAGAGCTTGCGTTCGTGTTCGGTTCGTTTGAAATTTAGTTTGCTTGAAATAAACTCATGTTCGAAATTGTTCGTGAAGTCACTGTTCGTGTTCGTTTCTTAACGAACTAGCCGAACACGAGCTGTTCGGNTATCTGGAGTATGTTTAACATTGGCCATCTCTCTCACAATATCATCATGCATCCTAAAAAAGATACTCTCTACACCAATAGTACGATAAGCTTGATTGTTGCTCATAGTCACTGTACTGCTATCTAACTCCTTATATGTACATAACCATCTTCGATGAGAACAAATGTGATAGGTTACACCTGTGCCCAGAATAAGAATGATTCATCTGTAAAAAAACTGTGAGAAACTGCATATAACGATACGTCTGAGTTCACTCTTTCACATCTTTTCATAATAATATTAGCATTCACCTCAAATGCAACTTGCTTTCCCTTCTCCTTCAATTTCAGACAATCTTTCTTCCAATGATCAGTTTTAAAATAGAAAACATTATGATTTTTCCTAACAATGAGCCCACATATATATATATGTATCAGCACACAAAATTGCATGTATAAGACTAATATTTAGCTAAAAGGATGGAGACATTTATCTTCATAATTATTTATTTAATTATTTAATTTGAAATAAGAACGAGAAGTCACAAATGTATGGTTGATCGAAGAAGAGCTAAGACCATAAATACTGGAATAAGCTAACACGTATATCTATAATCATTCATTAAAAAACTTGAATAGCAAAACGGGGACATTTACATGCATACCACCCAATTTTTTTGCGAGAACAATGTGGAAATGAAGAAATTCACACAATAATAATCAAACACAAAAGATTTTTGTGGTTCAGCGTTAAGTTGATTCGCCTACGTCCACGGGGAGAGAGATTCCACTAGCAGTGGATGGGGGGAAGGAAAAAAATGGCTTGGGGTTACTTTTGAACTTCTCACCACACTTCTCTCATGAACCCCAAGTCCTTTTAATAGCAGAGTATTAGAGCATACAAGTAAATAAAGCCAAAAGATGAAATTATTTTTAGTTACAAGAAAAGTCATAAATAAAATAATCTCCACCTCGTCTCTTACTTGCAGGTAAGTGATAGATAACCAAATGAGCTTCAAAATCCAATTCAATTGCACCAAATGGTTACCTATGTACGCCCCTCCCGAAGGGATCAAGCCTTGCATAGTTCTTCAAAATGGCCGACTGGACAATCAGTCCTGAGCTCAAATATTCACCAAACTCCTGCAATATGTGAATTTCTGGACTGGTAGTACCTTTGTGAGCATGTCCGTTGGATTTTTCTTCGTATATATGTTCTTCAACGAAACTTGTCATTATCAATCAAGCACCGAATAAAGTGGTACCTCACATTAAGGTGTTTAGTACGAGTATGATGAACTTGATTTGTGGCAAAGAATATTACACTCTAACTGTCACACAACACTGACAAAGACCCATGATCAATTCAGAAGTCATCTAATAGGCTCTGCATCCATATTGCTTCCTTCTTCACCTCTTTTACTAGCATTTACCCAACAATAGTAGACTGAAGAACTAACCACCAACTGATTGGACCTCTTGCCAATGTGAATAAATAGATGATATACCAAAAATATATGTATTTTTAGACCCATATTTTATATTCATTTTTTGCGATATTGCACTTTAATGAAAGATATTTTTCATGTTTTCTTGCAGGTTGTTGATTTTTAGGACTTGGAGCAAAACAGAAGTAGAAATGATGAAATTTGGAGTCAAAATGGAGAATATGAAAATTTGTACAGGATTGGGCGCCGACGGCGCCGTTTGACAGAGAGCAGCGAATTAAATGGAAGACCATTGGTGTCGACGGTGCCATTGTTGGTGCAAACCTTGTTTCTAGAAGATTCGACAAATTTAGATGCTTTTTGAAAATTTTTTGGATGCACATATTGGAGAACAAACACTAGGCTTTATTTGAGGCCAAAATTGATCAGAAAAGTGACTCTTCCCGACTTCTCTTCGCCNAAATTTAGATGCTTTTTGAAAATTTTTTGGATGCACATATTGGAGAACAAACACTAGGCTTTATTTGAGGCCGAAATTGATCAGAAAAGTGACTCTTCCCGACTTCTCTTCGCTCAAAATTTAACCTCCTATGCACCATACACTCTTTCATTTCATTTCACAACCATTTAGAGTTCATTATTCTTATAATTTAGAGTTTTTGTGGTGAGATTAAGTGTAAATTTTTCTCTAAGAGATTTTGGAGAAGGAGAAAAGTGAGAGATTTCTTCTTCCTATATTTCCTAGGAGATGCTATAAGTGATTTGCTTTGAGAAAAGTTTAATAGTGTTGTATGAACTTTCTTTTATATATGAAATTTATGTTTTGTTGTATCTTTCTCATGATGTCTGAATAGTTTCATTTATCTTTCTCCCTACTCTGAGATATGGTGAAATAAAGAAATAATATGGATGTGCCAATGTTAAAATATAAAATAAATTGTGATGATTTTTCAACTTCAAACTTAATTTAATTTTCGATCTGGCTGTTACATAGCAGAGTCAACTTTATAATTTTTACACAACTATATTTCCTCGGGATCAATAGACAACCATAGATCTTCTTTTATTCATATCATTTGCATAGTCTGAGTCAGTATATAATACACACAAATCTGCAGTAGATGAATGTCTCTCAAATACCAAGCCAACGTCAATTGTACCCTTTAGAGGGCTCATAATACTCTTCACAGTATGTCAATATTTTCTTCTTGGATCATGCATGAACCTGCTCACAACACCATCTGTTTGTGTAATGTCTGTTCTAATACGAACCATAACATACATCTGATTACCCATTAGACTAGCATAAGAAACGATCGCAGATTTCTTATCTCCTGATCATCTTTAAGACACTGATCTGAACTTAAGTGAAATTAAGATACAACTGGTAGACTCACCACCTTGCTCGAGGCATCAATCCCAAATTTCCTTATCATTTTTTGAGCGTAAACTCTTTATAAAAGCCAAACCTTTCTGGTTGTCTTGTCCCTGAGAATCTCCATACAAAGAATTATGGGAGCTTCACCCAACTACTTCATTTTGAAGTGTTCGGATAGTTGATTCTTCATCTCATCAACCTCAATCTAACTAACATATGCAATTAACATATCATCTTCATATAAAAACAAGTAAATGAACTCACAATTAGCCAAATTCTTGAAATAAGTACTATGTCCTTTGACAAATCCTTTTTTCATTAAAGCCTGAAGTAAAGCCTCTCTAGCATGAGCTAACCTCATATACCACAACATGGTGGCGTTTGAAGAATCATCAACAAGATCAGTTGTTTCAGTCACTGTACTATTATTAAGATAGTAAATGTTGTGATGGTGAACTGCTTTTATAAAACTAGTGCTTCAAAAATATCCTCAAAACACGTCTCAAAAACTATCTCATATCCCTTGGACTCTAAAACCCTAACTAACGAAAATATCTTCATGATATCTGGAGTATGTTTAACATTGGCCATCTCTCTCACAATATCATCATGCATCCTAAAAAAGATACTCTCTACACCAATAGTACGATAAGCTTGATTGTTGCTCATAGTCACTGTACTGCTATCTAACTCCTTATATGTACATAACCATCTTCGATGAGAACAAATGTGATAGGTTACACCTGTGCCCAGAATAAGAATGATTCATCTGTAAAAAAACTGTGAGAAACTGCATATAACGATACGTCTGAGTTCACTCTTTCACATCTTTTCATAATAATATTAGCATTCACCTCAAATGCAACTTGCTTTCCCTTCTCCTTCAATTTTAGACAATCTTTCTTCCAATGATCAGTTTTAAAATAGAAAACATTATGATTTTCCCTAACAATGAGCCCACGTGACTTGCCCTGCCTTTGAGAAATGTTGTCGCTACAACCTTTCGTTGTCAAATTCTTCTTCTTCTTCTCAGATTNTCTTTCACATCTTTTCATAATAATATTAGCATTCACCTCAAATGCAACTTGCTTTCCCTTCTCCTTCAATTTCAGACAATCTTTCTTCCAATGATCAGTTTTAAAATAGAAAACATTATGATTTTTCCTAACAATGAGCCCACGTGACTTGCCCCGCCTTTGAGAAATGTTGTCGCTACAACCTTTCTTTGTCAAATTCTTCTTCTTCTTCTCAGATCGGTGATGTTAGAAAGTAACTACCTCAGCTGAATTCTTTTTTGTGAACGCCTTGTCCATTCGACGGAACTAGTGATTCAACAAAGGCGTAGTCATTTTGCCAAAATCAAGACATTCTCATGAATGAGTGTCATCGTGAAGTTTTGTACTCGTATAGAGTGAATTAAACGGAAGAAGCCTCTTATCTTCATCTCCAACCTCCTCATCTAAACTTAAAGAACCTGTGAACAACTTTGTGAAGTAATTCAAGTGCTCATCAATAGTAACCTCCGTCTCATTTGAAATCTATGGAATTGACACTTCATATGGAGACAGGTCTCCACACTCTTTGCGAGATATTTATTCTCTAGCATCCTCCATAATTTTTCTGGATAAGTCTCCATCATCACCCCGTATTTAATCTATGGGATCAAGCTACAAACACTCTGGTTCATCTTCAAATAATCTCTCTATGACATCTCTTCAGGTCATTCATTGCTATATATGACTTTCTTCAGATTCAAAGAACACATTGCATTTATCACCTAACATCGTCACATACCAAAGTTCCTTTTGCCATAAAATTTCATTGCGTTTATTTTGATGGGATGTGTAACAACCTGATAAGTCGACATTTTCTATCGCAATAGTGGACATTGGAGCATCTAACAACATGTTATCATTTATGGCTACCACCATTAGAATCTCTTTTCCTAAAAAGAAAATCCTTCGGCAGAATAAAACATTCCCTAAAATATTCTTTTTTATTTTAGAAACCTAACAAAAATAAGTAAAAAATAAACAAACAAAAAATTTAACTGAAAAAAAGAAAGTAAAAAATAGAAGTTTTTTATTTCTTTTTATTTTCTTTCTCACGCAATACTCTGCCCGTGCGACTTTGTTCCACACCGAAATCGCCATCAAAGTCATTGAAATTGTCGTCTGCCGCTTCGGAACTGTCGCAATCTCCCTGCTGTCCTAATGCCTTTTGTCACATATCGAATCTTCGCGTCCAAGCTACCGGCCTGCCACCGAACCCGTTGATGGTCTGTCGAAACAAAGCTTGTCGGTCGACCTAATACAAAAACCGTCGACAACACAAGCTAGTTTTGTTGCCGTCAAAGTCGAACCACACTCTAATCACAAACCCAAAGCTTTGATACCAATTAATGTTATGAGAGAACAATACATAAGCAAAGAAATCCACACAACAATAATCAAATACAAAACATTTATGCGGTTCAATGTTATGTTAATTTGCCTACGTCCACAGGAAGAGAGATGCCACTAGCTCNACCACCATTAGAATCTCTTTTCCTAAAAAGAAAATCCTTCGGCAGAATAAAACATTCCCTAAAATATTCTTTCTTATTTTAGAAACCTAACAAAAATAAGTAAAAAATAAACAGACAAAAAGTTTAACTGAAAAAAAGAAAGTAAAAAATAGAAGTTTTTTATTTCTATTTATTTTCTTTCTCACGCAATACTCTGCCCGTGCGACTTTGTTCCACACCGAAATCGCCATCAAAGTCATTGAAATTGTCGTCTGCCGCTTCGGAACTATCGCAATCTCCCTGCTGTCATAATGCCTTTTGTCACATATCGAATCTTCGCGTCCAAGCTACCGGCCTGCCACTGATGGTCTGTCGAAACAAAGCTTGTCGGACCACCTAATACAAAAACCGTCGACAACACAAGCTAGTTTTGTTGCCGTCAAAGCCGAACCACACTCTGATCACAAACCCAAAGCTTTGATACCAATTAATGTTATGAGAGAACAATACATAAGCAAAGAAATCCACACAACAATAATCAAATACAAAAGATTTATGTGGTTCAACGTTAAGTTAATTCGCCTACGTCCACAGGAAAAGAGATGCCACTAGCCTTGATGGGTAAAATGAAAAAAACAACTTGGGGTTACAACTTTTGCAAACCTCACCATTGCTTTCTCGTGATCCCCAAATCCCTTTTATAAAGGAGGATTTGGGCATACAAGTAAATAAAGCCAAAAAACTAAATTACCCCTAATTACAATAAAAGCCATAAATAAAACACCAATTTCTATATATTTACAAATTAACACCTTGCTATACTTATACTTCTATATCACTCAAATCTTTCATTTCATATAAAAAATACTACCTTTTTAAATTTTTAAAAAGTGAAATACACCTTTCTATGCACAAGTCAGGTAGCAAATATAAAAAATTGAAGTAATATGAATGTTGGCCTTCATATTTTTTATAAATGCAGGACATTTGGGTTTCACAATATATGGTGAAAGGTGCTTTAGTGGCTGAAATCTATACATATGAACAGAGTGGATCAAATTTGAAAAATGATTTCTACAAAGAAATAAACCTCAAAATTAAGTCAACTACACTTACCATGACAGATCTCAAAATATTATTTCACAAAAATTCAACCTTTCCAAGGGATTAGCAATTATTTTAACTCCATTAGGGTGTTTGGTAACACCCTATAAACAAGATTTATGATCAGATTTACTAAATCCAATCAATCATTAAAAAAAAAAAAACAAGTTCCATTTATTTATGGATTTGTGGATTTGATGTTCTAATTTTACTTTCAATTCTTGTTAAATGCGAATTTAATGATTCCAGCGAGGGGGATGATTTAATAAATTCGGATTTGCTAGATCTTACTAACACTTAGGTTCTGTTTGGGGAGCTGCAACTTATTGAATAATCTGCTGATAATCTAATTAAAAATAATTTGCTGATAAGCTAAGTGCGGTGACTATTATAATTTTTTTTTTAAGTCAGACCGCTGCCAGAAAGCTGCAATCGCGCCTAGATAGGTGCTGTGTGAAAATGATGCTTTCAGCGTTTTGAAAACGCTTAAGAGTCTGTTTGGGGCCGCTTAGTTGGTGCGGTGGCCTTTTGAAAACACATCTAACCTATTTGGGTAAATTGCATTTTGACAGCTTATGCGTTTTTAATACGCTGAAAACAGTGTTTTCACACCGCACATATCTGACAGCTTTCTGGCAGCGGTCTCGCATTTCTAAAAAAATAAAAATTTGTATTAGCCACCACACATAGCTTATCAGTAAATTATTTTTAATCGGCTTATCAACAGATTATTCAATAAGCTACAACTGCCCCAAACATACCCTAAGTTGCCAAAACATAGTTTACCCAAACAGGTCAGGTGCGTTTTCAAAACACCACCGCACCAAATAAACTGCCCCAAACAATAAATCCCGCTTGTTGCCGAACACCCTTTATAGTTATGCTAATGGCTCAAACGCAGTCCTACGAAGTCTCCCACCGAGTAAAAAACATCATAACCTCATGCTGGTATTTATTTGTATCATTTCATTTTTTTTTCACATAAAAAGATTATTACAATTATAAAGCATAATAAAACGTACATTTCCTGCAAACAGTTTATATTAAGAGTAAAGCCCAGGCCTGAACATTTTGTCTTCTCTTTTTTTTATCTAATGGTGAAAGCAATGGGAATTCTTAAAGAATTAGGAGGCTTATGATGGATCATTTAGAACCGTTCAGCAAAACAGGTTACGCACCAGGTGGCTTTCAAATAGAACATATTTGACCTGGTTCTGAGAAACCTGGAAGGTGGAGACTTCTCTACAAACGTCAAAAATAATCCAAAGACAAGCTATAACCAAGATTTTTTAGCAGTAGATGGCATGAGTTCAGCCCTGATGCCTAAATAATCCAAATATAAGGAGCCATTTTAGATCATTTTTATTTTTATTTTCTTACATATTTATTCAAGTTAATACATATCTGATTGAACATTTGTAAGTGGTGTGAATAATTTTTAAAATAATTTGATTTACTTTTAAATATTAAAAATAAAATTTTCTAAAAATTATGCCAACCAAATATAGTTTTAAAAAAAAAAGGAAGGGATTTCAGGCAGACCATCGGGAATTTGCTATTTACAAATTGGGCCCATTTTTTTTCATCCATTTTTCAAATTCTCACACAAATATCAAAATTCATGGTAAAAACCCAGCTCATATTTTTCATTTTTTATCAAATTCTCAATGGTTTATTCATGACGCAGGTAAATACATCGGTTCAGTAGTTTAAAAAAATCACCTGAGTGATAAATTTGTAAACAACAATGCTTTGAATCCCAAAAAATAAAAATAATAAATGAAAAAGAAAAACAATAATTAAAAATGATGTCAAATGGGCAACCCTAAAGATCTGAAAGTTAGGCAACTTTAAACAATCCCAGGCAGCAACTCTACTAAATTGGATTTAAAAGCTGATACACCATCAAAAAAAATTTTCATCAAACATGAATCTCGTGACATGGCACAAATCTAAAGATAATATTTTGAGTGAGAAACATTCAAGCTGTGATTAAGTCAACCAGAACTCCGATTTACGCAAACTTAAAGTCAAACTGACTAGCTCAACGAGACAGACATAATGGTACCAAAATTGGTCCATCATAGAAAGCTGAGATTAAGCTATTAAACTGCATTTGAAAGATTTCCAAGAATATTTGGAAGGTCAAACCAATGTCGATTTTGACAAATTCATAGTTAGATCGAGCGTCTCGACAAGACGAGTCCAATGAGCTCAAGATCGCTCAATTTTGACATTATTAAGACACTCAAATGCCTATCAAACCCTGTTTGATCGAGGGAAGCCTTCGAGCCGTCTGATCAAAGTGGTCTACATTCCTGCATTAATTGATCCCAGAACTTTATAAATAGAGCATTGTCGCTCTCATGAGGGGGGAGGAGAGCTTGAGGAGGAGCTTAAAGCTTTGAGAAGGAGCATTCCCACCACTAAAATACTTTCAAGAATTGCTGCATGACCACCTTGCGCAACACTCACAAAAATGGAGCATCCTGCTCTAACACTCATGATTCCAAAAGATAGCCACAAAGCCAAGGGCATCAGGCCTCCACATCCTCCTACTCTGGAAGGCATTACCCAACTGATGAAGGTGACTTGGGTCATTCTCTGAAAGACAGAGTACATAGGATGGAGGAGTTTCAACATGAGATCCTTCATCTCCTACGCTAGGAGTGATAACCGTAACCCAATGGAACTTACTTATCACAATTTTAGCATTCAACAGGAAATATCTCACTCATCGGGTTCTCTTTTAATGATGAAACCATTCCTCTATCGAGATAGGACGTCGATCTTCTCGACATTACAAGTTTCACTCATCTGTCTCAAGCAGCTCACCTGACACTGTCCTGCCTTACCGTCACTTCTGCTGATATCATCTATGATGAGCTATGATGCCTGGTTCGAAAAAGTTCCTTCTAAATAGAAGGGATTTCTTCCCTGCTCACCACAACTTCCAAGATCCTCTCCTTTGGCTGACACGATTCTCTGACACGCTTTTTAATGAGCTTCAAACTCCCAAACATAGATGCATGTGAAGGTAACTGACCCATACGAGCATGACAACTATTATCGAACCATCATGCACATTCACTATGCCTCTAATGTGCTTCACCATCAAGTGTTCCCTGTGACTCTCAAGGGTTAAACTCTCACATAGTTCTACTCCCTCCCGGAGGGCACCATCAACACCTTCAATGAATTTGTCATACTATTTGTAGAATAGTTCATAACAAATAGAAGGATCATCAAAGATTCATCCCACTTATCGAGAGTCCATCAAAATGAGGGGTATCCCTCAAGGAATACTTCCGTGGGTTCTCCACTAAAGCCCGTCAGATTCCAGGAGTGAATCCAAATTCACTAAGAGGAATAGTTCTTTGAGGGCTCCACTCAGGACATTTTTAATCATCACTGATGCAGGAGACTATTCGCTCTTACGTTGATGTTGTCCATCATATCGAAGCCCAAAATTGTGTGGATGAGGCACACAAGGAACAATTCGAACAATTGAGAGACAAGCGCAAGAATAACGTCAGGGATACAGATCAAATCTCACAGCAAAAAGATTCAGACCACAGGGCAACCGTGAGCCTCGACAAAAAAAATACACGCTACTCAACATGTCACGGGTGAACATCCTAATGGTCATCAAGGATGAAAATGTCATTAAAAGACCAAGACCATTAAAAAATTTAGATGGTGGAGATCAGTCTTAATATTGTCATATCCACTAAATGGAAAGGCTTTTGACAAAAAAAAAATTTCAATTAAAGGAAGAAATTTAACGTCTGATACACCAAGGTCACTTAAGTCGCTACTTACAAAAAAAAGGTGATGAGAACCAAAAGAAAATCATTGAGGCTATCGAATGAGAAGTAAAACTCCAAATTATCTTCTTTGAGTAAAAGACTGACATATAAACTCTTAATTTTATTCTAACAAAATTTTCTTGTTCCTTTAAATTGTCATTTCAATAAAATTTACTTATTCACTCATAAAGATTTTTTATATAAAAAGTCCCCTTGAGGGAAAGCAGCAGACAAGGTCTCTATCCTTATCCCTAGAATTCGAGAAAAGCAAGAGTCGATGAGATGATATATTACCCTTGGAAGTTGAGCATAAAAGGCAAAATTCGATGGGAAGCTACCATGCCCCTAAGNAAATTTACTTATTCACTCATAAAGATTTTTTATATAAAAAGTCCCCTTGAGGGAAAGCAGCAGACAAGGTCTTTATCCTTAACCCTAGAATTCGAGAAAAGCAAGAGTCGATGAGATGATATATTACCCTTGGAAGTTGAGCCCAAAAGGCAAAACTCGATGGGAAACTACCATGCCCCTAAAATTCTAGCCCAAGAGACAATACTCGATGGGATGATAAGACACCCCTGAAAGTTGAGCCCAAGAGGCTTGATGAAAGGCCATCATGCCCTAGAATTCGATCCTATAAGGAAAGACCCAATGGGATGATACGATACCCCTAGAAGTCAAGCCCAAGTGGTTAGAATCGATGGGATGAAACGGTACCCCTGAAAGTCATGCCTAAGAGGCAAAACTCGATGGGAAGCTACCATACCTCTAGAAGTCGAGCCTAAGAGGAAGACTTGATGGGATGATTCCTTCTAGAAGTTAAGCCCAAGAGGCAAGTATCAATGGGATGTTATGGTAACCCTGGAAGTCAAGCCCAAGAGATAAAACTCGATGGGAAGCTATCATGCCCCTGAAAGTCGAGCCTAAGAGTCAAGCCTCGTTGGGATGATACGGTACCCCTAAAATTTGAGTCAAAGAGACAAAACTCAATGGAAAACTACCATGCCCCTGGAATTCAAGCCCAAGAAGCAAGACTCAATGGGATGATACGGTACCTCTAGAAGTCAAGCCCAAGAGGCAAAACTCAATGGGAAGCTACCATTATCATGAGAGTCGAGCCCAAGTGACAAAACTCTAAGGGATAAAAAGGAACCCTAAAAGTCAAGCCCAAGAGACAAAACTCGATGAGAAGCTACCATGCCCTTAGAAGTTTAGCTCAAGAGGCAAGACTCAATGGGAATATAAGGTACCCCCTGGAAGTCGAGCCCAAGAGCCAAAACATTATGGAAAGCTACCATGCCCCTGGAAAATGAGCCCAAGAAGTAAGTCTTGATGGAAAGCTAGTGGTGGAAAGAGTCCTTACTAGAAAGACTACAAGAAAGCAAGTGGTTGACAGGGTCTGTACTCAAACATCAAAGATCTCAGATTGTTACAAGTCTCAGGAGGCACAGGTACATCAATGACCTCAGAAGGCTACAAGTCTTAGGAGATACAGGTACGTTATAGACCTTAGAAGGCTACGAGTCTCACAATGCACCAATGCTTTTCAAGCTTCTAGAAGGCACATGCCATAGAAGATACATGTCTAAGAGGATGCAAATCTCAGAAGGCACAAGACTAAAAAGATACGTGATTCTTTTTGTGTATAAAGCTCACGTGCTAATTTTAATTGCAGAATTCCACATAATTGAAAAGCCCCAATAACCTCTGAAATGTCAAAGATGCACAAAGAAATATTTCATCATCATCTACAAACACATCAGACAATTTAAATGTTACAAAAACCAACATATACTTGTACAAGGGCTATAACAAATATCTTTGAGTGGAGTCGGCATTGCCTCCAAAAAATTCAAATACTTCTATTGATTTTCAGGGGGTCTTCAGATATCATCAGCACAGGAACATGAATATCTCCCCCTCAAAGCACGGTGGGAAACTCCGACATTTTTTCATCTCCATCGGAAAGCACAACAACAACAAAAAAGAAAATCTTGAGTCACATGTTGGGCAGGGATGGGGATAACTTTATTCATCTGAGCGACATGAAAGAATATCTCGTTGTTCATTTACTACGCGTGACGGGGATGACTTTCTCCTGTAGTGCAATGTAAAAGAAAATATTGTTGCTCGTCTGCTACGCAGGATGTAAAGGACTTTCTTTTGCAACACAACGAAAAGAATATTACGTTACTCGCCTGCTACGCAGGACAAAGACAAATTTGTCCCTCATTGTTGACCCTCACATACATTTCATCAGAAAAATCAATCGTATATGCGAGAGCAGCAAACGAAGAATGCGACACCAAGAGATTAAACTTGAATACCGTGAGCACGCTTGGAATTCATCTTAAGTAATGTCTGCTTGCCAAACGTGCCCTGCGGTTACGTTTAAAATATCAAAATTAAACAAGGAGGTGTCTTTCATGATCCAAAAGGGAGCACCGTGAAAATGTCAAGTTGACGGCACGACGTGAGTTCGGAATTGTCCAAACGACCTCAGATTGAAAAAACGAACTGCGCGAGCACGTCCGAGAAGTCAAATTTATCCAAAAATGACACCCGCATTGCAAATCCTTGGAAAATTAATCATCAGCACATAATTCGAAACATAAATTTGTAGAGTGAGAGAAATGAAGGAATGATAGAGGAATAATCATTAATAGCCGATCAATCAAAACTACAGCTTTTGTTTCCAGCCGAGCATAGGTCGGAAGACCAAAACCGGAACAATTTCTTGAGACGGCTAGAAGAAGATGAGCAGGATATTTGCCTGAAAAATAAGGGCAAGGAGTGTAGAACGCAATGGTCAAGAAATCCACCACGCATGGCAATCATTCTCTGTTATATACGGTGTTCATTAGTGGTGTGAAGAAGATAACTNCTTAGTGGTGTGAAGAAGACAACCCTTTCTCCAGCATATCTATGAATGTGAAATGGAAGACAATTTGGTCTTAGCATGTGAAGATGAGCATGATACATGCATATAGGGAGAAGATACTCGTACAACTTGTATAAAAAGAAGGAGATGAGTCTCAAAATTATTATATTTTTGTACTATTCTTCGTGGAGGCATATCAGGCCTCATGCACGTTTTTTAAGTATGGTGGTCAAAGACTAGTCCAAACTGTACCGATGCGGCGAGGATGGCTTTGTGCGTGCGTGTTATTATCCATTTTATACAGGTATACGAAGCCCCATGAATGATTTTTTTTAAGTGTGGTGGGTAATGAAGACATCCAGGTGGCAGTGTTAAAAGGCACTAGCTATGTATGCTTTTTTAAGCGTGGTAGGAAGGCCTCAGCACCCCGATGTATCCCTCTAAACAGGGATGACACCGGGAGGCTACCAAAATACCATCGAACTTTTATCTAAATGTTGTTCATAGAAGAGTAACTAAATTGAGCTCACCCGGACCAAAATACAATAAAATGAAAGCTCTAGAGTTACATATTAAATGTTGAAATGATTACATAAATCATCTTAATAGATGGAATCAATATAAATAGAATCTGCATATAACCCACAGGAGACTCGACGACTCGTCAACGAGCTCAAATGAAACCTATGTGGGGGGGGGGTCAAAATGGGAGCTAAGTATGGGAAAGATGCATAATATAATATCAAAGTCTTCATTCGCCTTATTCTCCACTGGATCTGCAACGCCAAATGCATCAGCATACAGAAGGCGAAGTTGAGGCCTAAATGAAAATATTTGCACCCATCCCTATGACGATATCCCCGTGTAAATAAAAATAAAGCTACTTAAAATTAATCAATAATTATAAACATAAATTAAAATTCATGCATGTACTCGAACCAACATGCTAAATGCTCGATCTCAAGATCTGAGAATGTTGTGTGGGTAACAATGTGTGCCAAATCAATTATTCTCGAAACACATGTTAAGCCATTTAAAAATCAAATCAATTCAATAAAATTAAATGCCCGCATGTGCTCCGACCAACACGCTTAAAGTTCGATCACAAGTTTCGAGAATGCTGAGCGGATTAAACAAATGCTTAAGCCAAATTAATATGCCCTGAAAGAAGTGCAAAACTATTTCAAGACCTCAACCCAATAAATATAAAATTCCCGTATGTGCTCCGACGTGTCTTATTCAAGCTTATCCATCTAGAATATCGCGCGGGCATTGGGCTGCCTTTCCTATAGGGCGAGGACGCAAGTTCCACACTTTGACTAACCCAATCCTCCTTCCTACGAGGACCAGAGTAGACAAGATGAACCCGCACAGAGCTAGTCCAATCCTCATTCTTACGAAAATTGAATTTGACAAGACTGATGCTTTCAATGGTCTATGTTATAGAATTTCTCCAATGATGGTCGTTTTGATAGTAAATCTTAACCGAAATGATTTATTTTCAAAATAAAATCTCAAAGTCTAATTTTAAAACTCAACTACCTGATCCTCTGTAAGCAGGACAAAATTGACAGAACTAAAAAATAATCATTTCCCAAATGATAGCTGCGTTGATAATAAATCTCAACCAGGAGGGTCTATTTTCAAAATAAAATCTCAAAGTATATTTTTAAAACTTAAATAAAAACATATATTATAAACTCGACTTCCTGTAAGCGTGGTAGAGTCGACATGATTCAAAGGCATCATTCCCTGATGATGGCCGTGTTGATCATAAATTTAAATCGGAGGGGGTTCATTTATAAAATTAAAATACTTAAAATCATTAAAAAGATGATATTCAAATTTATTATTGGCTTGAGCTCACAATGAACCAATGTCATATCAAGTATATTACTAAATTCATACTCATAACGAATCTTATGCTAGTGGGGACGTAGCCCGAGTCCTGTGTCCGAGTGCTTTTACCGCCAAATAGCACCACAAAAAAGTGGTTACGACCAGAGCCCTCAGACCATGTTGTTTTCCACCAAATGACACCATTATATTACGAACATGGTGTTAGTCTGTATGTTTCTCAATGATAAACTGCCCTTTTGAGTATTGAATCATAATGTATATTTGATATGACAGAAAACCCTCTGTAAGCTAAGATCGACTTAAATTAATCCCTTAAACAATTACCCTAGATTTACAAGGACCCCTTGGATGAAGCAACCTTTGGCTTCTGACAAAAATCCATCGGTTAAGTTGGATTGACTACCTCAAATGACTAAGTAGACCCAGGACCATGACAGCTTGAGATTATGGAACCATAAGACTTTGATCGTGTTCTTCATCATTTCCCCCACCATCTGCTTTGAGCTTACGGTGATATTTATTTACAATTTAAATTCTCAAATTTGATGCTATTACATACTAACTTTGAATACTTAACGGTTAATTACTAGCCTTAATCGAAAGTGTTTTCCCGTTATTGGGAAAAGTAATTAACCATAGGGACTTGCACCTGTGGGAAATATCGAAACCAAGATCTTAAAGTCCTCACAAAATAAGAGTGAAATTTCTGAGTAGTGCCTTATCTACTATCTCATCTGTCTTCTGAAAATTCGACCTGGAACACACACCGTATTAAGCTCTCGACAAGAGTCTAGGGAGTCTTTTCAAATTTTTGGAGCTTACAACAACGCAACACGAAAGAAGATTGCGTTGCTTGTTTGTTACATGGGACGGAAATGACTTTCTTCATCAGCATAACACGAAAGAAGATCTCGTTGCTCGTCTGTTACGCAAAACGGAGAGACTTTGTTTTGCAGCATATGTGAAAGAAGAACTTGTTGCTCGCCAGCTACGTAAGACTGAGAAGACTTTCTTCTATGACACAACACGAAAGATCCCGTTGCTCGTCTTCTATGCATGACAGGGATGACTTTCTCCTACAGCGCAACACAAAAGAAAATCTTGTTTATCGTTTGATACGCTGGACGTGGATGACTTTCTCCAGTCCCACAATGCAAAAGATCTCATTGGTCACTTGCTACGCAGGACATATGACTTTTTTTCTACACCACACAATTAAAGAGGATCTCGTTCATGGTCTGCTATACAGGATGAGGATGACTTTTTTTTGTGTGACAACACGAAATAGGATCTCGTTGATCGCCAGCTACGTAAGTCAGTGACTGCTTTCTTCTTATAGAAAACCTCATATCACCTATTGGACATAAACAGAGACTCCACCTCCACCATATTTTGTGTGTCTATTTACATGCTCAAAAAATTATCCGCAATTATAATAAAAATTAATTTCAGCCATTTAAGAAAAACCAATTTTTTCATTAACTCTCTTGCCCTTCTGGCTTTCCAAGGCCTTCCATCTTCCAATCTCTAGCATTTCATATTCATTAAGAGAGAGAGAGAGAGAGAGAGAGAGAGAGGAAACAATTTTGATTAAAAAAAAAACCTTTCATTTAATGCATAAGTTATATTTAAATGCTTCGAATTCCTATGGTCACATTCCCCATTTACGTACTTCGCAAATAAAAAACTTCCACGCAAAGCGCGCGCGTATATATGTGTGTGTGTGCAGATACAAATATAAACCATCAATATTTTCAAGTACAAATATATTAACTTCTTATATAAGCATAAAAATGATAATATTATACAACATATATATCATTTTATTAATAAATAATTTCTAAATATACATGTAAATATTTGCATAAATTTCATAAAAAATATAGTGCTCCTATTTTGATATTTTCGGACGATAAAAGTGATTTCCGAAAATAAGAAGGCAACTAATATGTTATCAATAAATTCTTTCATCAAACACGAATCTCAAAGCATTGCATAGATCTCAAGATAATATTTTGACAAAGAATCATTCAATTTTTTATAAAAAAATTTAACTAGAACTCCACTTTCAGCAAACACACAATCAAACTGACTATCTCAACGAGATAGATCCAATGCTACCAAAATTGATCCGCTCCGAGTCAATCAAAATCAGATCAAGCTATTAAACCACATTTCATAGCTTTCGAGAAATAAAGCACCTTATGGCTCATTCCAATTTCGTCATCATCTTCATCACTTCCCTAAATTTTGAAGGTCAAACCAATGTCGAATACGAGTTCCTAATCAAATCGAGCATCTCTACAAAACGAATCCAATGAGCACAATATCACACAATTCTAATATTGTTAATGCACTTAAATGTCCATCAAATGCTATTTATCGAGGATAGCCTTTGAGTCGTCCGATCAATGTGATTTTTATTGCATTAATTGAACCCAAAACTTTATAAATAGAGTCACAACCGTCTGATGAGAGGGGAGGAGAGCTTAAGCTTTGAGAATAAGTTGAAGTCTAGCATCACTCATGCCGCCTTAGATCACCGCCGACCGCCGTCGACCACCACCAACCATCATTAACCAACATCTGCAGGCAGCCGTCGATCGCTACTAGTCGTCATTCATTCCTTGCAACAATTTCATCTAACATCGATGTTGTAATTCGAGAGGCTTTGTAACTTTTTCCCGCCTGTGGGGCAAAAAATCCCTGGAATCATGGACTTCGTGAATTTTTACAAATTGGTCAAATCTCGTGGTTTTTCTCTTTACGGGTTTTCCATGTAAAAATATCTTGTGTCACTACTAATCGTTTTTTTTTTCCTATCGGAGTGTGTCGAATCTCCGAACAATGCTAAGATAATGGTCTATTACTCTACTACCGCTGTGAATCTTCTAGCATACATCAAAAGCACATATGGGAAAAAATTAATACAAATTGAAATTTCCTCACAATAACTAATTTGCATAGCCGGTCATACAGCAAATTAAAATAATCTGTATAAAAAATAAATAATAAAAAACCGAAGAATCAAAGTTCATGTAATTCAAAGGCTCATTTGCTGCAAAAATGACAAATATAAATTCCAACTGAGGTTTTCCCACAGCGGTTGATGAAGACAACCATTGAGAATCTATCTAAACTGGCTTTTGTTTTTTCTTTGAATGAAATTCAGCGTGGATTTACCTTATTGCTTCAGCAAGCTGAGATCTGACAAGGAAAAAGAGCATAGACCANCCCCCCCCCCCCCCCCCCCCCCCCACACACACGCGCGCGCTTATTTTATTCATATACCATATATAAAGCAATAGAAATTTAAATATAGGGTGCAGATACAAATATAAACCATCAATATTTTCAAGTACAAATATGTTATCTTCTTATATAAGCATAAAAATGATAATATTATACAACATATATATCATTTTATTAATAAATAATTTCTAAATATACATGTAAATATTTGCATAAATTTCATAAAAAATATAGGGCTCCTATTTTGATATTTTCGGACGATAAAAGTGATTTCCGAAAATAAGAAGGCAACTGATATGTTATCAACAAATTCTTTCATCAAACACGAATCTCAAAGCATTGCACAAATCTCAAGATAATATTTTGACAAAGAATCATTCAATTTTTTATAAAAAAATTTAACTAGAACTCCGCTTTCAGCAAACACACAATCAAACTGACTATCTCAACGAGATAGATCCAATGCTATCAAAATTGATCCTCTCCGAGTCAATCAAAATCAGATCAAGCCATTAAACCACATTTCATAGCTTTCGAGAAATAAAGCACCTTATGGCTCATTCCAATTTCGTCATCATCTTCATCACTTCCCTAAATTTTGAAGGTCAAACCAATGTCGAATACGAGTTCTTAATCAAATCGAGCATCTCTACAAAACGAATCCAATGAGCACAATATCACACAATTCTAACATTGTTAATGCACTTAAATGTCCATCAAATGCTATTTATCGAGGATAGCCTTTGAGTCGTCCGATCAATATGATTTTTATTGCATTAATTGAACCCAAAACTTTATAAATAGAGTTACAACCGTCTCATGAAGGGGGAGGAGAGCTTAAGCTTCGAGAATGAGTTGAAGTCTAACATCACTCATACCGTCTTAGATCACCGCTGATCGCCGTCGACCACTACCAACCATCATTAACCAACACATGCAGACAGCCGTCGATCGCTATCAGTCATCATCCATTCCTTGCAACAATTTCATCTGACATCGATGTTGTAATTCGATAGACTTTGTAACTTTTTCCCGCCTATGGGGCAAAAAGCCCCTGAAATCATGGACTCCGTGAATTTTTACAAATTGGTCAAATCCCGTGATTTTTCTCTTTACGGGTTTTCCATGTAAAAATATCTTGTGTCACTACTGATTGTTTTTTTTTCTATCGGAGTGTGTCGAATCTCCGTACAATGCTAAGATAATGGTCTATTACTCTACTACCGCTGTGATTCTAGCATGCATCAAAAGCACCTATTGGAAAAAATCAATACAAATTGAAATTTCCTTTCACAATAATTAATTTGCATAGCCGGTCATACAGCAAATTGAAATAATCTGTATAAAAAATAAAAAATAAAAAACCGAAGAATCAAAGTTCATGTAATTCAAAGGCTCATTTGCTGCAAAAATGAAAAATATAAATTCCAACTGAGGTTTTCCCACAGCGGTTGATGAAGACAACCATTGAGAATCTATCTAAACTGGCTTTTGTTTTTTCTTTGAATGAAATTCAGCGTGGATTTATCTTATTGCTTCAGCAAGCTGATGTCTGACAGGAAAAAGGCATAGACCATTTCCTTGGAGAAATTATTTCTACCTCTTCAGGAATCTAAACAACAAAAAAAAAATTCAAAAATCAAATACACTTACAGGTGACCAAGAAGAGGTCCATTTCTATCTTGACCCCAGTGGTGACGCAGACTTACTATATAATATTACACTTGGCAAAAAGAGGGATAGAAGGCAGGATTATACATGATTAAATACAGTAAGCAGGCAGACAAATGCCTCCTTATAAAATACTTTGCTGGCTTTTTAGGCGTGAAGAAGTTTTCTTCAAACTCTAATGCAGGCCCAACGGCTCACCTAATTGGCTGAACCAGCCTTGACTGATAGATGGCAAAGTATGAGATTGGCGTTGGATAGGTGAGCTTGGTTGTGGAGAATTAGAAAAGGTTTTAAGAAATAAAGCACCTTATGACTCATTCCAACTATCATCATCATCTTCATCACTTCCCACACATGCCTATTCAGAATTAAAAAATTGGATATAATAAAACAAAAAAGAGGGCAAATAAGAACAAGTTTATTTTCTAAACATTTCTAACCTGCCGTATTGCATTGGCCTTTTCCAGCATTGCAGCAACCTTCAGGTTTGTTGAAGGAACTTTGACCATGTTTGCCTTTGAAGTTGCTGGCTTTAGGTTGAGGGACTGGCAAAGAAAAATGATAATTAAGCTATAGCTTCATCAAAGCAAGAAAAGAAGTTTCTACAATCATTTCCAGCTGACCTTAGTTTTTATCTGTTCAAGCAAATGATTCTTTTCATCTTCCTTCGGTTTTGGCAACGACCGATCGAGTTCTGACACCTTCCTCAACTGTGAGAAGGCAATAGAGTCACAATCAAATTCTTATTTCTAGCAGTCAAATAAGTATGCAGAGAAATCACCATTACCGTGCTTTTATCATGGGTGGCGACAGCCTCTATGAGAGGATCTCTTGGTCTGCTTAGAATGGAGTGGTATTTTTCATTTGGTTTGTCACCTTCCATATCTTGTAGCATGATATCATACATTGTAGATGAATTACCTTCTCTTAGAAACATATGATAAGCGTAAGGAGGAATGCTCTGAACAGCAACTGGAAATGGTGCTGGCAATTTGTGATAATGCATGTTTTCCCCTTCAAGAACTCTGTAATCTCTATAACCATACTGATATAGACCATCAGCTGCCGCTGGCATCAACATGAATGAGCTAAAGGGAGGGGATGCACGTATATCTATTGTTGGGGCTTCAAGTGATCTTTCCAACTCTAACCCTGGTAGCAACTTAACCAGGTTTGGTCTCCTTTCTTCTTTAACCTGGGGGTTGCCTTCAGCCAAATGGTCAGGGTGTTGGGGAGTCACATTCCTGAGCAATGGTGTCATTGTCAAAGGGTTCTCTCCATCCATTGTGATATTACTATGTGAATGCATTCCATCTTCCTCAGCTGGTGCTAGCAAAGAAAAGCCTGAAGAATCAATTTCAAGCTGTTGCCTCTGATGTTCCAATGGGACTACTGGAAACTCGGACAATTTTAAGGACCCTGTCAATTGACCATCTGTGCATGAGGAAGCATTCTGAAAACTCTCTTTGAAAGCTACAGGTGACACAAAGGGGCCTGCATGCTGATTTGTTCTCTCTTCAGAAGCGGGCAAAGGATTTATATGCATACTGCTAGCTGTGATCGACGAAAATATAAATGGATTAGTTTTCGTCAAAGGTTCATATAAAATTGTAATTAGGGTTCCAAGTTGAGTTTTACCCATTCTCCACTGCATAGGAGGAAGTGGTGGTAAGGGAGGTGTTTCTTCAATGCCTTCTTGTATTGGCAAGCTGGAGATTGTTTCGCCTGGATATGCCTTGAGGGTTTCCTGGGAACCAATTGTAGGACTGGGAATGACAAAATCTGCAACTAGTGGCCCTGAAGCCAAAGCTTCAGAAGCCACAGAGTTCCAAGGCTGTTTGGCAACACCATGAAATGAAACAGATATATTTGTCTCTTTTTGCTCATTTTCACAAATATTTGATGAAAGCATGTTAAGATCATTCTTCCATCCAAGGTTTAGTGAAGTCTCGGGCTCTGGTTCTAGAAGTAAGACATCATGTTCCAAGTTATGCTGACTACTAGCAGGTTCATCCGAGGAAACTTCATCAAAATGTAGATAGGAAGGTTCGAAGTTTTCCAGCACTCTATATATAGGTGCTATACTTGGTTCATCAGCTGCTTGGAATACAGAAGCTTTCTCAGATGGGACTTCTTCTGTCCTTTCTGCATCAACATGAGAACACTGCATGGAAGGATCTGAATCTGAATGTTTTTCAGCTTCTATGGAAGATATAAAGCTCGTTTCCATGTAAATATCACCGTGATCAGCATGTATACAGTTGGATAAATCTAGACCTTGTAATGGAGAGCTTGAAACTGTGCCAACATTATCACAAAGAGGTGCAAGCAACTTGCTTTCAAACTTTGAGGTTGTTAAGTCGTTTTCAACAGCTGGCTCTTGAATCTCTGGCTTATTCTGATTCAAGGAAGCATCCTCAATTGAATCCTCTTGAATTTGTACATCAAAGCTGTACAAATTTGAAGATTCTACTAGGTGTAGAATCTGGCCATCAGTCCTAACTTGAGTGACAGTGCTAAATTTTGAGTCAAACTTTGCATCATTCAACTCTTCAGTCACTGGCTTAGGCATACTCAAGACAGCATTCCCAGAAACTGGATCTTCTTGAAACTGTACATCAAAGTTGCATGCACTTGAAGATTTTAAAGGGTAAAGAACATTGACATCAGTATCATCTTCAGTGATAACATTCACAGATCTTGAATCAGAATCTTGCTCATTTTCTCCCGAGCATAAGTTATCCTCCTTAACATCAACTAATTTAGCTTCAGATGAGTCTGAAAGTTCCAGAGCAGATGACTGACTTTTTGACACTGAATGATAAAACATTTCTATTTCCTTGTTTTCAGTAAATAACAAATATGACTTGCTTTCAGACTGCAACGATGTTGAATCTCTTGTAATGGCTGGCTCTTCCACAGTGGGGTAAGGCTGATGCAGAGTATCATCCTCTAAAAGGAGATCGTCTTGCAAAAGAACATCACAGGTGGCTACTTCTGCAGATTCTAGCATATTTAGAACGTCTTCATTTATGCTATCTTTAGGGATACAATTCTCAGTAAACGAATTATTTTTATTTTCACCAAGCAGCAGCAGGTCATGCTGACTGCTAAGCTTAGTGGAACCATTTGCACATTTCAATCCATCATGGACAATTTCTTCTCCATTTGTCTCAATTAACTGTGATATATCACAATGCAATTGATTTGCATCAGGATGTTCTCTGCAACTAGATGGAAGAAGGTTTAACATAACCCCATTAGAAGACTCCTGCGGCTCATCTACATCAGGAAAATGCTGTGGGTCACATGGAGTGGTTGGAGATATCAAGGCATCGCGTCCTAAAATATCCATATTTCCAGAGCTCGATGATAATTGCGCATGCTCAAATTCCTCCTTCGTTACAGAAATATTCCCCATTTCAGCAGCCAAATTTCTAGATTGCAGGATGGAAGAAACAATCTCAAGAGAAAATGAAGAACTTTTTGGAGATAGATTCTCAAAAGAGTAGACTTCATTGTCATTCTCGACTGAATCATGGAAAGCATCTTTAACACAAATGGAAGAAACGTCCACAAGAGAACTCTCTGCTTGTATTCGTGGAGGTTGAGGCATCTCCAATGAGTTGGCCAAATCATTAGACCTTTTATGTTCAGTATAACCTGATAATTGGCCGATCACTGAGTTATTTTGGCTTTCATGAGGCGAGCCTCTTTCATCAGATATGTATGCTATTACATCATTGAAACTTTCAGAGGTTTGAGGGGATATATGAGATAAATTGTCATTATTTTCTACTGAAGGTAGTTTATGTGACTCAGCAGGGAATAGCAGACAAGCGTTTAACTGCTTCCTTTCCTCAACTTCAGCCTCCATGTTTGGGGAAACTTTCATAGTCAAATCTTCAGATTGCATATCAATCTCCGAGTCATTGGACANGGAATAGCAGACCAGCGTTTAACTGCTTCCTTTCCTCAACTTCAGCCTCCATGTTTGGGGAAACTTTCATGGTCAAATCTTCAGATTGCATATCAATCTCCGAGTCATTGGACGTAACTTGATATTCCAGAACAGAAGAACCTACAGGTATAGTAGGCAAGGAACTTTCAGATATATAATCATTTTTATCTGAATCTGATACCTCTAATGGCTTTTCCGACCCATCATCTAGCAAGGTTGATAAATCTTTGGAAGATTCAGAATGGGCCTTTTCAGGTATACCATCTTCGGTTTCTGAAAAAANCAAGGAACTTTCAGATATATAATCATTTTTATCTGAATCTGATACCTCTAATGGCTTTTCCGACCCATCATCAAGCAAGGTTGATAAATCTTTGGAAGATTCAGAAGGGGCCTTTTCAGGTATACCATCTTCAGTTTCTGAAAAAGCACTAAGCATATAACTTTTTTTTGTTATATTTAATGAACTTCTGTCTTCACTATATTCTATGGGATTTATTTCTTCAAGAATATCAGTAGGAATATCAGGACATTCTTCACATGTGGGAAACACCACGATATGATTTGTCTGCCAAATACGAAAAGAGGACTCAATGTGTTCATCGATTTCAGGCTTATTCATTTTACTGCCAGAAATTGCTTCTTCTGAATGTGCAGCAAGTGATTGTACTTCATCGACGATAGGTTGTAGCTTCAAATCTGAATCTGTTATACAATAACTAGTGAATGCTTCTTTATTTATAGGAACAACCATGGTAGCATTTGGTTGTTTCTGACAGCAAGTTTCATTAGATATCAAGCAAGCTGATGGGACTAATGACATATCTTCACTCGTTCTCTCTAGATTTCCTTTTTCATCATGTTGGAATTCTAAACTAGAAGTTTCTTCAATAACAGTTCTCTCCTTAAGTTGTTGATCAGATAAATTATACAAAATAGTTGACTGTGACAGACTAGGCATTCCATCCTTCACGTTTTCTGAAGTCACTAATGTATCAGAGCTTCCAAAAATAGCTGATATAGAAGATAGAGGTAGAAGTTCAGGTTGTCCATGGATGTTAGGATCTGTTCCCTGAGATGGATCTGTTTTAGCTCTGCTCTCAGAATCTGTTTCCATTTCACATTCCAT
>JXCR01047365.1:4312-18642 GCA_002079205.1 Phalaenopsis hybrid cultivar | reverse complement strand
TAATGAGAAGGATCTATAAATCATATCTACTATAGAAAAGTAAGTATAGTCTAATCCTCCTCATCATCATCATCAAAATAAAAGGGCCTAACTTCATCCATGGATTTGCGGCTCTCATATGGAGTAAATCAAGCACATGTAGGAAACTCAATTGACTGATCTCCCTTCATAAATTTCACTAATGCCTTGTTAGATTCTGCCTCATAATCACTCTTCCTCCTCACATAATCTGTCATATGATCAAATTTATCTTCCATATCTTGCATACAACACTGCATGATAAACATATCAGACTGTTGCTCCAAGTATCTCTCACTCAACACATTCTAGAAACCAGATGGTGGCTCAGTAATAGTGGAAGTAGAAGGTCTAGAAGTAGAAGACCTAGAAGTATTAGTAAAAGGTGCATCAGAAGCTCTACCTTTAGGTCATCCATAAACATCTACATTAGCCCACCCAATAGGCTTAAGTGGCTTTAACTGCTCCTCCCAAGGATCAAATTTTACTCCAGAGTCTTTGTAAATAGTAAAAATTAAAGAAGGAAAGCCTAGACTTGAAGTAGTATTAGCTCTAATAGAAGAACTAATAGGCTCAAAGATAAGAGAATCAACATCAAAAGGTTTCATTTATTGAATGTAATAATTCAATATGGCTCTTTCTTGTGAAACTTCACTTAAATGATTTGAAGGAAGGAGGCTGGCTGAAATAAAATAATGTAAGGCCTTTGAGGTGGCATTGAGCATGGAAGAAGAAAAAATTATCTTACGATTATTTTGGATCTTCCAGGTTCCACATCCATTAGTCAGATATGCAACAATTTAATCTAACTCTACTTCATTTGGTTTATAATTATAATAGAAGCAATCTATAGCATGTGATGGACCATAGACCACATTAGACTGCTCTGATGTAAACTCAACTCCTCTTCCTCAAACAAATATCTCATCGTTAGAGGCTTCAAGTAAGTTGGCATAAAACTCTCAAACTAAAGCAGTGATAGCTACAATGGTGAAATAACAAAAGATCTCCAAGTGTCGAGCCACAATCACATTCTCGACGGCACCACCGAGTCTGCAAAAACTCCATTCTGTAATGAACTTCCTTGACATTGCAAAATCATTGTAGCAAATTTGTGCTTCAAAATTTATGAATTTTGCATTGTCATAAGTTTCTTTTCCCTTTCCCCGCTTTGTATTAGGACCCATCTAAAAAAATCAAGAAAATCTCCAACAAATTTCAAAATTAAGATAAATGGCTTCCTGATACACCTAAAATATATAGCATTTATGTACACATTTTTATATCTATTTTTAAAGATATTGCACTTTAATGGAAGGTATTTGTGATAGTTACTTGATGATTCAATGAATTTGAACATATTTTTAAAGAGATTTTTGAAGCAACTCTTGGTGAAAATGTGGGTTATGGTTAATGGACACGAAAATAAATTCAATTGGCTTTTGAAAGGAGGCAACTCTTGGAAGATTCATTGAATGTGAAAACATTTTGAAGAGACACCAAAGCACCTTTCGAAAAATAATAAAAGAAAACTTGGATTGAATTGAAGAAGCCCCCCATCCAAAGGAGACACAACTAGCCGCTAACGCTTCTCTCTCATAGATTAATTAGGATACTTTTGGAGAGAAGAAAAGGAGGAGTTGTAGTGTGTTAGTCGAGAGTATTGTAAGAGAAAGGAAGAGAAGAGATTCAAAGGAACTTCAAGAGTTTGGTGGAGAGGAATCTAAGATATGTTTTTATCTTTATGACTACATTTGGTTTTAATTTATACTTTTTTTTTTATTTACATGATTTCTACTTTTAAACTTAAGTGTGGTTGTACTTTCTCTATGAATTTTGAGTTGTTTTCTTTATTTTTTTCCTTAAAATGATAAGTAACTAAGTTTTGGATGAAAGTTATGAGAAGTATTGGTCTTCAATGTTTGAATAAATTATGATGATTTTAAATCTTATACTTCATTTACTTATTGATTTGGTCAATTAAGAAGTTAATATATGTAGTGAGAATATGTAAAATTTATGATGGTATTGTCTCAGTCAAATAATGGTAAGAATCACATGAGATTGTATGGATAAGAATGTAATTAATATGGTTGAGTGTAAATAAATAGGAAAATAAACTTTGAAAGGTGTAGAGTTTGAGAACTTTAGAGTGACAGGCTAAAACCCCCAATTTGGTTTATTTTTTAGGTTTTGATATGAGATTTTAGCCTTCAGGTGGAGGGAGAAGAGGGAACTCTAAAGTGAGAGCTAGTATCTTTCCTACCTAGCTGGTTTTCAAGGCTATTCAAAAAATTGACATAATGAAAATTTGTGGTGAAGCAATTTGGTTGAATCAAGCAAGTAAACATGTCAAGTAAAATTGTGATTAAAAGGTAACACATATCAATCCCATGAGGAAAGTGTTAATAATTATTTTAAAGGGTGAATCTCTAGATTACTACACTTCTAATCATAGTTTCTTATGATCACAAACAAGAGGTGGGTTTATATAATCCTACTCAAAAGTGAAACCAAAAGATGAAGAGATGAGCAACGGTAGAGAAATCTTACGGCTCTTCAAGATATTTGAGACTCACCCCCCTTTGATTTAGGTGATATGGTAGTTGGTGATTTTCTTAAACTTTCCCCTGCATGTTTGTTGTCAACAGGGATAAAAAGTTCTCCTTATGCCTATGCCTAGGTCAAAGGAAGGCTAGTTCATGAATATGAGGCTCCCTCAATTCTCAAAGCATCCTGTAGATTTGCTCTGATTCTCTTTCTTTGTTGTAAAAGCAAGATACAATATGTCTATTGTTAGTCGGCTTCTGTGGTTATCCATTCTGTTCTACTGCACAATAAAAGGAGTTACAAATCCCAAAATATGTTAACATCCTAATTGGCTAGATCAGAGTAAATGAAATTCTATGGTTAACACAATAATAAAAAGCCTTGATTTCTCAAGAAATAATATAGGAAAAGAAATCATCTGATAAAATCATGAAAATCACATACCATGAATCACAGAAGCGTGAAAGTAAATTTAACTGCGTTTGTTAGAAATAAAATCAGAAAAATATTCTATCAAACTCATTGTTGCAAATAAAATTGAAAGGTTAAAACTTACAAAATAATTTGTTCTCTCTTTCACAGCAACACACTCCTCTCTCATATAAAAAACTCTCAAAACATTTAAGAGAATATAAAGCAATAAGTAACAAAAACCCTTAGGAACTTAACCCCAAGAGAGGAAGAGAAACCTAAGGATGAAACTCTCCAAAACCCTCTCTTTTAGCTATCTATCTATCTCCAAATCTCTCCTCCCCTAAAAGAGAGCTTCTATTCATGCCCTAGCTTCCTTTGTAAAGACCCAGCAAAAAATAACATGAAAATATCTCCAAAATGGGCTTTGGCAGTTTTACGGTGTGACCACACCTGAAATTGGTGTGATAACATTCAAAACTTGAGTATTCATGCCAATTATAGTTTTTTCATGCCCAAATTAGGCTTGACTATGCCAAGGAACACTATTTCATGCATTTTAACTCTGTTTTGCATGTTTGACACCTATAACTTGCAAAATATCATAAAAACCATATACAAGAATAAAATCATGATAAATAAGGTAAAATAGTAATTAAGTAGAATGGTAACATGCACATAAAATCAAAACTGACTCATGTCAATAATATAAGTGATTAGATTTTGCAGTATCAAAAAAAAATCTATGTGGATAACTTGGACAAGATCACGTGTCAATTGGTATTCATCAGATAAGCATGACTAGACGTAGTTGGATCCTTGCAAGAGATGTTTATTTATATTGAAGAGGCATTTTAATATGGTAAGGACTATACTATTATGGATGTTATATAATGTAAGCATCATCCACATAGCATGGCTTGATTGACAAAAATAAGTTGTGTGATGGAAAACACATCAAGGCAAAAAGTTGGAATCATTTGTAGTTTGAGGAACAAATTCAACCATGCAAAAGAATATATGAATATTTATGGTGGAAATAATCTTATTAAAACCAAAATCATATATGTTTGGATTAATCTTATCAGTGGCTACATAATGATCTAATAGCTGATTATGGAGAAATACTGAGAAAAATCATGAAGATTGTGCGGTAAATCATCCCATTTTAATCAATTAAATAGGCATGTACTTTTCAAATCTTTGCAAAGAAGAGCAAACCAATTTTGGTGTTGAATTGACCTTTAAGTCTAAATTATTAATATGATAGGCTAGTGTTGGAAAATTAGCTTGAATATACTTAACTTTTCCATAAAATGTTGACGGTTTTGAAAAAAAACATCATGAAATGATGCGTTGTAGCTCCTATTTAAAAATATTATTAAAAAAATATTTTGAGAAGTTATACTAAAATTTAGAATAATGGCTCCAAAGGCCATAAATTTGATTTCATTGGCTATAGGATGACTTAAGGAGTGGCCTAGCATAATTAAATTTATTTTGGATTATGTTTATTCCATTTCACTTTATATAGCTTTCACGGCTCATAATGATTCAAGGATCCAAACATACCTATGGTTTATCTTAGATCTAGAAGCTTTAAGAAGAGCTCATTTTGCTCCTAAGATCTCTTATGACCAATTGAAACTTAATCTCTTAAGTGAAGTTTAAATTTAGCTTCAATGACTTTTAATGGGCCGCTTAATCAAAAAGGTTTGACCAAGCCTTTAAGAGAGCTTGGATGACTTCAAATTTCATTATATGCACATTAACTTCATTTGGGACCAAATTAGAACACNGAAAATAAACTTTGAAAGGTGTAGAGTTTGAGAACTTTAGAGTGACAGGCTAAAACCCCCAATTTGGTTTATTTTTTAGGTTTTGATATGAGATTTTAGCCTTCAGGTGGAGGGAGAAGAGGGAACTCTAAAGTGAGAGCTAGTATCTTTCCTACCTAGCTGGTTTTCAAGGCTATTCAAAAAATTGACATAATGAAAATTTGTGGTGAAGCAATTTGGTTGAATCAAGCAAGTAAACATGTCAAGTAAAATTGTGATTAAAAGGTAACACATATCAATCCCATGAGGAAAGTGTTAATAATTATTTTAAAGGGTGAATCTCTAGATTACTACACTTCTAATCATAGTTTCTTATGATCACAAACAAGAGGTGGGTTTATATAATCCTACTCAAAAGTGAAACCAAAAGATGAAGAGATGAGCAACGGTAGAGAAATCTTACGGCTCTTCAAGATATTTGAGACTCACCCCCCTTTGATTTAGGTGATATGGTAGTTGGTGATTTTCTTAAACTTTCCCCTGCATGTTTGTTGTCAACAGGGATAAAAAGTTCTCCTTATGCCTATGCCTAGGTCAAAGGAAGGCTAGTTCATGAATATGAGGCTCCCTCAATTCTCAAAGCATCCTGTAGATTTGCTCTGATTCTCTTTCTTTGTTGTAAAAGCAAGATACAATATGTCTATTGTTAGTCGGCTTCTGTGGTTATCCATTCTGTTCTACTGCACAATAAAAGGAGTTACAAATCCCAAAATATGTTAACATCCTAATTGGCTAGATCAGAGTAAATGAAATTCTATGGTTAACACAATAATAAAAAGCCTTGATTTCTCAAGAAATAATATAGGAAAAGAAATCATCTGATAAAATCATGAAAATCACATACCATGAATCACAGAAGCGTGAAAGTAAATTTAACTGCGTTTGTTAGAAATAAAATCAGAAAAATATTCTATCAAACTCATTGTTGCAAATAAAATTGAAAGGTTAAAACTTACAAAATAATTTGTTCTCTCTTTCACAGCAACACACTCCTCTCTCATATAAAAAACTCTCAAAACATTTAAGAGAATATAAAGCAATAAGTAACAAAAACCCTTAGGAACTTAACCCCAAGAGAGGAAGAGAAACCTAAGGATGAAACTCTCCAAAACCCTCTCTTTTAGCTATCTATCTATCTCCAAATCTCTCCTCCCCTAAAAGAGAGCTTCTATTCATGCCCTAGCTTCCTTTGTAAAGACCCAGCAAAAAATAACATGAAAATATCTCCAAAATGGGCTTTGGCAGTTTTACGGTGTGACCACACCTGAAATTGGTGTGATAACATTCAAAACTTGAGTATTCATGCCAATTATAGTTTTTTCATGCCCAAATTAGGCTTGACTATGCCAAGGAACACTATTTCATGCATTTTAACTCTGTTTTGCATGTTTGACACCTATAACTTGCAAAATATCATAAAAACCATATACAAGAATAAAATCATGATAAATAAGGTAAAATAGTAATTAAGTAGAATGGTAACATGCACATAAAATCAAAACTGACTCATGTCAATAATATAAGTGATTAGATTTTGCAGTATCAAAAAAAAATCTATGTGGATAACTTGGACAAGATCACGTGTCAATTGGTATTCATCAGATAAGCATGACTAGACGTAGTTGGATCCTTGCAAGAGATGTTTATTTATATTGAAGAGGCATTTTAATATGGTAAGGACTATACTATTATGGATGTTATATAATGTAAGCATCATCCACATAGCATGGCTTGATTGACAAAAATAAGTTGTGTGATGGAAAACACATCAAGGCAAAAAGTTGGAATCATTTGTAGTTTGAGGAACAAATTCAACCATGCAAAAGAATATATGAATATTTATGGTGGAAATAATCTTATTAAAACCAAAATCATATATGTTTGGATTAATCTTATCAGTGGCTACATAATGATCTAATAGCTGATTATGGAGAAATACTGAGAAAAATCATGAAGATTGTGCGGTAAATCATCCCATTTTAATCAATTAAATAGGCATGTACTTTTCAAATCTTTGCAAAGAAGAGCAAACCAATTTTGGTGTTGAATTGACCTTTAAGTCTAAATTATTAATATGATAGGCTAGTGTTGGAAAATTAGCTTGAATATACTTAACTTTTCCATAAAATGTTGACGGTTTTGAAAAAAAACATCATGAAATGATGCGTTGTAGCTCCTATTTAAAAATATTATTAAAAAAATATTTTGAGAAGTTATACTAAAATTTAGAATAATGGCTCCAAAGGCCATAAATTTGATTTCATTGGCTATAGGATGACTTAAGGAGTGGCCTAGCATAATTAAATTTATTTTGGATTATGTTTATTCCATTTCACTTTATATAGCTTTCACGGCTCATAATGATTCAAGGATCCAAACATACCTATGGTTTATCTTAGATCTAGAAGCTTTAAGAAGAGCTCATTTTGCTCCTAAGATCTCTTATGACCAATTGAAACTTAATCTCTTAAGTGAAGTTTAAATTTAGCTTCAATGACTTTTAATGGGCCGCTTAATCAAAAAGGTTTGACCAAGCCTTTAAGAGAGCTTGGATGACTTCAAATTTCATTATATGCACATTAACTTCATTTGGGACCAAATTAGAACACGATTTGACTGATTTGGATGGGATTTGGTTGATTAGGTCCTTAAATGATCACTTGGTCAAACTAGGTTGAACTTGAGTTTAATGACCTTTCCTGGAATCAAGAATGATCTTTGGTGGTCCTTAGGTTTGTGAAGATCATTAAGAAATGTGTTCATATAAGAAATTAATACTTGATTTGGTGGGCCTCATAGAGTTACCATTCATTATGATCAAGAATAGTTGACTAAATCTCATTAACTCAAGAGAGAGACAGAGAGCATTTATGGCCTTTAGGATAGATCATAGAACATGAAGTTTAATTTGTGTCCATAAAATCCAAGTCTCCTTTTGGTTAAATGGTCAGTCTGGACTTAAGTGTGATTATTTTGGATTGTCTTTCCAGATTTTGTTGGCATTTTTTTCGATTCTCTTACTTCACTTAATAAGATAGAGGTCAATTTGGTTCATTTGAACATGTGTTGACCTCACTTTTGGTTGAGGTCTAGTTTCCTCGTTAGTAGCCTAGGGTCTAGCCATAGGACTTCCTTGTTGACTATTCCTAGAGGACTAGAAAATGAACCCTTACCATTAGAAATTTTACACTCTTCTTTGCTCAACTTGAAGTTCCACATATTGGTCCTAACCTCTAGCACTTAGTAGGTGTGGTCAATATGAGGAAGCTCAAGGAGAGTCCCTATAGGATGGTCAAGCCTTAGGACTAACCCTAGGTGGTCTGGTCTTGTTTAGGCTAGCTTACACACACTACACATTCTTACACACCCCAAACCCTAGGACTCCTTGATTTGGTCTCCAGACTGATTTTGGAAAGTTCATATGGATGGACCCAAACCCCTAGCCCTTGGCTAAGAGGGTTAGGACCAGCATATTGAGCATCCAAAATGAGTCCTCATATGGCTCCTATTGGTTTGACATGGCTTCATGGCTTACTTGCCCATCTTAGCCCAAATTCACCAAATTACCAAAATACCCCTACAACTCTAATTTTTGCCAAAAATCTCAAAATTACCCAAAATACCCAAATTTGTCCAAAATTAATTTCAAATCACTCACTACTAACTAAATTGACCAAAATTCACTAAAATCACCAAATTCCCAAATTACCCCCAAAATTGTCAAAAATTACCAAAATGCCCCCTCATGACCCAAATATTCCAAAAACTCCCAGAAACTCCAAAATCATCCCAAATATTCCAAAATTTAATTTTGAACCATCACATTGACCCAATTTTACCAAATTGACCCAAGTTGACCAAAAGCCCCAAATTGCCCTTAAAAGCCCAATTTCCCCAAATTAGCCTCAATCTTGACCCAATTGACCCAATATTGCCCAATTTCAATTCTAAACCAAAATTTAACATTCCTAATACCAATTGAAACCAAATATAAACCCAATTTGACCCAACTACAAGCTCAATTTCACCTAAATCAAAAAGCCCCAATTTTTGTCATATGTCCAAATCCCCCAAATTGGCCTTCTAGTTCAATTCAAAATCATTTGAAATCCTTTTCAAACTCTTCATAGCATCTTATTATACCAAATAAAACAATGGGTTGGCTCAAACTTTAATCCAATTCAACCCAAAATCAAGCCCACCATACCATTTTCAAAAGCCCATCAAAACTAAGCCCAACTTTTAATTCCTTAAAATCAAAAGCCCACATGACAAAATTATTTCATCATCCAATTAAATCAAATCGTATACCATGATATTTTTAACTTTATCCCCTTCCACATTTGTAATCATGACAACACCATTTTAAAATTACCCATAATTCAAAAAATCCTTTCTCATGCAAGTTGGCCAAGCTAAGGACAAGCCATGAAGCCATCCTCAAGCCATAGGTGAGCCATATGAGCATTTTCCACCTCATCAAGATATTAATGGCAAGAGGAAAAACCACTTTCAAGCTCCCTTAATATTCTCTTTAATCACTCCCATGATACACTCTAACTCATGTTTAGCCAAATCCTTTGGATGGTGACTCCTCACAAATTAAGTTGAGCCAAATGATATCCTATTCAGCACAAACCTTCGTTGGCGGGAGAAACCAACCCCAAATCATGTTTTAACCCAAATTGACCCAAAATGACCTTTCCCCCATTCCTAAAAATTTTACACATGGCCAACCCCAATTGACTTCACCAAAAACAAGCCCTGAGCCCCCTGACCAAATGATGACCATACCATGGCCGGCAGGCCACCTAGGATGTCAGAAAACACCATGTCCAAGAGAGCCCATATGGTAGAAACCCAAAATTGAACCCATCCAAGTGGTACCAACCAAAATGGACATTGGAGCCTTTTTGCCCTCCACCTAAATAACACCCTAGCCACCTAAGCTTAGCCTGAGAGCCACCATGGCCCCCTCTATTTTAACTCACCATCCACGGTCAAGGGAGTAGAACTTGAAATTCCTTGGGGAGACTCTACCAAATTGTTCCCATAGCTTCTTCAAGACCTCTTGATTTCAACCCAACCTTCCTCAAGCCCTCAAACCCATTATTTAAGTTCAATTTTGGAGCTCAAAATTAAGCCTGAAACATGACATCCCTCTAGATTCCATAAAATCTAAATTAATTGCACCCACACCATCCCCTGAGTGAGAGAAGAAGATCCCCCACAAAAGCGCCATCACCAGACCTCCATAAGGTAGACTTTGATCAACACCCAAATCGACCTTGGTCAAAATCATACATAGGCAATTCACTACGACCCAAGGCTTCATCTAAAAGCTCTTTGGACTCAGCTCAAGCTTTTGGAAGCACCCAATCGAGGCCACACCTTTTGGGCAAAGGTATTGAACTCTCCCCTTGAACCGAGCCTATTTTAATTCTCTATGGTCATAGACTTCATTTAAGGCTTGATTAACTGTATGGATATGTTCTCCTAGTCTAGACGAGTCAAGAGGAACAAACCTCACTTAATTTGATTGAGTATCGAGAGAGATATTAAGGTTTGAAGTTGGACAGTTCTCACGCTAGGCATTTAGGGATGATGAACGGATGTCGTCTGTTTCCATGTGTATTGGGTGGATGGATGAGATCGAGCTGAATAGAGCCTGGGTACCTGAACAGCTGTCCGAGTCAGCGCTGACTTAAATGGCTGTGCCGAACCAGGAGATGCTGAGGATGATGTGGCGTCGCGTGGTTTGATTAGAAAAATAGGGATTTTCATTATTTATTTAATGGTCAAAACTTTAAAAATCTATATCTTGGTGTAGAAAAATTATGAAAATAAAATAAAAATACCCTCTTGCTTAGTGAACAAAGGAGAACAATGTGAAAATGGTTTCATATTTGTTTGATGAATAAATGATTTTTAATTAATTAAACAGTGGTTTTCTTATTTGGATTCTCCATTTACATAAGCATTTCACCATGGCATGGGACCATGGGGCTTTTGATGTTTCTGTTGTTGGGCATCTCCCCTGATTTTTCCAAAGTCATGGGGCATTTCTAACTAGAGATCTCTAATTTTCAAGTTAATGGCCCCTGTTTTGGTATAAAAATTATAATAATCAAAATATTCATCATAAAAATACAAAATTTATTTTGGTAGGTTCTTTGTGATTAGAAGACCCTAAGAAAAATATAAACTTGGTTTAACCCATTAAAAATAATCCTAATTATCACCAACCCCTAAAAATAAAATTAAATTTAATTAGAGTAAATATAAATCTAAATGACATAAAAATCATTCTCTACTATAATTTAATATTAGAGGAGCTCCCCATAAAAATTTTAAGTCAATTGGAGTAAATTTGACCACTCAAATGGATGAATTAAGTGAAATTACATTTTTAACACTAAAATAATTATAATAATTAAAATACTACTAAAAAAATCACCAAATTGGTTTTGGGAACTCCTTATGACCAGGGGAACCTTAGAAAAATAAAATTGTAATTAAAATAAATACTTCATTTTTTAAGCTATTTTTAAGCATTTAAATGATTAAAATTAATTTTAAAACCATAAAAATTACAAAATTGAAAAAATATAGGAAAACGTTACATTTGGCTTCCTAATTACTTGGGACCAATCAAAATAAGTTTCCTAATTTTGTAACTCAAGTATTAATTATTGAAAGCTTAAAATTAATTTTCTTTAATTTCCCACTAAAATAATTCTAATAATTAAAATATAAATCACAAAAATATGAAATTTATTTTCTTGGGTTTCCTAAACTCAAAGAGATTTAAGAAAAATATAAAACTTAATTTTCTATTTAAATAATATTTTATATTTAATTAATACTCAAAACAAATAAATAATTCTAATAATTAAATTAAACTCTAAAAATTATGAAAATTGGTCTAAGTGGTCCTCTGATCTAGGTAAATCTCTAATAATTTTCTTAAGGATAGAAACTTTGTTTTGGTTGAGTTATTAAATTTCCATTGAAAACCCCAATTTTTGCATTAAAAATAATTATAAAATTAAATAAATTTAGAAAAATCACATTTTCTCCTCTGATATTTTATTTAACCCATGAGTGAGGTAAAATAAAAATTTTAAAGTCATTTGAGTTTGATTTAGTGAATTATGAGGTGTTGAGGCCCTAAGGGTAAACGGGTAATTTTAGAATTTAAGCCTTAATTAATATTTAGGTTTAACCAAAGGGAAGATGGGTAATAAATGACCTTAATTGATATGTTTTGATGATTTAAGTATTAAATTGATAAATGGTAGCAACCAATCTCACTTTGGTCTCATTAAAGATAAATTTGTAATTTTTCAAATTGATGAAATTTGGAAGAATAATTAAATAAGAAGATATTAAGGTGAGAGATTTGATTTCGGAAGATTATAACCCACTAACTTGAAACCTCAACTAATAGTTTTAAGATAATTTATGACATATGATAAGGATTGAAAGTATAGATATTCAATTTTTTTCTAAAAATTACAAATCTACCTATTAAGTTTTAAGGGCTTAGTAATGAATTAGGTTTGGTCAAAGTCTTGTATAATGAGGTTTAGAAGATGATCTATAAATAATTTGAATTTTTTTTAAAACACTACAAGCCCATCTTTAAAATCAGACCGACCAAGTTACTTAATTAAGCCAATATTCCCCTAAGGGCCTTCACCCGTATAATTCATAAGTGAAACATCAAGTGATAATTACCCCACTTAAAGTGGTAATCAAAACATTAAATTTCATTGAGTGTAAGGGTATAAACTGGGAGAACCACATAACAAACATAATAAGACCAAAATGAACTCGAGACGAATCGAGGGACTGTGAAATGTCTAGGGTATTACCCAGGACTCTTCATGATCCTTTGGGAATCTAGGAGGACACTTGGACTTATTATGATTTGCTGAATGGAATCATCCCCAGAGATGAACAAATTAGCCATACCAAAGTATGACATAGGATCCGGTAGACACACCTCAAACCTGTGTTCCCTGCTTTTCCTGCAAAATTATACATGTACTTTGCAAATACTGACCTCTCAAATAGAGGAACGAGAAGAATCGACAGGTATGCTTTTATGTTACTGCATTGCAATTTACTTTTATCTGCACCTCTTGTTTCCTGCTCATAAATTTGCATGCTAAACTACAAGGTCACCCTGCATGTCAAAACTAAAACTTTTATGATAACCACAAAACTGAAAAAGAATTAAGAAATCAAAATAAGATAAAATACACCGCCACAATAGTCAAAATATAAGACAACTCAAAATTTAATCACAAACAAGACAAAATAAAAATTACATCTAATTTAAAATGTCTCTATCAGATGATCGGAAATCCCTAGAAGGAGGAAACACGCGATTGCTAACGAGATTTCCCACGGTCTAAATGAAAATATGCAACTCATTAAGTTGAGTTTAGTAAATTCATTTGGACTAAGTGAATCCAAAGAAAAATAGTAGTGTTAGAACGAGGGAACGTAGGATCCTAACCGGTGTCACTCTAATCAACTTTAATATCCCCCATAATACTTAAATAACCATGATCTTAGGAAACATTTGATTTAACATTAAGACTTAACACATTAGAAAACTTAAACTTACTACGACGATGAGCTTCGAGCTAGCATTATGGGCAGCACAGCCATCTTCAACGGCAAAACATGTATACATCAGCTAAACCATTCCTTAGAATTAAACAACAAACCATAAGATTTTGAGGTTGTTGGCATAGTGCAACATAAATCCTCAACTTTTCTTTAGGCATTTTTATAGCTTTGCTATACAATATAAGCCCTAACTCGTTTTAGGATTTCGAGGTTGTCATTCGTCACGACCTAAATCATCACATCTTCTAAGCTATTTGTGTGATTGTTTCACACGAATGTAAGCCCTAATTAATAAAGTTGACAGAATGAAACACTTAAATATTTCTCCTCTAAATTGAAGCCAAATAGTAGGATAGCTTGGGAAGTCATTGAGGTTCTCCTCAGAATCTGCGGCATCCCCTTGTCCTTTTTCCTTTGGATTCTAAAAATAAATGTTCCAAATTAGAGTCATTTCCCTTTCACACCTCCTTGTCCGATCTCATTGAAAAGTTTTATCCTTTCAAATTCTTGAAGACAATATCCCCTGATTTTTATCGAGAGTTTTCATATGTGACTTTGGTTATCTAAGATGTAATTACTATATGGGCTTGCCTTTATAGGAAACTTTCAAGAACTCGGCTTAATATAAACCCTGTTTAATTTTTTGTATTAAATAGGGGAACTTGTCGGTCAACTTAAAATGGTTTTGCAGATCAAACAGATATCATATATTTCTTAGTTTATTTGATCAAGTCTCACCCTCAAGTCTTGTGTTTATCTTTCGGGATAGATACATAGTTTGAGGTTTAATGTTCTTTCATCTAAACTTTGAAAGATATGAGATCAGTTTGATTTCATATTTTTCTAAACTTATATATATATATATATAAA
>JXCR01047348.1:481363-494971 GCA_002079205.1 Phalaenopsis hybrid cultivar | reverse complement strand
AATTTTGATCTAAGTCAAACCCCCAATTTTGGGCCTATGACTTAATCCCACCAAATTGAACCACATAGCCTACTTAATTTTCCTCAATTTGGATCCTAAATATTATATGACACTCATACACACCAAATCTGACCTTCATTTGGCTTTGGTGAAGCCTCAATTTCACTTAATTTTAACCTAAGTCCAAAAATCCCCAAATTTGCCCCAAATTGTCTGTCTCCAAATTCCACCTAATTGAATGCTTTAACACAAAAATTGACACCCAATTTATGTTTAAAAATATTCATAAAATTCCTATAGAACCTTTTCAATAATCAATTTGAACCTCACCGAACCTTAGCCCAACATAGACNAGATTCAGTGGAACTTCAAGAGTTTGTTGGAGGACTTGAGATAATTTTTTATCTTTTTGTTTTAGATTACTTTTTGTTTTAATTGAGACTTATTATTGGTTTGACAATGATTTCTTCTTTTAAATTAAAGTGTGGTTTTATTTTCTCCATGGATTCTGAGTAGTTTTGTTTATCTTTTTTCTTAAAATGATAAGTAATTAAGTTTTAGATGGAAGTTGTGGATAGTATTGATCTTTAATTTTGAATGAAGTTGTGATGATTTAAATCCATGCACTTCTTTTAATTCTTGATTTAACCAATCCAGATGTTAAAATTTATTGTGAGAACATGTAAGAACCGGGCTGGTATTGTCTCATTCAAAAATTGGGAAGAATCACATAAGGTTTTATGAATGAGAATCTAGTTCATATGATTGAGTGCAAATAAATAGGAAAATATTCATTGATAAGTGTACAGTTAGAGGACATTAAAGTGACAGGTTAAAGCCCTTCAGTTGGTTTATTGTTTCAGGTTCGGATACGAGAATGGTCCTCAGGTGGAGGGAATCAAGGGAACTCTAGAGTGAGAGCTAGTATATTCCCTGTCTAGCCGGTCTTCAGAAATATTCAAACTTTAAATTAGCCAATGTTCTTTCTAGAATCTCTAGTAGAGGTAAAGAGTATTATTTCTCCTATTTGGCACAACATAATTTGCATACTTCCACAACAGAATTCTTATACTTATTATTGATTCATTATAAGAAGAAAGATATTTTCATATTAAGTACTTTTTTTCTACAAAAATTTTAGTTATTTCTGTAAGTTGTTACTGTTTCGTGAAAATATCAAAAATAATAAAAATATTTAAATTTTAAATTCCTGCAAAAATTGNCTCCATTCTTTAGTTTTATACTTGTATAATTAGGATGTAAAAATTCCTATTAGCATGTTATTTCAATTTTCACTCCTTTTTATATAAATATCTGATGCTAAACTATTTAATCTGTTAAAACAAATTAAGTATGGGGAGGGATGAGAAACATTTTAAAACTACAATTTTATTTGTTTTTAAATGTACTACAAATAAATTTGAATTTTAAAAGAAAAATTGATTATATATATGAAGTTATATTAAGAAAGTAAAATTTGATTTTAGAAATGAGTAAGAAAATTTATTTAAAGTTTTAAGTAATGAAGAAAAACTTTGTTAAAAATTTTTAGTATAGAAAATAATTAATATAAGTCACCATCTTTAGTAAGAAAAATTGTATTTTTGAAAAAAATAGATAATTTAGAATTTTATTTTTAATACTTAAATTTCTTTTATTAAATTCATTTTGAAAACTATTATTATATTTATAAAGAAGGTTTATATTAAAACTTTACTTTAGGAAAGGAGAAGTGAAATTCAAAATGATTAAAGGCTTATTCAGATATAGTAATCCTTGCCTGAAAAAAGAAAAGAAAGAAAAGAAAAGAAAAAGAAAAAGAAGAAGAAGAAGAAAAGGAAAAAAAAAAGAAAAAGAAAAGAAAAAAAGAAAAAGAAAAGAAATGTAAGGGAGGAGAAGCCTGAGGATTAGTGTCTAATCAAAAATTGGTTTTACATTTGATCTTTTTAAAGCATAAGAATTGATAAAATCTTAAGCTTACAAATATAAAATAGTAAGTAAAATTATTTTTAATAAAAATTTTTAAGTAGAGAAATTAAAAGAACTAAAACTAAATTTAGAGAACTTACAATATTTCTGAATTAGATAGGAACTCATAGTTTCATAGTTGTTAACATAAAAAATTTTCAAACTTTAAGTTGGTCTCATTTACTAATTATTTATTCTAAATTGGACTACTATGTTTCTAAAGTTAAATTTTAGTCACTCCTAAAGAAACTCAAATACACATCATACATATTTGGTTTTTAAAGACTGAAGTGTCACTTGAGGATAAGTAACATTTTAAGTTTGGGGGATTTTGATACACCTAAAATATATAGTTTTTAGACACATTTGTATACCTATTTTTGAGATACTACGCTTTAACAAAAGGTATTTTTGTGTTTTTTCTTAAAGATAGAAGTAAAAATAGAAAAAATGTATAAAGGAGTGAGAAAGGATCAAATTTGGAGCAAAAAGGTGAAAAATTGTGCAAAAGAGTTTTGGCGCCTAAGCGCCAAATCCGGCGCTTAAGCGCCAGATCCGGCGCTTACGCCCCCGTTAAACAGAGAAGGTCGCGTCTAAGCGCTGAGACCCTATACTTAAGAGCCAGTGGCAGTTACTAGACGAGTAAAATTGGTTTTCATAAATTTCAAAGAGGTTTTTGAGGCACCCATTGGATTTATAGGTGGTTGTAATCACCTTGGACGAAAGTTATCATGAAAGGATGCGTATCTTGGACAAATACATCGAATCAAGGCACATTTTAAGAGATCCCAAGGAACCTCTTGGAAAACTATAAAAGAAAGAAGAGAGGACTTAGAAAAGAGTTTTGAAATTATTTGCAAGTTTTGAAAGTTCTTCTCGAGGGAGTTTGTTCGGGGAGATTATCAGGAACCAATTTTCATTTAGTTTATCATTTTTGTTATTTTGTTTTGAGTGATTGTAAAAGAGAAGAGATTCAGTGGAACTTCAAGAGTTTGTTGGAGGACTTGAGATAATTTTTTATCTTTTTGTTTTAGATTACTTCTTTTTGAGACTTCTTGTTGGTTTGACAATGATTTCTACTTTTAAACTAAAGTGTGGTTTTGTTTTTACTTCTTGTTGGTTTGACAATGATTTCTACTTTTAAACTAAAGTGTGGTTTTGTTTTCTCCAAGTGTTGGTTTGACAATGATTTCTTCTTTTAAACTAAAGTGTGGTTTTGTTTTCTCCATAGATTCTGTTTGGTGGAGGATTTGAGATAAGTTTTTATCTTTTTTTTTAAACTACTTTTGGTTTTAATTGTGACTTCGTTATTTGAGATAAGTTTTATCTTTTATTTTAGACTACTTTTGGTTTTAATTGAGACTTATTGTTGAAATGATTTCTTCTTTTAAACTAAAGTGTGGTTTTGTTTTCTCCATGGATTCTGAGTAGTTTTGTTTATCTTTCTTCTTAAAATGATAATTAATTAAGTTTTAGATGGAAGTTGTGGATAGTATTGATCTTTAATTTTGAAAGAAGTTGTGATGATTTAAATCCATGCACTTTTTTAATTCTTGATTTAACCAATCCAGATGTTAAAATTTATTGTGAGAACATGTAAGAACCGGGCTGGTATTGTCTCATTCAACAATTGGAAAGAATCACATGAGGTTGTATGAATGAGAATGTAGTTCATATGATTGAGTGCAAATAAATAGGAAAATATTCATTGATAAGTGTAGAGCTAGAGGACTTTAAAGTGATAGGTTAAAGCCCTTAAGTTGGTTTATTGTTTCAGGTTCTGATACGAGAATGGTAGCCCTCAGGTGGAGGGAATCAAGGGAACTCTAGAGTGAGAGCTAGTATATTCCCTGTCTAGCCGGTCTTCATAAATATTCAAACTTTAAATTAGCCAATGTTCTTTATAACATCTCTAGTAAAGGTAAAGAGTATTATTGCTCCTATTTGGCACAACATAATTTGCATACTTCCACAACAGAATTCTTATACTTATTATTGATTCATTATAAGAAGAAAGATATTTTCATATTAAGTACTTTTCTTCTACAAAAATTTTAGTTATCTCTGTAAGTTGTTACTGTTTCGTGAAAATATCAAAAATACTCAAATATTTAATTTTAAATTCCTGCAAAAATTGTTTTTAGTTTAAGTAATTATCTTTTTAAAAATAGAAAAAATTTCTAAAAAGTACATATTGCATAATCTTCCCTGTGGGTTTGATATTCAGGTTTTAATCAAAAAGTCATATACTACTTGATAATGATACGTATACTTGTGTAGTATCCCAATATATATATATATATATATATAAATTTAAAAGTTAAATTTTAATTTTCTTTAGGATAATTTTTTTGGTTTTGTTGCAAAATAAGGAAACATAAGTGAAAAATACCATCAGAACTATTGTTATACTATGCATAAGCATTAAGTCGGGATCAGGGTCCAGCGGGACTTCTGATAGAAAGAACGTATTTTGAGCCACTAAAATGGATGCGTGGAAAGGGCAGGATCACCATACAATGTGGCTGCTGTTACAACTTCACCAAGGACAGACAAGAAAATGCCCCAAGGATTTTGAGAGACGATCTGGTGGACCCAATACCTCCCATGATAAAATGGATGATTAAGAGAATGGTCCGATGGAGCATGCTTCCAGCCGACTGTATTCCCAACAGCTGTATCATCAACATATATGATGAAGATGACTACATACCCCCGCATATTGACCATCACAATTTTGTGAAACCTTTCTGCACGGTCTCTTTCATGAGCAAAAGCAACATTTTATTTGGAAAAGAAATAGATGTCGTTGGTCCCGGCAAGGTCAAAGGATCCAGAGAGATTCTGCTACCCGTGGGTTCAGTGCTGGTTCTTGAAGGAAACGGAGCAGGCATCGCTAAACATTGCATTCTAGGGGTACGAAGTCGTAGGGTGTCTATAACTTTTTGAAGGATGGATGACAGCAAAATGCCATACGGATTCCAGCCGGCCCCGGAGTTGGAAGAACTACTGTCGTACGAAATATGAGAGGGTTGCACCTTTAAGCACACACAAAGGGAACTCTTGCTCTGGAGCGTGGTTTAGTAGGTCAGCTCGATCGGGGGCTCGCCCCATCAGAGACAGACATTCAGAGGACACCTTTCTTACTATGATTTGACACAGTATATATGATGATATATGTATTAAATATGTTGAGCTTGTGATATGTACCCAACATGAGACATTTTCATATGTACTTTGATGAATTTAGCATATTGTACCTTTCGAGGCTTTGGCCTGTACCAATCTGCAACACCTGTTGAAGCAGGCTAATGAAATCGTTTTTTGAATTTTGTCGGTTCATTCACTTGCCCTCTTTATGCGATGGATAAAAGTCACAGAACCATCTGTTGGTTCGGGACTACAATGAACAAAGAATAAAACAACAAAAATTTGATAAAAATAAAATTCAATAAATAAGAATTAAAGAAATAAAAACTCTCTTTTGAAAAATCAACCAACTAAAATTGAATTTCAAAAACATATTTTAATAATCAAATGTGATAAAAACAACTAAAAAAGAAAATAAATATGTTGAGTTGATTCTCACAATTTTGAGGTCTCCTACTCTTTGCTCGAGTAGCACGACTATCTTTGCCTGCACTAATTCTCTTCACATCCTCGTGGAATTTCATGTTCTGCACAAAACCTCACAAAGTTTCACATATCTTCTTCAAAAATGTGAACCTTTCACAAGACACATATCTTTGGGTTCAACACCACAAACTCTTTGTAAATTTTAATTCTCATTTCAAGATCAGTCCTTAAATTCTGATTCCCTCCTTTTGGGTTGGTCCCTAACATTTGATTCTCTTTTTGAGATTGATACATAAATTTAAATTCTCATTTTAAGATCAGGCCCTAACTTCTGATTCCCTCCTTTAGAGGTTGGTCCCTAACTTCTGACTCTCTTTTTGAGATTGATCCCTAAATTTCAATTCTCGTTTCAGAATCAATCCATAATTTTTTATTCCCTCCTTTCGAGGTTGGTCCCTAACTTCCAATTCTCTTTCTAAGATTGATACATAAATTTCAATTCTCATTTTAGAATCAATCACTAACTTTTGATTCCTTCCTTTTAAGGTCGGTCCCTAACTTCTGATTCTCTTTCTGAGATTCACACCAAAATTTCATATCTCATTTCGGAATCAATCCTTAACTTTTGATTCCCTCCTTTTGAGGTCAGTCTCTAACTTCCAACTCTCTTTTTGAGATTGATACATAAATTTTAATTATCATTTCAAGATCAATACCTAAATTCTTATTGCTATTTTCTGACTTTCATTTTGAGATTGATACCTAAATTTCAATTCTTATTTCAAGATCAGTACCTAAATTCTCATTCCTATATTCCGACTTTCTTTCTAAGATTGATACTTAAATTTCAATTCTCATTTTTAGATCAGTACTTAAATTTTGTTTCTTATATTCCGACTTTCTTTCCGAGATAGATACTTAAATTTCAATTCCCATTTCGAGATCAGAACCTAAATTTTGATTCCTATCTTTCGAGGTCGGTACCTAAATTCCAACTTTCTTCTGGGATTGATACCTAAATGTCAATTCCCACCTCAAGGACAACACCTACACACTGACTCACATCCTTTATAAGCACCTAAAATTTGATAACTTAAACCTACTCTCCAATCCCCAGCGAGAGTTTCTACCTCCTGATTTTGATCAAAAATTTCCTTGCTAATTTCCTGGTGGAAACAAATAACACACACAATTCTAAACTCTTTCTATGTTTGTTAACTTAAGAGTTTGTATTGGTTTTGTTGATCTCGTCGATCAACACCAATAAGCGCGCTGCGCTTGCCCAACACACCACACCTATTAGGGGTCCATTTGTTGACCTCATTATTTGTTGAGGTTTAGTTCTTACTTTTTAGTAACCTTAGGTCTATGCATAAGATTTTCTTGTTGATTATTTCGACAAAACTAGAAAAGGAACCCTCACCATTAGAAATTCTAAACTCCTCCTTGCTCAACTTGAAGTTCCACGTATTGGTCCTAACCTCTAGCACTTAGTAGATGGGGTCAATATGAGGGAGCCCAATTTGAGCGCCCCATAGGACTGTCTGACCTTAGGGTTAGCCCTAGGTGTTGGCCTGGAGCTAGTTTACTCACCTACACTCACTCTCATCCATAATCAATCACAACCCTATACCCAAAATTGTTGACTTTGATCCCTTGATTCTTTTGGGAGACTCATGTAGATGGTCCCCTAAAACCACTAGCCCTAGGCTAGGGTTTAGCTAATACTAGTGGGGATTCCAGTGGTCCATAGTTCACATATGTTGGTTGGCTTCCCAATTCTACCAAAAATACCCAACTTGCCCTTTTTCCCATAAATCCACCCAAATTACCTAAATGCCCATGAAACCTTAACTATGGCTAAAAATTCCCAAATTCAGTCAAAATACCCAAATTTGTTCAAAAATAATTTCAAACCATTTCAAAATACCCAAATTACCCAAAATTACCAAAATACCCCCAAAATTGCCAAAATTACAAAAATACCCTTGACACCCTTAACTTTTGCAAAACCTCTAAAATCACTTCAAATGTCCCCAAAATTATTTTTGAACCCTTCAATTGAACTTAATTTGGCCAATTTGACCATTTTGACTATAACCCACCAAATTGCCTTTAAAGGCCCAATTTCCCCAAATTTACCTTAAATGTCCATCACTTTTGTCCCAATTTCACTCAATTTAAATTATTAACGCAAATTAACCTTCATATGACCAATTAAAACCAAATCCAAGCCTAATTGGCCCATTTTTTGGGCTCAATTTTGATCTAAGTCAAACCCCCAATTTTGGGCCTATGACTTAATCCCACCAAATTGAACCACATAGCCTACTTAATTTTCCCCAATTTGGATCCTAAATATTATATGACACTCATACACACCAAACCTGACCTTCATTTGGCATTGGTGAAGCCTCAATTTCACTTAATTTTAACCTAAGTCCAAAAATCCCCAAATTTGGCCCAAATTGTCTGTCTCCAAATTCCACCTAATTGAATGCTTTAACACAAAAATTGGCACCCAATTTATGTTTAAAAATCTTCATGAAATTCCTATAGAACATTTTCAATAATCAATTTGAACCTCACCGAACCTTAGCCAAACATAGACCCAAGTCAAGCCCAACATGCCCAAATTGACCAAAATGTCAAAATCCTTCAAATTGAGCTTCCAATTAGACTCAAAATCATTTCAATACTTTACCAAAAATCTTCATGAACATCATCCATAAAATTTTGATCAATTAATTGGGCTCAAAGTCTTGGCTAGCCTAACTCAAACCCAACTCTTAGCCATTTAGACCCAAATTAGACCCATGCACCAAAATTAACTTAGTCATCTCAAAACCACCAAATTAATGACTCCACAACCATTAAGCACACTCTATTGATAAATTTAAACCCGTTTGGACTAGCCATGGTGAGCTATGGACCATTGGATTCCTAAATTAAGGGATTTATGCCCATTTATGGGCCTTAACCAACAATCTCTCCCATCATCATCTATCATTGAGGGATAACCAAAATTAACCCTCCCACTGGCTCACCAGACCTCCTGGCCAGCTCCTCTGGCTCTGTCAGCCAGCTCAATGGCTAGAAAACACCAAAACTGAGAGCCTCAAACCAAAATTCGAACCCAAACTCACTCATTTGTGCTGGCCAATTCTAATTGGCTTTAGCACTTCAAAACCCTCCACCTAAGCACCATTTTGCACCCATCAATTGGCCATGATAGCTACCCTAGGCCATTTTATTTAAACCTAACTTCCATGAACAAAAAAAGAAGAGCTGAAATTTGCCTAAGGAAACTCTGTCAAATTTCTCTTAAAGACTCCCTAAGTCCTCCTCAGTTCAAGCCCACCATTTTCCCCACTGATCCTCACCGTGGAAGCTCAATTTTGAGGTTAAATTTCTACCAAAACTAGGACATAACTCTCCATAGCTTCACAACTAACCAAACTCTAATTACTTGTGAATGCACCATCCCCACAGTGAGAGAAGTTGATTCCCCACAAAAGCTTCCTATGAAATAACTCATCCCAGCTCTAGACCAACACCTGAAAACCACCTTGATCGAATTCATAGCTAGACCATTCAGCAAGGCTTAGGAATTCATCCAGAGGTTCATTGGGACCAATCAAAGCTACCGCAACCAACTTATTAATGCCTCCCCTCTCAGACAAAGGTATTGAACCCTAACCCTAATTCGAGCAGATTTTTTACTCTCCATACGTATGTACTATATTTCATACCGTATAATCCATATAGATAAGTTCATCTTGAGTAGATGAAGTTTTAGAAACAAACCCCGCGTGATTTAGTTGACTCTAGGCCAATATCTTAAGATTTTAGTGTGAACAGCGCATGGGTTAGGTCACTTGGGGATGTCAACGGAGAGCCGTCTAATCGCTCGTGTAGTCAATGGATGGAGGAGATCAAGCCGGACGGATCCATGGTGCATAAAGCACGATTCATATGGAGGCTACATTGCTGAGGACATTAAGTGGCGGAGTGACATGTGGAGCCTTTGGAGTGGATGAGGATGAGTTGACACAGCGTGGATAAGTAGAAAAATAAGAAATTTTTGAATTATCTTAAATGCCTAAATTTTAAAAATTCATATATTTCTCTAGAAAAATCATAAAAATAAAAGAAAAATACCCTCTTGCTTAGTGAACAGAGGAGAATAATGTGGTCCAAAAATAAATATTTTTTTTCAAACATATCATTTTAAATTAAATAAATACCCTCTGTGGCATTTAAACTCTCCATGACTAAGGAGTGCTCACAATGGCTTGAGATTTTTATGGTTTCTTCCTAATCACAAAGGGGATGTTCTCTGATTTTTCCAAGGTCAGAGGGTGTCTTTATGCTTCTAACCCTAATTTTCAAGCTAAGGTGACCATTTTGGCTTATTTTAATTATATATATCAAAACATCAATTGAAAATTTATGAGAACTATTTTAGTAGGTTTCTGTTGACCTCATTTTTGGTTAAGGTTTAATTTTTCTTCTGTAGTAGCCTGAGGTCTAGCCATAAGATTTTCCTATTGACTATTCTCGAAAACTAGACATGGAACCCTCACCATTAGAAATTCCAAACTCTTCTCCACTCAACTTGAAGCTCCACATGTTGCTCTCAACCTCTAGCACTTAGTAGGTGGGGTCACTGTGGGGGAAACTCAAGATCAGTCACCCTTAGGATTGTTGGACCTTAGGCTTGAGCTTGGGTGTTGGTCTAGAGCTAAAGCACTCACTATACTTATCTACACTCACAATCACTCACTGCCCTGAACTCAAACTTCTAGTCTAGATCCCTTGACCTTTTGGGATACTCATGTAGATGGTCCCAACTCAAATTTCTAGCCTAGATCCCTTGATCTTTTGGGATACTCATGTAGATGGTCCCCTAAAATCGGTTGACCTTGGGTGTTGGTCTAGAGCTAAGGCACTCACTACACTAATCTACACCCACAATCACTCACAACCCTGAACTCAAATCTAGCTAGATCCCTTGATCTTTTGGGATACTCATGTAGATGGTCCCCTAAACCTACTAGCCCAGCCTAGATCCCTTGATCTTTTGGGATACTCATGTAGATGGTCCCCTAAACCTACCAGCCCTAAGGTTATGGTTTGGCTAAGACCCCTATGTAGAGGACCCAAAATGGGGTTTCCATTGGTCCATGGATTATTGGTGATGGTTGGTACCTTAACTCTACCAAAATACCCATCTTGGCCTTTTACCCCTAAAGCACTCCCAAATTACCAAAATACCCCTCTTGGACAAAAAATTCAAAAAATTCCAAAAATTTCTAGAAAATTCTAATAAATCCTAAATAATACCAATTTCATTTCTATCAACTACCACATGATCCAATTTGGCCAATTTTACCATCTTCAACCAAAATCCCCAAATTGCCCTTTAAAGACTCAAACTTCCCTAAATCCAACTCAAATGTTAAATTTGCTCTCAATTGATCCCAAATCCAATCCTAAACTCACATTCAATTTTTATATGACCAAATTAAACCAAATACAAGCTCAATTGGACCATTATTTGAGCCCAATTTTAATTTGAGTCAAAACCCCAATTTTGACCATATCACCTAATCTCACCAAATTGAACGCATAGCCTAATCAATTGGCCTCAATTAATGTTGTAAAATCTTTATAATATGCATACACATCAAAATCAACCATCAATTGGCCTTGGTGAAGTCTCAAATCCATTTGATTTTAGCTTAAATCCAAAATTCCCAAATTTAGCCCCAAATTAGCTAAATCCCCAAATTTCACCCAATTAATTGTCTTAACCTCCAAATTGGCATCCAATTCATGTTGAAAAACTCTTCATGACCATTTAAAACAATAAATTTGGACTTAGCCCAAGGTTAACCCAAACTAGACCCAAGTCTACCGCAACTGGACCAAATTGATTAAAGTTCAAAATTCCCTCAAATTGAACTCAAAACCACTTCATCCTTCACCAATGTTGATCCCCATGATCATCTACACCAAATGCAACAATTATTTGGACCAATTTACATGGAAAATCTAGCCGAAACCAAGTTTTGGTCATTTGCACCCACTTGGACCCATGCACTAAATGTGACCTAACCACTCTAAGGCCACCAAATTAACTCCACCACAGCCATTAGTTGCACTTAGTGACCAGTCCAAACACCATGAAATCACCTAAATCAAGCCATGTACCAAACGTCTCCCAAATTAAGGGATCTTATTTCCAAAAATGCACATGCTTAAGATATCTTTGCCAAATTAAAGCACATTTGCATTAAATTGTTGTGATGGATTCCTATGGGTTCCTTTAGCTTCTAGCCACCTCCCTCTGGCCAGTCGGCCAGCCTAGTAGCCGAAAAAACCCAAAACCAAAAGCCACTCCCATGGCACCTCACCCAAATCAAACCTAGAGGTCAGCTCATCCAAATTAAATTGAAGAGCTCCTCTCCCCTCCACCTAAGCACCACAATGCACCCAAACTTATGCCCTGAGAGCCACCCCATGACCATTTTTATAAAAACTCACCTCCCATGGCCATGGGAGGTGTGCTCAAATTTACTTAGAGAGGTGTCTCCAAACTTCACATAGAGCTTCCCTAAGATCCCCTCAGTGCATTCCAACCATTTTCCCTTACCTATTCCCTTTGCTAGAGCTCAATTTTGAGCTTGAAACCCTGTCGGAAACCAGGACAGAGCCTAATACATCTCCACACTCCACCAAACTTCAATTAATTATGCCAACACCTTTACAAGTGTGAAAGAAACCAAAGCCCCATCAAATTCCCCTTCCATAGAGCCTCTACCATAGCTCTAGACCAACACCTGAAATCGAGCTTGGTCAAATTCATACCTAGACTTACAAGCTTTTACTATAGCTCTAGACCAACACCTGAAATCGAGCTTGGTCGAATTCATACCTAGGCCTTATACCAAGACTAGGGACTCAATCCAGTGAAAGAAGCCAAAGCCCCATCAAATCCCCCTTCCACAGAGCCTCTACCATAGCTCTAGATCAACACCTGAAATTGAGCTTAGTCGAATTCATACCTAGGCCTTACACCAAGACCAGGGACTCAATCCCTAGCCTCCTTAGACCCCAACAAATGTGTCGAGCACCTCTGATTGAAGCCTCCCTTCTTAGAGCAAAGGTATAAACTCCTCCTTCTCCTGAGCTTATTTTGATCCATTTACTTAAGCTTGATTTCATGGTACCTTAGCCGTATGGATGTGTTCGCCTCACTTAGACGATCGAAGCCTCCCTTCTTAGAGAAAAGGTATAAAACTTCTCCTTCTCCCGAGCTTATTTTGATTCTCCATTTACAGCAAAGGTATAACCTCACTCACTCTCCCGAGCCTTTACAAGCTCTCCATTTGTAATGGCTTACTTTTATGGCCTCTTAACCGTATAGATATGTTCGTCTCACTTAGACGAGTCCATAGGATCAAAACCTTCATGGCATCTTAACCATATGGATGTGTTCGTCTCACTTAGACGAGTCCATAGGATCAAACGCGAAGTGATTTGGTTGAGTCTTGGCCGAGATCTTAAGGTTTTAGTGTGGACGGTCACGGGATCATTCTTTCAGGGACAATGATGAGGAGCCATTTGATCAAGCGTGTATCAAATGGACGGAGGAGATCGAGCCGGAAAGTGCTTCGGGACATAAACCGCGAGCAGAGTCAGCAGCTACGTGGACGGCGACGTCCAACCAGAGCACGCCACACATGCCTTCAGAGCTACCTATGATATAGACAGCACACCCTGTTTAAATAGATAAATAGGGCTTTTTCTATTTATTTAAATACCCTTAACTTAAAAAATTCATAACTTTATGTAGAAAAATCACAAAAATAAAATAAAAATACCCACTTACTCAGTGAATAAAGGAGAACAATGTGGAACAAATTTCAAGTTTATTTGGAGCATATTTTATTTTTATTGAATTAAAAACTGTTTGAGATCATTTGATTCTCCATGCATAATGGCACATCACCTTGACTTGGAATTTTAGCATGTTGTAGCCTATGTCTGGGGAAGTAT
>JXCR01047348.1:440220-481075 GCA_002079205.1 Phalaenopsis hybrid cultivar | reverse complement strand
CCAAAGCCCCATCAAATCCCCCTTCCATAGAGCCTCTACCATAGCTCTAGACCAACACCTGAAATCGAGCTTGGTCAAATTCATACCTAGGCCTTACACCAAGACCAAGGACTCAATCCCTAGCCTCCTGAGACCCCAACAAATGTGTCGAGCACCTCTGATTGAAGCCTACCTTCTTAGAGCAAAGGTATAAACTCCTTCCTCCTCCCGAGCTTATTTTGATTCTCCATTTACTTAAACTTGATTTCATGGCATCTTAACCATATGGATGTGTTCGTCTCACTACAACGAACGTGCCGAGCACCTCTGATCGAAGCTTCTCTTCTCAGAGCAAAGGTATAAAACTCCTCCTCCTTCCGAGCTTATTTTGATTCTCCATTTACTTAAGCTTGATTTCATGGCATCTTAACCATATGGATGTGTTCATCTCACGTAGACGAGTCTATAGGATCAAACACGAAGTGATTTGGTTGAGTCTAGGCTGAGATCTTAAGGTTTTAGTGTGGACGGTCACGGGATCATTCTATTAGGGACAATGACGGGGAGCCATTTGATCAAGCGTGTATCAAATGGACGGAGGAGATAGAGCCGGACAGTGCTTCGGGACATAAACCGCGAGCAGAGTCAGCAACTATGTGGACGGCGACGTCCAACCAGAGCACACCACACATGCCTTCGGAGCTGCCTAGGATTTAGTCAGCACACACTGTTTAAATAGATAAATAGGGTTTTTTCTATTTATTTAAATGCCCTTAACTTAAAAAATTCATAACTTTATGTAGAAAAATCACAAAAATAAAATAAAAATACCCACTTACTCAGTGAATAAAGGAGAACAATGTGGAACAAATTTTAAGTTTATTTGGAGCATATTTTATTTTTATTTAATTAAAAACTGTTTGGGATCATTTGATTCTCCATGCATAATGGCACATCACCTTGACTTGGAATTTTAGCATGTTGTAGCCTATGTCTGGGCAAGTATTCTTGGATTTTTCCAAAGTCAGAGGAGCCTCTTATACAGAGACCCATATTTTTCAAGTTGTTTCACATTATTTACTTAAAATAATCATGGAAATTAGCATATTGGTTATTAAATCCCAAGAAAATTTTAGAAGGTCTACCATGACCAGAGAAACCTTTGATCATGGAAATTAGCATATTGATTATAAAATCCTAAGAAAATTTTGGAAGGTCCACCATGACTAGAAGGAGCTTCCTATACAGAGACCCATATTTTTCAAGTTATTTCACATTATTTCTTTTAAATAATCATGATATTTTTCAAGTTATTCCACATTATTTCTTTAAAATAATCATGGAAACTAGCATATTGATCAGTAAGAAAATTTTGGAAGGTCCACCATGACTAGAGAAACTTTTGGAAATAATTTCATGGGTCATGACATTTAAAATGTCCTTAAATTTTACAAATACTAAATCAATAAGATAATTAATTTTGAAAAAATTAAACATCTAAATGACTTGATTTTTGATATGCACCGTGATTTATGATCTNGAAAAATCACAAAAATAAAATAAAAATACCCACTTACTCAGTGAATAAAGGAGAACAATGTGGAACAAATTTCAAGTTTATTTGGAGCATATTTTATTTTTATTGAATTAAAAACTGTTTGAGATCATTTGATTCTCCATGCATAATGGCACATCACCTTGACTTGGAATTTTAGCATGTTGTAGCCTATGTCTGGGGAAGTATTCTTTGATTTTTCGAAAGTCAGAGGAGCCTCTTATATAGAGACCCATATTTTTCAAGTTGTTTCACATTATTTATTTAAAATAATCATGGAAATTAGCATATTGGTTATAAAATCCTAAGAAAATTTTGGAAGGTCTACCATGACTAGTGAAACTTTTGGAAATAATTTCATGGGTCATGACATTTAAAATGTCCTTAAATTTTACAAATACTAAATCAATAATATAATTAATTTTGAAAAATATAAACATCTAAATGACTTGATTTTTGATATGCACCGTGATTTATGATCCAGAAGACTCATCATAAGAATTTCAAAATATTTTTTGTTCATTTGACACCTCAAGTTGATTTTTAAAGATATTGAATTTTAAAGCCTAAAAAATGATTTTTAAAGGCTAAAAAAATGAGTTTACACTAAAATAATTCCAATAAATCAAAGAAAAATTAGAAAAATATAAATTTGTCCTCTAAGTTTTTTTGACCTTAGAGAGATTTTTCAAAAATACAAAACTTAATTTTCACCACTTAAAATATTTCTTTTTATTAAATAGCCCAGAATTTAAAATAATTCTAATAAAAACAATAAAAAATTTAAAAAATCATATAATTTGATCCAAAGGCTTCTCTGGTCTAGGTCTACCTGCAGTAAAAAATTCAAAGGATTATAATTTACCTTGGTCAAGTTAGGAATTTTCTTTGAAAAATCCTATCTTTCCATGAAAATAATTACATAAATTAAATTAAATTTTGAAAAAATCACATTCTCCCCTCTGATGTCTCAATTGACCGATAAATAAGGTAGGATAAAAATTTCAAAGTCATTTGAATTGAATTTGACAAATTATGAGGTGTTAGAGCCTTAGGGGCAAATGTGTAATTTTGGAAATTTTGCCTTAATTAACATTTAGGCTTAATTCAATGAGGGAAAATGGGTAATCTCTGATATTAATCAATTTATTTGATGCTTAAAATACAAGGGGTTAATTGGTAAACCAATTTCACTTTCCTCATTAAAAAGATAAGTTAATAAATTTCTAAATCATTAAAAATTTGAAAGATTTCACTTTCCTCATTAAAAAGATAAGTTAATAAATTTCTAAATTATTAAGATTTGGAAGTCTATTAAAAATAAATGATCCTGGACTTTGCGGTATAAATTTTGAAGTCAATAATTAATCAATCTAATACATCTATCTTGATTTTCAAATAAAATCCAAATCATGAATTATGACCACTAAAAGCTTAACCCTTTTCAAAAGTAATTAAGACACTCACCTAGGCCTTAAGGGCTTAGTGATGGCTTGGGCTAAATTAAAAAAATTGTTAAACAAAGAATTATAAAAATAAACATGATTAAATCAAACATATTTGAAACACCACTAAGCCCAATTAGGATTAAAATTTGTCCAAATTACATTAGCTTCTTCAAGGGTCTTCACCCACATAATTTTCAAATTAAATGATAAATGATAATTACCCTATTCTTAGGAATAATTGAGGCATCAATGTTCACTGAGTAATAAGGGTATTTATAGGATAAACTATTAAGCAACATAATAAGTTTAAATGTACTCGAGACTTTTCACCAGTTGGTTAGTGGGTGGCATGGACCTGCTTCCCCCTCCTAACTTGTTGGATCCCTTAGAGGCCTATTAAACTTAATATGCTTCGCTCAATGAAATCATCCTTAATTAAACTTTTAAGGACTCACCAAGATATGACATAAGGGTTAGTCGCTCAATGAAATCATCCTTAATTAAACTTTTAAGGACTCACCAAGATATGACATAGGGTTGGGAAAATTGGCTTAATGAAATCATCCTTAATTAAAATTTTTAAGGACTCACCAAGATATGACATAGGGTTAGATGAAATCATCCTTAATTAAACTTTTAAGGACTCACCAAGATATGACATAGGGTTAGATGAAATCATCCTTAATTAAACTTTTAAGGACTCACCAAGATATGACATAGGGTTAGGAAAACCACCAAAACATTACTTTTCCTGCTCTTCATAAATGCCCTCACATGCATTTTTAAGTTTCGGGTGGTGGAACGAGAAGACTCGCCAGGTTTACAGTTTATAGTACCGTCTTTCTTCTGCCTTTTCCTTACATGTTTCATGCTTGCATTTACCTACATGAACTGGCACCTTAACCATAACCATAACCAAAACCAATACTAAAATCAACCAAGATAAAATTCACATCAACAACATTCAAAATATAAAAGAACTCAAAATTTCATCACAAACATCACACAAAACCACAACTTTAACTAAAATAAGATGTCTCTATCAGATGATCGAGAATCCCTCGGAGGAGGTAGCCTACGGTTGCTAATGAGTATTCTCATGGTTTATATGAAATTATGGAACTCATGAAGTTGAGTTTAGTAAGTTCAATTGGACTAGGTGAATCCAATAAAAAATAATGGTGCCGGAACGAGGGAACCGTATGATCCTAACCGATGTTGCTCTAAGCAACTTTAATATGCCCTTATAAAATTTAAAGAACTTTCACCATAGGGCCACCTGATTTGATATTATAACTTGACACACTAGCCTCATAAAATTTAAAGAACTTCAACCATAGGGCCACTTGATTTGATATTATAACTTGACACACTAGATATCTCAAACTCGTCGCAGCAGGAGCTTGGAGCTAGCATGGTGGGCAGCACGACCATCTTCAACAACTGTCGCGGCAAGGAGCTTGGAGCTAGCATGGTGGGCAGCACGGCCATCTTCAACAGCAAAACTTGTCTTCCCCAGCTCGCGGCAAGGAGCTTGGAGCTAGCATGGTGGGCAGCACGGCCATCTTCAACAGCAAAACCTCTCTTCCCCAGCTAAACCAATCTTCCTTCCTTAAACTTAAACAACAAAGCCATAGGAATTCAAGGTTGCTTGCCTATGCAACTTAAATCCTCACCTTATCTTTAGGCCTTTGTATAGCTCTGTTATACAATATAAGCCCTAACTCTTCTTAGGATTCTGAGGTTGTCGTTTGTCATGACCTAAATCCTCACATCTTCCAGGCTATTTGTGTGATCATTTCACATGAATGTAAGCCCTAACTAATAAAATTTACAGGATGAAACACCCGAATATTTCTCCTCAAAACTTGAGCCAAACATTAGGATAGCTTGGGAAGTCACCGAGGTTCTCCTCTGGATCCATGACATCCCCTAGTACTTCTTCCTTTGGATTCTACAACAAAATGTTCCAAATTTGAACCAATCCTCTTTCACACTTCTACGTCCGATTTTGTTAAAGATTCCTACCCTTTGAAATTCCTTGAAGATAATCTTTCTTGATTTTTATCTAGAGTCTTCTTATGGGACTTTGGTCATTTAAGATGTAATTAACTATAGGGGCTTGCCCTTATAAGAAGCATCTCCGACCCAGCTTAATATAAACCCTATTTGATCCTTTGTATTAAATAGGGAACTTATCGGCAAATACAAAGGTTTCAAATCCTATTTAATCTTTTATATTAAATAGGGGAACTTGTCGGCAAATACAAAGGTTTCAATAAACCCTATTTAATCCTTTATATTAAATAGGGGAACTTGTCGGCAAATACAAAGATTTCAGAACGGACGTCATACTTTCCTTAGTTTATTTGATCGAGCCTCATCCTCAAGTCTTGTGTTTATGCTATGGACGTCATACTTTTCTTAGTTTATTTGATCGAGCCTCATCCTCAAGTCTTGTGTTTATCGTTTGGGATAGATACAGGATTTGAGGTAGAGTGCTCTTTCATTTTAAACTATTAAAAATATGGGATCAGTTTGATTTCATACTTCAACGTCCTTCTGAAGCAGGCGACGGGATTTCGATTCCGATGACCGACAGGTTCTTACGGGCAACTCCCCACAAACCAACCCGAAATATTATTTTCACACATCAGTAATGTGTCCATGTCCCTCTTGGACCAAATTACCTTCCTTCTGGTGGCATACTTTACCCATTTCTATCTTGGGAAAGTACAGCTAACTCCTTGCACTTCAGGACTAGCTGTTCAACCATCTTTGAACATATGGGTTCAAAAGGCCATTAAGGACTTCTTAAATTTTTTATGTGGGGTCGGACCCCCAATAGGTGTGTCGGTGGACTAATTCCACCTGGGGCATTTTCTGCCACTAATTGGGTCCCGCACTGGGTCCTAAAATTTTTCACATCTCCCTTCAAAATTTGAGTTGCTATTTCACAAAATAAACCAAATCATGTTGTGCTGCACACACTTTGAAATATTAATTAAATTTTACACCTTATTTTAACAAAGATGTTAAAAAAGACCCAAAAATTAAGACTCGCCCGGTCTACAGATTAACCTCTATTTTCAGTGCTTGCACTAAATATTATGAGGTTTTCGGCCATATAGCTAACCCTAAAACTTTCTGTTTTAAAGCCCACTGCGATGGCCTACCCAACGCTGACCTTTTCTTGCAACCTGCTAATGAATTGCAGCTCTCGTAACGTCGCTCCCACCCTCAAGTTTGGAGCTGGATTTGAAGACCTCAAGGTTATCCTCGGGAAAGCCCCATTCGTGATAATGAAGATCGCTGCTTTAGAAATACAAGATCCGTCTATAGAATTTAGTTTGAACTACCCTCAAGATTTCCCTACCAGCAAGAAGGCTAAATCTACTATCATCAAGCCTGCTATCCTTGCTACTGCTAAGGGAAAAGAGGTGATGGTCGTTGAAGATTCAACCGAAGGATTAGCGGTTCCACCACCCGCGTTTGAGATTGGGTCAAGCTCAAGGACTTTACCACTGACCCAAACCCAAAGGAGGAACCACAATAGAACAGCTCGGAGGGCCATCAAAGCCCAAGCTCCTAAAAACACATTCGTTGAGGAGGAGCCTAATCGAAATGAAGAAGTGGCCCAGACTCCTGAGAACACACCTGAGGAGGAGGAGCCTCATCAAGTTGAGGAGGTATTACCGGAATTTTATCCACTCCTACGAGGGAGTAGATTCCATCCTCTGACAGATACTGATGGATATGAGAGTATCCGAAAGATTACTATCACATTACCATCACTTCATGAACATGGTGAGGAGTGAAAGAAATTCATCCCCATCACCCGAGTTAGTGCAGTCTTCAGAAGGCTTGCTACTAAAGAACGATATTCTGTTCGTGAATTACTTAAACAAGTGGGACATGCATTTTCCTCTAATATGAAGAATGAAATTTTGAACGATATTAAGTCTGTTAGAGAATATCATAGGTCGACTATAAAGTCACCTACCTGTATTCCCGTCTAGTTCTGTTTGGGAAATCGAGTTGATACTGCTATGGTCACCACCGATCATACCGCCACCAGGACCGCAGGTCACCAACCAATTAAGTTAAGACTGGGTCCGAGAAGTTTATCAGTCATTCCTGCAATCATGGAAAGAAAGACAAGATGATTACCTGACACTGTAGTCAGTCTATACCACAGAGAGCATACCTTCCCTTAACATATTAATGTCTCTACTAAAACGTCCAGTCCTGAGGCATCATCATCAAAGAAGAAGAGAGTATGGGTACCCAAGGTCGCTGCACCGCTATAGTTCAGTATGCCTGCAGGATAGGAAGTAAAACCAGTGCCTGAAATATCTGACATCGTCGCGACAATAGCCAACAAGATAGAGGAACAAGTAGAGGAATTCCATCAAGGTCCTCCAGATCTTAAAGCAGTCAAGGAATCGATAATTGAGGAAAAAGTTGAGAAACTCAGAATCGAGATTTCTGAGTTAGCTCGAGAACACAGAGTTTCCGTCAATAGTGACAAAGAAGATTTTGATTACAATGATTATTTGGAGGAAGATTTCATGGATGTCCATGTGATCGAAACCAGAGCTACCGCATCTACGCGCGAGGCTCAACCTCACACCGAAGAGAATGCCGTAGATGAGCTACGTAGGGTTATCTTCCTAAGGGATGGGCAAGTTGTTCTACTGGAGAAAAGAATAGAAGAGATGACTGCAACTAAAACCGTCATGGCCACCATTTTGGGGCAATCACAAGCACCAAGATTGGCTTCACCAGAGATTAATCAGACAGAAATCATACACATCACAGATGAAAGAAGGGAGGCTACTTCAACAGACAAAGAAGAACAACCAAAGAAGGATTCTCCATCAGGTGCCATGCCAGAAAAGGAGTTCAAGCAAATGGTTGAACAAGTGCGGGAGGCCTTAGCCCAGTCCAAGGGCGGTGCATCAATCTTAAAGGGTCGACCTTACCCAGAGGAGTTTGATGCCATCCCTTTTCCCAAGAATTTTGTGACCCCAAACTTCAAGATATTCGATGGGACTGGAAATCCCAGGCAGCACATAACACATTTTTGAGCCAATTTTGGCAACACAAGGAATATCGAAGCTCTACTTTGCCAGTAGTTTGTCAGCAGCTTCTTAGGGATTGCTTTTGACTGGTACACTGACCTGCCCAACGAGTCAGTTAAAATATTTTTTGAGTTGGAACAGTTATTTATGAAAAGATTTGCTGGGGCGCAGCAACATGTGTCTATTGGAGAACTCATGATGGAGAAGCAGAAGCCTGGTGAAACCTTGGCAGACTATATTTTGAGGTGGAGAAACCTTAGCATGAAATGTGAACCTCAGCTACAGGAACATCAAGCGATTGAGATTCTACTCAAAAGCATTCATGAGCCTGTAGCTTTCATGCTTAAGGGACTCACCATCAAATCCTTTGAGAAGCTACTCAGTAAAGCCAACAGTCTTCAAGAAGAAATGAACCACATGGAGCCGCATGAAAAGCCTAAGGTGACCAGAGTGTTTGAAAAGAAATAAGGGGTAGTCGTAACTGTCCATAAAGGAAAATAGCTGATAAAGATATATGCAGAAGATCATCGTCAGTCTTCGTCACAGTACTATCAGAAACAAAGAAGCCAATCCAACCAACGGCCGTCTCAAGAGGGATCACCTCAAACAGTGGGTAAAAGAATATTTTTGTTTTATTCCTTCAAAGATGAAGTTGTACCTAAAATATTCAAAAGCTTGATGAAGAAACCAAAATTCAAATTGCCTGATCCAAAGGAACCCGAAGAGGTAGATAAGAAGAATGAACCAAATTATTGCCCATACCACCGGTTGCTTGGACACACTATAGACAAGTGTTTCATCTTTAAAGACTGGCTCAAGAAGAACCTCAAGGATGAGAATATAACAATCTCGAAAGAGTACTTGAGAGAACCCAAAAAAGGTTCCATAAATATGATTTCGGCTGAGTCAATCTCCCCAATTGATCTATATGTCGAACAGATGGATGGAGTACAACTTGGGATGAACTCAAGAAGGTCCTCAATCAGATACAGGATTCATCGAAACAAGCTTCTACAAATACCGAAGAAGGATGGAATGAAGTATGGAGCAAATCATCCAAGAAGATACTGAACAAGCTATAGTCTGCATCACAACAAGCCTCCATTCAGAGTTTGTAGCATACCAAGCCCGAGATAAAGATTTCACAAGAAAAATTGTCATCCTCAATGATAAAGAACAAGAAAAAGAAGAGCGTCACTGCCAAGATTGATAGCACGGGGGGTAGGATAAGGGTTTCCTCTACCAGAATGGTTGTCTCGGATTTGGGGAAGAAAATCCTCGAACCCTTGACTTTGTATGATTATCTTTTTGTCCTTTTGGGTTCTTATGAATATAATGGTTGTGATTTCGGCTACGTTCTAACTATTTTTGGAAATAACGTGACTAATTATGACTGAGCTAGTTGCGATCTCGATCCCCAAAATGAGCCTCAAATTGTACTTGAGTCCGATGAACTCGTTGTCAAGGCCAAAGAAGAACGTAATGATATCGCTTATGACAGCACTGATAATGAAGAGCTAACTCTTGAGCGTCATGGTGCACCGTTTGCCATCAACTTAGACCTCTCCAATGAGGAGGAAAAGACATCGAAAGATTCAACAATGATATCTCAAGAAGAAGAAGTCACAGAAGTCAACTTAAGGAGCGGAAAAGTGTTACCACTAAGAACAGCTCCAACAGACAAAGGAAAACAGATAATGACTTAAGAAGAGATACCCCCAACTCTACCAGTGGAAGAACCACATAATCAAGACAAAATCTGAGGATTGTACAAAGTAGACTACAACATTCTAGCTCATCTTAGTAAGTTGCTTGCCCGACTAAGCATCTACTACGCTCTGATCCTGCCAAAGGAGATGAGAGAATCTCTAGTTATAGCTTTGCTTGATCCAAAAATTTGCTTAGAGTGTACTGCAATTACTCAGAAGAGCTTCCTGAAAAATTAAAAGATCTTGGTAGTTTCACTATACCGTGTGCTATCGGTGAAAAAAATTATGGAAGAGCTTTACGTGATTTGGGAGGCAACATTAATCTTATGCCTCTATCAATTTTTAAAAGATTAGGATTAGAAGAAGTCTCAACTACTTTAGTAACTCTTCAGTTAGCAGATCGTTCAGTTACATATCCTAAGGGAGTTATAGAAGATGCGTTAGTAAGATTTGATAAAGTTTTCTTTCCTGTGGATTTCATTGTTTTAGATGTGGAGGAAGATAAAAAAATACCTATCATTTTAGGAAGACAATTTTTATCTACCAGAAAAGCTATGATAGATGTTCAAAAAGGAGAATTAACTATGAGAGTTAACGATCAAGAAGTGACTTTTAACATTGTGAAATCTATGAAATATCCTACTGTTGAAAGAGATAATGAATATTTTTGCATGAAAATTAGTGAACATTTATTGAAGGAGCATTTCAAAGAACATTTTGAAGAGAAAGAACAATTTGAAGAGAGTGATGAAGTTATGTTGGACGAATTAGAAAAATGAAGAACTAAATTATGTTCAGGAAAGATTTGAGATGGTGGATATTACAAAAAATGCTGATAAGAATCTATTTTCGTCAATTATAAAACCACCTGAACTTGAGTTTTAAATATTGCCTAGCCACCTGAAGTATGTGTTTTTGGGAGACTTATCTTCATTGCCTGTTATTATATCTTTAGAATTAAATGATTTGCAAGAGCAAAAACTATTAGATACATTGAAAAGATATAAGAAAGCTTTTAGTTGGACCTCAGCTGATATTAAGGGAATCAGTCCTTTGATCTGTTTGCACAGAATTATATTAGACGAACAATATAAACCAAGAGTTGATCCACAAAGGAGATTAAATCCTAGGATGAAAGGAGTAGTTAAGAGTGAAATATCAAAATTGTTAGACATTGGAATTATATATCCTATTTCAGATAGTGCGTGGGTAAGTCCAATTCATTGTGTTCCTAAGAAAGGAGGAGTGATTGTTGAAAGAAAAGAAAGTAATGAATTAATACCTATCCGACAAGTTAATGGGTGGCATATTTGTATTGATTATAGAAAATTAATCACTTCCACCAAGAAACATCACTTCCCTTTACCCTTTTTAGATCAAATAGTAGATAGACATGCTGGGCACAAATATTTTTTGTTTTTTAGATGGATATACTGGTTACCATCAAATTCCTATTACTCATGAGGATTAAGAAATAACAACATTTACTAGTCCTTTTGGAACCTTTGCTTTTCGAAGAAAGTTTTTTGGATTATATAATGCACTTGCAACATTCGNAAAACTTAATTTTCACCACTTAAAATATTTCTTTTTATTAAATAGCCCAGAATTTAAAATAATTCTAATAAATCACAAAAATTTAAAAAATCAAGAAATTTGATCCAAAGGTTTCTCTGGTCTAGGTCTACCTCCAGTAAAAAAATCAAAGGATTATAATTTACCTTGGTCAAGTTAGGAATTTTCTTTGAAAAATCATATCTTTACATGAAAATAATTACATAAATTAAATTAAATTTTGAAAAAATCACATTCTCTCCTCTGATGTCTCAATTAACCCATAAATAAGGTAGGATAAAAATTTCAAAGTCATTTGAATTGAATTTGTCAAATTATGAGGTGTTAGAGCCTTAGGGGCAAATGTGTAATTTTGGAAATTTTGCCTTAATTAACATTTAGGCTTAATTCAAGGAGGGAAAATGGGTAATCTCTGATATTAATTAATTTATTTAATGCTTGAAATACAAGGGGTTAATTGGTAAACCAATTTCACTTTCCTCATTAAAAAGATAAGTTAATAAATTTCTAAATCATTAAAAATTTGAAAGATTTCACTTTCCTCATTAAAAAGATAAGTTAATAAATTTCTAAATTATTAAGATTTGGAAGTCTATTAAAATTAAATGATCCTGGACTTTGCAGTATAAATTTTGAAGTCAATAATTAATCAATCTAATACCCTTATCTTGATTTTCAAATAAAATCCAAATCATGAATCATGACGACTCAAAGCTTAACCCTTTGCAAAAGTAATTAAGACACTCACCTAGGCCTTAAGGGCTTAGTGATGGCTTGGGCTAAATTAAAAAAATTGTTAAACAAAGAATTATAGAAATAAACATGATTCAATCAAATATCTTTGAAACACCACTAAGCCCAATTAGGATTAAAATTGGTCTAAGTGTTAAAATTACATTAACTTCTTCAAGGGTCTTCACCCACATAATTTTCAAATTAAATGATAAATATAATTACCCTATTCTTAGGGATAATTGAGACATCAATGTTCACTGAGTAATAAGGGTATTTATAGGATAAACTATTAAGCAACATAATAAGTTTAAATGTACTCGAGACTTTTCACCAGTTGGTGAGTGGGTGGCATGGACCTGCTTCCCCCTCCTAACTTGTTGGATACCTCAAAGGCCTATTAAACTTAATATTCTTTGCTTAATGAAATCATCCTTAATTAAACTTTTAAGGACTCACCAAGATATGACATAGGGTTAGGAAAACCACCAAAACTTTACTTTTCATGCTCTTCATAAATGCCCTCACATGCATTTTTAAGTTTCAGGTGGTGGAACGAGAAGACTTGTCAGGTACGCTTTTACAGTTTATAGTATCGTCTTTCCTCTGCCTTTTCCTTACATGTTTCATGCTTGCATTTACCTACATGAACTTTCACCTTAACCATAACCATAACCAAAACCAATACTAAAATCAACCAAGATAAAATTCACATCACAACATTAACTTGCATGTTAACCAAAACCAAAACTAAAATCAACCAAGATAAAATTCACCGCCACAACATTCGAATAAACCAAAACCAAAGCTAAAACTAAAATCAACCAAGATAAAATTCACCCCCACAACATTCAAAATGTAAAACAACTCAAAATTTAATCACAAACATCACACAAAACTACAATTGCAACTAAATTAAGACGTCTCTATCCAAAATTTAATCACAAACATCATATAAAACCACAACTTTAACTTAATTAAGATGTCTCTATTTGATGATCGACTAAAACTAAAATCAACCAAGATAAAATTCACCCCCACAACATTCAAAATATAAAACAATTCACACACACATCACACAAAACTACAACTTCAACTAAATTAAGATGTCTCTATCGGATGATCGGGAATTCCTCAAAAACTACAACTTCAACTAAATTAAGACGTCTCTATTGGATAATCGGGAATCCCTCGGAGGAGGAAACCTACGGTTGCTAACGAGGCTTCCCACGGTTCACCGCCACAACATTCAAAATATAAAACAACTCAAAATTTAATCACAAACATCACACAAACAAATAAGATGTCTCTATCGGATGATCGGGAATCCCTCGGAGGAGGTAACCTACGGTTGCTAATGATGAGTCCCATGTTTTATATGAAATTATGGAACTCATGAAGTTGAGTTTAGTAAGTTCATTTGAACTAAGTGAATCCAATAGAAAATAGTGGTGCCGGAATGAGGGAACCGTATGATCCTAACCGATGTCGCTCTAAGCAACTTTAATATGCCCTTAAAAAATTTAAAGAACTTTCACCATAGGGCCGCCTGATTTGATATTATAACTTGACACACTAGCTAACTCAAACTTGTCGCCGCAAGGAGCCTGGAGCTAGCATGGTGGGCAGCAAGGCCATCTTCAACAGCAAAACCTCTCTTCCCCAGCTAAACCAATCTTCCTTCCTTAAACATTAAAAAACAAAGCCATAGGACTTCGAGGTTGCTTGCTTATGCAAATTAAATCCTCACCTTATCTTTAGGCCTTTGTATAGCTCTGTTATACAATATAAGCCCTAACTCGTCTTAGGATTCCGAGGTTGTCGTTTGTCACGATCTAAATCCTCACATCTTCCAGGCTATTTGTGTGATCATTTCACATGAATGTAAGACCTAACTAATAAAATTTGCAGGATGAAACACCCGAATATTTCTCCTCAAAACTTGAGCCAAACATTAGGATAGCTTGGGAAGTCACTGAGGTTCTCCTCTGGATCCATGACATCCCCTAGTTCTTCTTCCTTTGGATTCTACAACAAAATGTTCCAAATTTGAACCAATCCTCTTTCACACCTCTACGTCCGATTTCGTTAAAGATTCCTACCCTTTGAAATTCCTTGAAGATAATCTTTCTTAATTTTTATCGAGAGTCTTCTTATGAGACTTTGGTCATTTAAGATGTAATTAACTATAGGGGCTTGCCCTTATAAGAAGCATGTCGAACCGAGCTTAATATAAACCCTATTTGATCCTTTGTATTAAATAGGGAACTTATCAATAAATACAAAGGTTTTGCAGACCAAATGGACGTCATACTTTCCTTAGTTTATTTGATCGAGCCTCATCCTCATGTCTTGTGTTTACCCTTCGGGATAGATACAGGATTTGAGGTAGAGTGCTCTTTCATTTTAAACTATTAAAAATATGGGATCAGTTTGATTTCATACTTCAACGTCCTTCTGAAGCGGGTGACGGGATTTTGATTCTGGTGACCGACAGCTTCTTACGGGCAACTCCCCACAAACCAACCCGAAATAACGCCGACAGCTTCTGGTGACTCCGCTGGGGACATGCTTTTCTCTCCATAAATCAAAAAATATTATTTTCACACATCAGTAATGTGTTCATGTCCCTCTTGAACCAAATTACCTTCCTTCTGTTGGCATACTTTACCCATTTCTATCTTGGGAAAGTACGGCTAACTCCTTGCACTTCAGGACTAGCTGTTCAACCATCTTTGAACATAGAGGTTCAGAAGGCCATTAAGGACTTCTTAAATTTTTTATGTGGGGTCGGACCCCCAATAGGTGTGTCGGTGGACTAATTCCACCTGGGCATTTTCTGCCACTAATTGGGTCCCGCACTGGGTCCTAAACTTTTTCACATCTCCCCTCAAAATTTGACTTGCTATTTTGCAAAATAAACCAAATCGTGTTGTGCTGCACACACTTTAAAATATTAATTAAATTTTACACCTTATTTTAACAAAGATGTTAAAAAAGACCCATAAATTAAGACTCGCCCGATCTATAGATTAACCTCTATTTTCAGTGCTTGCACTAAATATTATGAGGTTTTTGGCCATATAGCTAACCCTAAAACTTTCTGTTTTAAAGCCCACTGCGATGGCCTACCCAACGCTGACCTTTTCCTGCAACCTGCTAATGAATTGCAGCTCTCGTAACGTCGCTCCCACCATCAAGTTCGGAGCTGGATTTGAAGACCTCAAGGTTTTCCTCGGGAAAGCCCCATTCGTGGTAATGAAGATCGCTGCTTTGGAAATACAAGAGCCGTCTATAGAATTTAGTTTGAACTACCCTCAGGACTTCCCTACCAGCAAGAAGGCTAAATCTGCTATCATCAAGCCTGCTATCCTTGCTACTGCTAAGGGAAAAGAGGTGATGGTCGTTGAAGATTCGACTAAAGGATTAACTGTTCCACCACCCGCGTTTGAGATTGGGTCAAGCTCAAGGACTTTACAGCTGACCCAAACCCAAAGGGGGAACCACAATAGAAGAGCTCGGAGGGCCATCAAAGCCCAAGCTCCTGAAAACACATTCGTTGAGGAGCCTCATCAAGTTGAAGAGGTATTACCGGAATTTTATCCACTCCTACGAGGGAGTAGATTCCATCCTCTGACAGATACTGATGGATATGAGAGTATCTGAAATATTACTATCACATTACCATCACTTCATGAACATGGTGAGGAGGGAAAGAAATTCATCCCCATCACCCCTGTTAGTGCAGTCTTCAGAAGGCTTGCTACTAAAGAACGATATTCTGTTAGTGAATTACTTAAACGAGTGGGACATGCAATTTCCTCTCATATGAAGAATGAAATTTTGAAGGATATTAAGTCTGCTAGAGAATCTCATAGGTCGACTATAAAGTCACCTACCCGTATTCCCGTCTGGTTCCGTTTGGGAAACCGAGTTGATATTGCTATGGTTACCACCGATCATACTGCCACCAGGACCGCAGGTCACCGACCAATTAAGTCAAGACTGGGTCCGAGAAGTTTACCAGTCATTCATGCAATCATGAAAAGAAAGACAAAATGATTACCTGACACTGTAGTCAGTCTACACCACAGAGAGCATACCTTCCCTCGACATACTAATGTCTCTACTAAGACGTCCAGTCTTGAGGCATCATCATCAAAGAAGAAGAGAGTATGGGTACCCAAGGTCGCTGCACCGCTATAGTTCAGTATGCCTGCAGGATAGGAAGTAAAACCAGTGCCTGAAATATCTGACATTGTCGCAACAATAGCCAGCGAGATGGAGGAACAAGTAGAGGATTTCCATCAAGGTCCTCCAGATCTTAAAGCAATCAAGGAATCGATACTTGAGGAAAAAGTTGAGAAACTCAGAATCGAGATTTCTGAGTTAGCTCGAGAACACAGAGTTTCCGTCAATAGTGACAAAGAAGATTTTGATTACAATGATTATTTGGAGGAAGATTTCATGGATATCCATGTGAACGAAACCAGAGCTACCGCATCTACGCGCGAGGCTCAACCTCACACAGAAGAGAAAGCCGTAGATGAGCTGCGTAGGGTTATCTTCCTAAGGGATGAGCAAGTTGTTCTACTGGACAAAAGAATAGAAGAGATGACTGCAACTATGACCGTCATGGCCACCATTTTGGGGCAATCACAATCACCAAGATTGGCTTATCCAGAGATTAATCAGACAGAAATCATACACATCGCAGATGAAAGAAGGGAGGCTACTTCAGCAGACAAAGAAGAACAACCAAAGAAGGATTCTCCATCAGGTGCCATGCCAGAAAAGGAGTTCAAGCAAATGGTTGAAGAAGTGCGGGAGGCCTTAGCCTAGTCCAAGGGCAGTGCATCAATCTTAAAGGGTAGACTTTACCCAGAGGAGTTCGATTCCATCCCTTTTCCCAAGAATTTTGGAAGATATTCGATGGGACTGGAAATCCCAGACAACACATAACACATTTTCGAGCCAATTGTGGCAACACGAGGAATGGCGAAGCTCTACTTTGCCAGTAGTTCGTCAGCAGCTTGTTAGAGATTGCTTTTGACTGGTACACTGACTTGCCCAACGAGTCAGTTAAAATATTTTTTGAGTTGGAACAGTTATTTGTGAAAAGATTTGCTGGGGCACACCATCATGTGTCTATTGGAGAACTCATGATGGAGAAGCAGAAGCCTACTGAAACCTTGACAGACTATATTTTGAGGTGGAGAAACCTTACCATGAAATGTGAATCTCAGCTATAGGAACATCAAGCGATTTAGATTCTACTCAAAAGCATTCATGAGCCTGTAGCTTTCATGCTTAAGGGACTCACCATCAAATCCTTTGAGAAGCTACTCAGTAAAGCCAACAGTCTTCAAGAAGAAATGAAGCACATGGAGCCGCATGAAAAGGCTAAGGTGACTAGAGTGTTTGAAAAGAAATCAGGGGTAGTCGCAACTGTCCATAAAAGAAAATAGCTGATAAAGATATATGCAGAAGATCATCGTCAGACTTCGTCACAGTACTCTCAGAAACAAAGAAGCCAATCCAACCAACGGCCGTCTCAGGAGGGATCACCTCGAACAGTGGGTAAAAGAATATTTCTGTTAGAGCAACAGAAAGTTTTTTATTCCTTCAAAGATGAAGTTTGTTTACTCCTTCAAAGATGAAGCTGTACCTAAAATATTCAAAAGCTTGATGAAGAAATCAAGAATTCAAACCCCTGATCCAAAGAAACCTGAAGAGGTGGATAAGAAGAATGAACCAAATTATTGCCCATACCACCAGAAAACCCGAAGAGGTGGATAAGAAGAATGAACCAAATTATTGCCCATACCACTGGTTGCTTGGACACACTATAGACAAGTGTTTCCTCTTTAAAGACTAGCTCAAGAAGAAGCTCAAGGATGACAATAGAACAATCCCAAAGGAGTACTTGAGAGAACCCGAAAAAGGTTCCATAAATATGATTTCAGCTGAGTCAATCTCCCCAATTGATCTATATGTCGAAACAGATGGATGTAGTACAGCTTGGGATGAACTCCAGAAGGTCCTCAATCGGATACAAGATTCATCAAAACAAGCTTCTACAAATACCGAAGAAGGATGGAATGAAGTATGGAGCAAATCATCCAAGAAGATATTGAACAAGCTACAGTCTGCATCACAACAAGCCTCCATTCAGAGTCTGTAGCATACCGAGCCCGAGATAAAGATTTCGCAAGAAAATCCGTCATCGTCAATGAAAAAGAACAAGAAAAAGAAGAGTGTCACTGCCAATATTGATAACATGGGGGGTAGGATAGGGGTTGCCTCTACTAGAATGGTTGTCTCGGATTTGGGGAAGAAAATCCTCGATCCCTTGACTTTGTATGATTATCTTTTTGTCCTTCTGGGTTCTTATGAATATAATGGTTGTGATTTCGGCTACGTTCTAACTATTTCTGGAAATAACGTGACTAATTATGACCGAGCTAGTCGTGATTTCGATCCCCAAAATGAGTCTCAAATCGTACTTGAGTCCGATGAACTCGTTGTCAAGGCCAAAGAAGAACGTAATGATATCGCTTATGACAGCACTGATAACGAAGAGCTAACTCTTGAGTGTCATGGTGCACCGTTTGCCATCAACTTAGACCTCTCCAATGAGGAGGAAAAGACACCGGAAGATTCAACAATGATATCTCAAGAAGAAGAAGTCACAGAAGTCAACTTAAGGAGCGGAAAAGTGTTACCACCAAGAACAGCTCCAACAACAAAGGAAAATAGATAATGACTCGAGAAGAGATACCCCCAACTGTGCCAGTGGAAGAACCACATAATCAAGATAAAACCAGAGGATCGTACAAAGTATAGTACAACATGCTAGCTCATCTTAGGAAGTTGCTTGCCCGACTAAGCATCTACTACGCACTGATCCTGCCAAAGGAGATGAGAGAATCTCTAGTTATAGCTTTGCTTGATCCAAAAATTTGTTTAGCTCAGTTGTCTAGCACATCCTCAGATGAAGTTTGCTTGTTGGGAGAACAGTCAAGGGTAACCTTCACAGATGAAGACTTGCTGCTCGGTACCGCCGACCACAACCGTCCGCTCTATATCTCTGTCAACATTGGCAGATTTGTGTTATCTAGAGTTTTAGTGGATCCTGGAGCGTCTCTTAACTTGATGAGTCTACGGACGTTAGCATATTTGGACTTTGATGTTCAAAAGCTCATCCCCGATAAGATGATGTTAAGAGGATTCAACCAAAAGGGAGAAAGAGCCCTTGGATCAATTTCATTACTTATGAAGGTCGGAGAACTCGTAACAACCGTTAAATTTCATATCATCGATGCCGAAACCTCTTTTAACGCTCTATTGGGTCGACCATGGATTCATGAGCACAATATGGTCTCATCATCCCTACACCAGTTCATTAAATACCACAAAGATGGTCAAGAAAATTGCATCAAGGGAGACCTACAACCATTTTCAGTTCATGAAGTTGGTATCCACCAAGATGCTGCCTACTACGCACCTCCAAAAAAGATTGTATTCTCGCGTGAGATTTTGACAAATAAAGATGAAGATTCAGGAGAATCAAAAAAAGGAGGCCATACAACTCTGCTTCAACAACCTTCTACCACTCCCTTACAACGAGTTGGTGGAGGTTCTTCTAGTTCACGCACCCGAGGTTGAGGCCGGGGACGTGGACGAGGAAAGATCAATTTAATTATTGAACGGACTAGGCGAACTATCAACGTTGGTGATGAAGACAGTTCTGAAGACAAAATAATGATGACAAAGCAGAAGAGGCCTCAGTACGAGATATCCCTAGAAGATACAGAGAGGAATGAATATGAAACAATGTATGATCGGATAAACCACTATCTGAATACTATGAGCCTACTCTGATTCTCCCTCAAAAAGATTAGAGGTCAAGGAAGTCCGTAGTGTTGGTTCAAAGCCGATCAAATTTTACTGTGCTTCTACATCTACTAAGCTTAAAAAACATGTAAATTTGGATGTTGATTCTAATGAATTAATGGAATTATATTTTAGTTACTTCTTGCCTTGTGTTCAAAAGTTAATTCAACAGGGACATTTACCGAAACAAATGCTAAAAGATAAATTTCAACTTTTTGAAAACTTATGGAATGCTAAAAGTCGAGCTCCCAATTCAAGAGAAGCTCTCAAATTTGGTATAGTTGGACCAGTCAATGATTCTAAATTTTGCATGGTTGTTACTATTGAGTCAAAAGAGGATTATCTTGATATAGAGGATGACTCTACTGATCAACCAATAGAAGATGCTCCCCTAGAATTTGAGGAAGAAAATAAATTCACTCTCGATGAATTGAAAGAGATTAACCTCGGGACTGAAGAACGACCCCGACCTACATTTATAAGTTCTCTACATGATGATGTAGAATCTGCAAAACTGGTCAAACTATTGACAGAATTCAAAGATTGCTTTGCATGGAGCTATGATGAAATGCCAGGACTGTCAGCAGAAGTTGCAGTCCATAAACTTGGGATGGACAAGAATGTAACCCCAATAAAATAAGCTCCAAGGAGAACGTGCCTCGAGATAGAACAACAAGTCATCGCCGAGGTAAAGAAATTGATAGAGGCCAACTTTGTTAAAGAAGAGCAGTACCCCACATGGTTAGCCAATAATGTACCGGTTAAAAAGAAAAATGGACAGATCCACATTTTTGTCGACTTTAGAGATTTGAACAAGGCATGTCCAAAAGACGAGTTTCCACTACCTATACCAGAAATAATGGTGGACATCGCTTCGACACATGAAATTTTCTCCTTCATGGATGGATCGTCGAGATAAAACCAAATTAAGATGGCTCTCGAGGATGCATTGCTTAAGCTTTCAGAACACCGATTGGAATCTTTTGCTACACAGTGATGCCGTTCGGCCTAAAGAACGTCGGAGCAACATATCAGCGTGCAGTGACGAAGATTTTTGACGACCTCATTCACAATCAAGTAGAATGCTACGTGGATGATCTGGTCATCAAAGTAAACAGAAAAAAGACCATTTGTATGATTTGAGGATTGTGTTTGAACGGTTACAACGATATGACCTTAAAATGAATCCCTTAAAGTACGTTTTTGGCGTTACCTCCAGGAATTTGTTGTCCGTCATCGGGGAATCGAGATCGACCCGGATAAGATTAAAACTATCTTGGAAATCCCTCCCCTAAAAGCTTGAAACAGCTACGTTCATTCCAGGGGAAGTTGGCATATCTGAGATGCTTTATTTCTAATGTCTCAGGTAGGTGCCAGCCTTTCTCGGCATTAATTAAAAAGGACGCCAAATTTATTTGGGATGAGAAATGTCAGCGGGCCTTTGAGGTCGTTAAACAATATTTAATGACACCTCCTGTTTTGACAGCCCCTATCTCAAGGAAACCGTTGATACTGTATACCGCGGCTTTAGATGACTCAATTAGAGCCCTCTAGCCCAAACAATGAGGAGGGAAAAGAAAATGCGCTCTACTACTTGAGTCGTCGTCTAATACTGACGGAGACAAGGTATCCACCTATTGAGGAGCATTGTCTGACACTAATTTTTGCCGCTCAAAAGCTTAGACATTATGTGCTTTCTCATAAGATCACCATAATTTCGAAAGTTAATCCATTACTATATTTGATGACCCGACCAACACTCTCTGGACGTTTAGCGAGATGGTCGATGATCTTATTGCAATTTGATACAACGTCCTATCAATGGATAAATTTTAGCAGACTTTCTCGCTGCACACCCACTGTCAGCTGGGTCCTTTCTCAACGACGAGTTACCAGACGAGCAAATACTACAAATGGAATTTTCAAGTGTGCAACACTGGGAAATGTACTTCGATGGTGCTTCATCAGCCAGGAAAGACAAGGGATCAGGCACAGTTATACCTGGCACGGAAGGGATCGGTTTGATCTTTATTCGCCAGATAAGGGCATGATGAGGTTCTCATACCACCTGACAGAGCCGTGTACTAACAATGAAGCAGAATATGAAGCCTTAATCACCGGATTGGAAATGGCAATTTCAATGGATATAACAAACGTTGCCATTTATGGTGACTGTCAACTAGTCATCCAGCAAGTCGCCCGACAATACATAATTCTAAAACCAAGGTTAGCAGAATACCATCAGTACGCAATGAAGCTCCTGGAGCACATCCTGAGGTGACTATCTACCGGATTCCTTGCGAAGATAATGCCCATGCCGACGATCTAGCAAAACTCGCTAAGGAAATGGCATGTCCCCCGGAGGATTCCATTGAAGTCACGGTGCAAGGAAGACGAGTCTTGTCTCGAAATGACTTTGAAACTCTACACAAGGTTGGAAAAGAAGAAACAATAAATACAGTTTCAGACATCAACGAAGATTGGTGCAAGCCATTAATAGAATATTTACATACTGGAAAGCTGCCGGAAGATAAGTCTGAGATTGTGTGGCGCTCACCAGTCGGGACCAAAAATGAAGATGAAGATCAAAAGACTCGGATATTATTGGCCAGCAATGATGTTCGATTGCATGGATACAGCCATAAGATGTCACCAATGTCAAGTGCATGGGGTGGTCTTACACCAGCCTCCGAATGTGCTATACCCAACTGTTGCCTCGTGGCCATTCCAGTGTTGGGGCACAAACATAATAGGTCTGATAGACCCTCCATCTTCTAAAGGACACAGGTGTATACTTGCCGCTACAGATTACTTATCCAAGTGGGTAGAGGCCGTACCATTACGTCAAGCTAGGATACATCACATCCTTCAAATTTTCAAAAGCCAAATTATCTAACATTTCGGAGTACCGCGAAGAATAATCTCTGGCAATGAGAAAACTTTCAAAAGCACAAAGATCAATAATTTTGTCAGAAACATGGGATAGATTGGAGATACTCTACAATTTACTATCCCAGAGCAAATGGTCTAGCTGAAGCTTTCAGCAAGACGCTGGTACAGATTTTGAAGAAAACACTGGATGAAAATAAAAGGGATTGGCATAACAAACTGTTAGAAGCCTTATGGGCCTACCGGAGGACTTTCAGGACTCCCACTCAGTGTACACCTTATATGCTCGTGTACGGAGCTGAGGTCGTGCTACCACTAGAAATCTAGACACCATCTCTCATAGTCGTCGTTGCCAACCAACTCACAATGGAAGAAAGTGCAAAACTCAGGCTTGAAGAACTGGAGAGTCTCGAGGGAAAACGACTAGAAGCACAACAACATTTGGAGCTCTACCAGGAAAAGTTGGTACCAGCCCATGACTTTTTTGTCCGCCCAAGGACATTCAAAATTGGTGACCTCGTACTTGTGCTCAAAAGACCTATTCTTGCTCGCCGCAAAATAGGTGGGAAGTTCGAGCCAACTTGGGAGGGACCATTTTTCGTTGAGAAAGTTTATATAGGAGGAGCATATCATTTACTGGACTTTCGGGGTGAAAGACCCATGTTACCGATAAATGGGCGATACCTAAAAACCTATTACGCAACCTGATGTCACCTGCCTCCGCTTGCCTCTGCTTGCTTTGAAATTTTGAAACTTTTGATTATTTTAGGGTTATCTATATGGCCATATGTCTACGATCAGGTCCAAATTTTGTAATTAATCTAATATATAATGAAAATTTTGAGAAAATTTTTTAACTTCACACGTTCTCCTTTCTATTTTTGAATTTAAATATTCCATTAAATTAAACAAAATTCACACATAAAATGAGTGATCCCTTTCACCAAAACAAACTAAAATTTATATTAATGGATACTATGTTTTATTCTTGTTCATGCCAAACTTCGGCCCACTGACGTTTCTTTCTGTCGTCTGCAGAAAAATGTTAGGATAGAGGCTGATCTTTGCCTTCCAGGAAGGCTGGAACCTCGCACTGAATGAAGAGATGGCACCTCAAGGAGGTGTCATAAAATTCAACATGGAATTCAATCAGATTGATATGGACTACAACGGTCCTCTAATGGACGTAGCCAGTAATGAAGAAAAGAAGGGACTGCCTTCACTATTGAGAGTGACCACTCCAGAAGATGTGTCACGTAAAGGTTAAAACGTGATAGCAGAATAAGATCCGATGGAGGGGCCTAGCCGACTGCCCTCCACGATAGCTACTCCAGCAAGGGGCTTAATAGCCGCCCATAGTGAACAACTACCAAATACTCCACTCCGCAAGAGGCGACGCAGAAATGCAAGCCTAAAGAAATAGAGAGCCTTTCTGTGACAGGAGCGCAAGCACCAAAGAGACTTGAGCAGTTTTCTTACCCCCATTTCTGAGGTACATATTTATGATCCAGAGCTGAGAGAGACTTCTGCCAGCCGGCCCACTACAGATGAAGATTCAGGATTTGTGACGGGATCAGATGTCCCCCCGGTCCCAGATATCTTATGCAGAGGTTGCCCAACATGCAATGTTGAGGTACCAGCCGGGACATCAGCCACGGGTGCATTTGTAGAATGTCCGGACTGTAACTTTCTACATCTACAGCGCTTCAGTACATTAGAAGAGTACACTGTAAGCACCAACAAGTCTCAAATTCCATATTTTGTGGCAAATGAACCGTATGTCCCACTGGGGACGGACCAACACACACCATGGAGCCCAGGATCATACATCCCACTTGAGGCTGAATCCCATATTCTGGATCGACCAACACAAGTTTGGATTCCCGCCGAGGCCTGGAGGAAGGAACGCCCCAGGCAGCTGCCAACTCTCGGTATGGTAGAATACTACAAAATAAACAAAGTCAATGAAAGGGATTCGAGTTCTATGAAGAGGTTTAGGGAAAGTTTATCAACATATTGGAGGGCCTAGAGCTATATACTAGGGTTTTCTCTGAAACCGATGAAAGAAGCATTCTGGACTGCATCTTCAATTTAAGGGATAGAGGTCGAGCGGGCCTTCCCATGGAGAGAATGTATTCTGAGCCAAAGAAATGGATGCGGGGAAAGGGAAGAATCACCATCCAATGCGACTGTTGCTATAATTTTACGAAGGAAAGACAGGGAAATTCGCCTGAGATCCTCAGATACGACCAAGTGGATCCGTTACCACCGATGATAAAATGGATGATCAAGAGAATAGTTAAGTGAAATATTCTACCCGCCACTTGCATTCCCAACAGTTACATCATCAACATTTATGAAAAGGGTGACTGCATTCCCCCACACATTGACCATCATGACTTTGTGAGGTCTTTCTGCACAGTCTTGCTAATGAGTAAGAGCAATATTTTGTTTAGAAAAGAAATCGATGTAATCAGCCCTGGTGAATTCAGAGGGGCTGTGGAGATTCCTCTTCCAGTTGGTTCAGTACTTGTTCTCAAGGGCAACGATGCAGACGTTGCCAAGCACTGCATTACGGGAGTACGACACCGTAGGGTGTCTGTAACCTTCCGCAAGATGGATGACTTTAAAACACCATATGGATTCCAGCAGGACCCGGAACTGGAGGAGTTGTTTTCTTACGAGCTATGAGAAGGTTGTACCTCTGAATACATGCAAATGGAACTCTTATCCTAAAGCATGACTCAAAGGTCTGCTTGATCAGGAGCTCGATATACCAAGCGCCAGAGGATTCACTTGCTTTCTTTTACCAGCATGACATGTATCTGATGTAATCGGTCATGATGTACTCATATCTTGAGAAGACTCTCAATGCATTTCAGCATGTATTACATGATGTACTTTCTACTCATATCTTGAGAATACTCTCAATGCATTTCAGCATGTATTACGTGATGTACTCTTTTTGAGGCATTAGCCTATGTTTGATCTGTTTATCTTGAGATGACTCTCAATGTATTTCAGCATGTATTACATGATGTACTCTTTTTTAGGCAATAGCCTACGTTTGATCTGTAGCATCTTTATTGAAGTAGATTAATAAAAATTTCTCTCAAGATGTGCCTTTTTGTCAATTGCCTTTTTGTGCGATAGATGAAATCCACGAACCATGCAATGGTTCAGAGTTCCAATGAACAAAGAACGAAACAACAAATCTTCATAAATAAATAAAACACAAATAAAAGATAATCATAAATGAGTAAATAAAAGAAAAATTTTTTTTTTAAAATCAACCAATTAAAATTAAAACATTAAAAACAAACTTTGAAAAATCAATTGTGATAAAAACAACAAGAAAATAAAATAAACCTGTTGAGTGGATACTTCTATTTTTGGAATTTCTTACTTTTTGTGCGCGCAACACAACCATCGCTATCTATGCTAACTCTCTGCACATCCTCGCAGAATTTCACATCCTGCACATAACTACATAAAGCTCTACAAATCTTCTTCAAAATCAACCTGCTCACATAACACACTACTGCAAATTCAACATCACAAGCTCTTTGTAAATTTCATACCACATCTTTAAATCTGTACCTAAATCCTGATTCTAACATTTTGAGGTTGATACCTAAATTTTGACTCTCTCCCGGAATTGGTACTTACAGTTCAATTCTCATATCTTTGAATTGATGCCTACATTTCAATTCTCACATCTTTGAATTGATACCTACATTTCAATTCTCACCTCTTTAAATTGATACCTACATTTCAATTCTCACATCTTCGAATTGATACCTACATTTCAATTCTCACATCTTTGAATTGATACTTACATTTCAATTCTCACATCTTGAATTGATACTTACATTTCAATTCTCACATCTTTGAATTGATACTTACATTTCAATTCTCATATCTTTTAATTGATACTTACATTTCAATTCTCACATCTTTGAATTGATATTTACATTTCAATTCTCATTTCTTTGAATTGATGCCTACATTTCAACTCTCACATCTTTGAACTGATACTTACATTTCAATTTTCACATCTTTGAATTGATACTTACATTTCAATTCTCACATCTTTGAATTGAAACTTACATTTCACTTCTCATATCTTTAAAATGATACCTAGATTTCAATTCTCACATCTTTGAATTGATACTGACATTTCAATTATCACTTCCAAATCAGTCCTACATTGCTGATTCATTACATTCGAGTTCAGTCCTTACATTCCGACACACTCTTTTTAGAATTGACCTACATTTCAATTCTCATTACCGAATCAATCCTACATTTCTGATTCATTACATTAGAGGTCAGTCCTTACACTCTGACTCTCTCTCTCTCTCTCTCTCTTTTTGAGTTGATATTTGAATTTCAATTCCCACCTCGGGCTCAACACTTACATTTTGACTCCCATCCTTTGGAAATCTCTGAAATTTCATAACTCAAAATTCACTCTCCGATCCCCAGCGAGAGTCCCTACTCCTTGATTTCAACCAGACGATCACCTGCTAATTCCCTGGCAGAAACAAATAACACACACAACTCTACACATACTTCCGGGTCTGTTGACTTCAGAGTTTGTATTGGTTTTTATTAATCTCATCAGTCAATGCCAATACGCGCGGTGTGCTTGCCCAGCACACCACACCTATTGGGGGTCCATTTGTTGACCTCTTTTTTGGTTGAGGTTTAGATTTTCCTCTGTAGTAGCCTGAGGTCTAACCATAAGATTTTCCTATTGACTATTCTCGAAAACTAGACATGGAACCCTCACCACTAGAAATTCCAAACTCTTCTCCACTCAACTTGAAGTACCACATGTTGCTCTCAACCTCTAGTACTTAGTAGGTGGGGTCACTGTGGGGGAAACTCAAGATGAGTAACCTTTAGGATTGCTGGACTTGACCTTGGGTGTTGGTCTGGAGCTAAGGCACTCACTACACTTATCTGCACTCACAATCACTTACCTTGGGTGTTGGTCTGGAGCTAAGGCACTCACTACACTTATCTACACTCACAATCACTCACTGCCCTAACTCAAATTTCTAGCCTAGATCCCTTGATCTCGGGATACTCATGTAGATGGTCCCCTAAACCTACTAGCCCTAGGGCTATGGTTTGACTAAGACCACTATGTAGAGAACCCGGATACTCATGTAGATGGTCCCCTAAACCTACTAGCCCTAGGGTTATGGTTTGGCTAAGACCCCTATGTAGATGACCCAAAATGGGGTTTCCATTAGTCCATGGCTTATTGGTGATGGTTGTACCTCNCCAAGTGCATGGGGTGGTCTTACACTAGCCTCCAAATGTGCTACACCCAACTGTTGCCTCGTGGCCATTTGACTGTTGGGGCATGGACATAATAGGTCTGGTAGACCCTCCATCTTCCAAGGGACATAGGTTTATACTTGTAGATATAGATTACTTCTTAAAATGGGCAGAGACAAGACCGTTACGTGAGGTTACGACACAACACATCCTTTAATTTTTCAAAAGCCAAATCGTCTGCCGTTTCAGAGTACCGTGAATAATAATCTCTGATAATGGGACAGCTTTAAAAAATACAAAGATCAATAATTTTGTCAAAAGACATGGGATAGATTGGAGATACTCTACAGTTTACTATCCCAGAGCAAATAGTCTGGCTGATGCTTTCAACAAGACATTGGTACAAATTTTGAAGAAAACACTGGATGAAAATAAAAAGGATTGACACAACAAGCTATTAGAAGCCTTGTGGGCCTACCGGATGACTTTCAGGACTCCCACTCAGTATACACCTTATGCGCTTGTATATGGGGCCGAGACCGTGCTACCGCTAGAAATCCAGACACCTTCTCTCAGAGTCATCGTTGACAACTAACTCACAATGGAAGAAAGCGCAAAACTCAGACTTGAAGAACTGGAGAGTCTCGAGGGAAAGCAAATAGAAGCACAACAACATTTGGAGCTCTACTAGGCGAAGATGGTACAAGCCCATGACAAATTGGTCCGCCCAAGGACATTCAAAGTTGCTGACCTCGTGCTTATGCTTAAAAGAACTATTCTTGTACACCGCAAATTAGGTGGAAAATTAGAGCCAACCTGGGAGGGACCATTTGTCCTTGAGAAGGTCTATATAGGAGGAGCCTACAAGTTAGTGGACTTCTGAGGGTGAAAGACCCATGGTACCGATAAATGGATGATACCTGAAAACCTATTACGCAACCTGATGTTGCTCAATGCCCCTTATTGTTGCTTTCTTTGAAACTTTTAAACTTTGATTATTTTAGGGTTATCTATGTGGCCAAATGTCTAAGATTGGGTCCAAATTTTGTAATTAACCTCATTATAATGAAAATTATGAGAAAATTTTTGAACTTCACACGTTGTCTTTTCTACTTTTGAATTTAAATACCCTACTAAATTGAACGAAACTCACACATAAAATGAATAATCCTCTTCACCAAAATAAACTAAAATTTACTTTAATAAATACTTTTTTTTGTTCTTTTTTATGCCAAGCTTCGGCCCACTGACATTTTTTTCTGTCGTCTGTAGAAAAATGTTAGGACAGAGGCTGATCTTTGCCTTCCAGGATGGCTGGAACCTCGCACTGAATGAAGAGATGGTGACAGAGGCTGATCTTTGCCTTCCAGGACGGCTGGAACCTCGCACTGAATGAAGAGATGACGCTGCTAGGAGGTGTCATAGATTTCAACATGGATTTCAACTAAGTTGATATGGACTACGAGGGTCTTCTAATGGACGTAGTTAGTAGTAAAGAGAAGGAGGGACTACCTTCACTGTTGAGGGTAACCACTCAAGACAATGTGTCGCGCAAAGGTAAAAACGTGATAGCGGAACAAGATCTGATGGAGGGGCCCAACCGTCTGCTCTTCATGGTAGCTACTCCAGCAAGGGACCTGATAGTCGCCTGTAATGAACGATTGCCAAATACTCTGCTCCGCAGGACGCAGTGCAGAAATGCCAGCTGAAAGAAACAGAGAGCCTTTCTGCGACAGAAATGCAAACTTCAGAGAGACGTGAGCAGTTTTCTTACCCACATTCCTGAGGGACATATTTACGACCCAAATCTGAGAGAAACTTCTGCCATCCTGCCCACTATAGATGAAGAGTCAGGATTTGTGACATAATCAGATGTGATCCCAATTCCAGATATCTTATGCAGGGGTTGCCCAACATGCAACGTTAAGGTACCAATCAGAACATCTGTCACGGGTGCTTTTGTAGAATGCCCAGATTGCAATGTTCTGGATCTACAGCATTTCAGTACATTAGAAGAATACATTTCAAGCGACAACAAGTCTCTTACTCCATACTTTGTGACGAGTAAACCATATGTCCCATTGAGGACGGATCAGCACACACCATGGAGCCCAGGATCATACATCCCACTAGAGGCTGAATCTCATGTTCCGGATCAACCAACACTAGTTTTGGTTCCTGCCGAGGCCCGAAGGAAGGAATGCTCATAGCAGCTGCCAACTCCTTGTATGGTAGAATACTACAAGATAAGCAGAGTAAATAAAAGAGAATTCGAGCTCTATGAAGAGGTTCAGAGAAAGTTAATTAATATATTGGAAGGCTTGGAGCTGTACACCAAGGTTTTCTCTGAGACTGATGAAAAGAGTATTTTGGACTGCATCTTTGATTTATGAGATAGAGATCGAGCGGACCTTCTCATGGAGAGGACATATTCCGAGACAAAGAAATGGATAAGGGGAAAGGGAAGAATCAACATCCAATGTGGCTATTGCTACAACTTCACGAACGACAGATAAGGGAATCCGCCTGGGATCCTTAGATACGACCAAGTGGATCCGTTGCTACCAATGAAAAAATGGATGACCAAGAGAATGGTCAAGTGGAATATTCTACTCGCTACTTGGATTCCCAATAGTTGCATCATTAACATATATGCAGAAGGTGACTGCATTCCCCCACACATTGATCATCATGATTTTGTAAGACCTTTCTGCACGGTCTCTTTCATGAGTAAAAGCAATATTCTATTTGGAAAAAAAGTTGTTGTTGTCAGTCCTGGCGAATTTAGAGGAGCTATGGAGATTCCATTATCAGTTGGTTCAATTTTAGTCCTGAAGGGCAAAGGTTTAGACATTGCCAAGCACTGCACTCCGCGAGTACGACGCCTTAGGGTGTCTGTAACCTTCCTCAGAATGGACGACAATAAAATACCGTATGGATTCTAGCAGGACCCAAAATTGGAGGNTTTTTGATTCATTACATTCGAAGTTGGTCCTTACATTCTGACACTCTCTTTTGAGAATTGACATACATTTCAGTTCTCACTTCCAAATCAGTCCTACATTTTTTATTTATTACATTCCAACACTCTCTTTTGAGAATTGACTTACATTTCAATACTTATTTATGAATCTGTCCTAAATTTCTGATTCATTACGTTCTGACACTCTCTTTTAAGATATGACCTGCATTTCAATTCTCATTTCTGAATCAGCCCTAAATTTCTGATTCATTACATTCGAGGTGAGTCCTTATATTTTGACACTCTCTTTTGAGAATTGACCTACATTTCAATTCCCATTTCCAATTCAGTCCTACACTTCTGATTCATTACATTCGAGGTAGGTCCTGACATTCCGACATTCTCTTTTGAGAATTGACTTACATTTCAATTCTCACATCCGAATCAGTCCTACATTTATGATTCATTATATTCCGACACTCTCTTTTGAGAATTGACACACATTTCAATTCTCATTTCTGAATCAGTCCTACATTTCTGATTCATTACATTCCGACACTCTCTTTTGAGAATTGACCTACATTTCAATTCTCATTTCCGAATCAGCCATATATTTCTGATTCATTACGTTTGAGGTCGATCTTTACATTCCGACTCTCTCTTTTGAGAATTGACCTACATTTCAATTCTCATTTCCGAATCAACCCTACATTTTTTATTCTTTACATTCGAGGACGGTCCTTGCATTCCGACACTTTCTTTTGAGAATTGATATACATTTCAATTCTCAGTCCTACATTTCTGATTCATTATATTTGAGGTCTGTCCTTACATTCTGACTCTCTCTCTCTCTCTCTTTTTGAATTAATATCTGAATTTCTATTCCCACCTCGGGGTCAAGACATACATACTGACTCCCATCATTTGGAAATCTTTGAAAATTCATAACTCAAAAATCACTCTCCAATTTTGAGTGAGAGTCCCTACTTCTTGACTTGATCAAACACTCATCTGCTAATTCCCCAGCAGAAACAAATCACACACACAACTCTACGCATACTTTCGGATCTGTTGACTTAGAAGTTTGTATTGGTTTTTATTGATCTCGTCGGTCAACGCCAATATGCGTGGACTGAGGATTTAGAAATCTATATCAATCTTGTTGATCTTGTCGGTCAACACCAATACGTGTGGTCTGCTTGCCCAGCACACCACACCTATTGGGGGTCCATTTGTTGACCTCACTTTTGGTTGAGGTTTAGTTTTCCTCTTTAGATTGGGGGTCCATTTGTTGACCTCACTTTTGGTTGAGGTTTAGTTTTTCCTCTTTAGTAGCCAAAGGTCTAGCCATATGGCTCTCCTACTGACTATTCTTAGAAAACTAGAAAAGGCACCCTCACCACTAGAAATTCCAAACTCTTCTGTACTGAACTTGAAGTTCTACATGTTGGTCTCAACCTCTAAATTTTTAGTAGGTGGGGTCACTATGGGGGGAACTCAAGATGAGTCACTTTTAGGACTGTTGGACCTTAGGGTAAACCTTGGGTGTTGATCTGGAGCTAAGGCACTCACTACACTTTTCTACACTCACAATCATTCACAACCCTGAACATAAATTTCTAGCTTAGGTCCCTTGATTTTCATGGGATACTCATTCCTAAACCTACCAGCCCTAGGGCTATGGTTTGGCTAAGACCACTATGTAGAGGACCCAAAATAGGGTTTCTATTGGTCTATGGCTTGTTAATGATGGTTGGTACCTCAACTTTGCCAAAATACCCATCTTGGCCTTTTACCCCTAAAACACCCCCAAATTACCAAAATGCCCCTCCATAGCTCAAAAATTGGCCTTTTACCCCTAAAACACCCCCTAATTACCAAAATACCCCTCTTAAAATACCCATCTTGGCCTTTTACCCCTAAAACACCCCTAAATTACCAAAATACCCCTCCATAATCAAAAATCCCAAAAATTCTAAAAATTCCCAAAAAATTCCAATAAATCCCAAATATTCCCAATTTCATTTCTCTTAACTACCACATGGCCCAATTTTTGTCGTTCTACCAGAGATATTCTGTTATTATGAGATGACCCTCAATGAGGCGGTCGCTAGTTGGACTGGCTCTTCTATTTCTGAGTATGCTGTGATGAAGACTGACGAGAATTTTCTACATATATCTTCATTGGCTATTTTTCTTTATCGACGATCACTACTGTTCCTTACTTCTTTTCAAATACTCTAGTTTCCTTAGACTTCTCGTAAGAATCCATATGTTTGATTTCCCCTTGAAGACTGCTGACTTTACTGAGTAGCTTCTCGAAGGATTTGATGGTGAGTCCCTTCAGCATGAAAGCTACCAGCCCATGAATGCTTTTGAGTAGAATATAAATCACGTGATGTTCCTGTAGCTAAGGTGCAAATTTTATGCTAAGGTTTCTCCACCTCCATATATAGTCCACTAAAGTCTCGTTGGGCTTTTTTTTTCCATCATGAGTTCTTCTATAGACACATGATGTTGCACTCCGGTGAATCTCTTCACAAATAATTTTTCCAACTCGACAAATGTTTTTACTGGTCCGTTGGGCAAATCGTCATGCCAATTGAAGGTGATTCCTGACAAGCTGTTGACGAACTATTGGAAGAGTAAAGCTTCGCTATTTCTTGTGTTGCCACAACTGGCTCGAAAGTGTGATATATGTTGTATGAGATTTCNCCTTTTACCCCTAAAACACCCCCAAATTACCAAAATACCCCTCTTGGACCCAAAATTCCAAAAATTCTAAAATATCCCAAAAAATCCCAATAAATCTAAATATTCTCAATTTTATTTCTCTCAACGACCACATGACCCAATTTGGCCAATTTGACCAACTTCAACCAAAATCCCGAAATTGCCCATTAAAGACTCAAATTTCACCAAATCCAAATCAAATGTCCATCAATTTGATCTCAATTGACCACAATTCCAATCCTAAACTCAAATTCACCTTTGATATGACCAAATGAAACCAAATTTAAGCTCAATTGGTCCATGATTTGAGCCCAATTTTGATTTGAGTCAAACCCAATTTTCACCCATATGACCTAATCTCACCAAATTGAACCCATAGCCTAGTTAATTGGCCTCAATTAATGTTGTAAAATCTTTATCTCTCACCAAATTGAACCCATAGCCTAGTCAATTGGCCTCAATTAATGTTTCAAAATCTTTATGACCTCACCAAATTGAACCCATAGCCTAGTCAATTGGCCTCAATTAATGTTGAAAAATCTTTATATAAATGCCTACACATCCAAATCATCCATCAATTGGCCTTGGTGAAGTCTCAAATCCATTTTATTTTGGCTTAAATCCAAAATTCCCAAATTTAGCCTCAAATTGGCTAAATCCCCAAATTTCACCCAATTAACTGCCTTTAACCTCCAAATTGGCATCTTATTCACGTTGAAAAACTCTTCATGAGGTCCCAATTGACCATTTAAAATAATCAATTTGGACTTATCCCAAGGCTTACCCAAGCTAGACCCAAGTCTAGCCCAACATGACCAAATTGATTAAAGTTCAAAATTCCCTTAAATTGACCCCCCAATTGGACTCAAAACCACTTCCATCCTTCACCAAAGTTGTTCCTCATGATCATATACACCAAATTCAATAATTATTTGGACCAATTGACATAGTTCATCTAGCCCAAACCAAAGTTTTGGTCATTTGCACCCACTTGGACCCATGCACTAAATGTGACCTAACCACCCTAAGGCCACCAAATTAACTCCACCACAGCCATTAGTTTGACTTAATGAGCAGTCCAAACACCATGAAATCACCTAAATCAATCAATTGACCAAAGTTCCCCAAATTAAGGGATCTTATTTCCAAAAAAGCACATGCTTAAGATATCTTTGCCAAATCAAAGCACATTTGCACTAAATTGCTCTGATTGATTCCTCTGGGTTTCCTGAGCTCCTAGCCACCTCCCCCTGGCTGGGCGGCCAGGCTAGTGGCAGGAAAAGTCCAAAATCGAGAGCCACTCCCATGGCACCTCACCCAAATCAAACATAGAGGCCAACTCATCTAAATCAAATTGAAGAGCTCCTCTGCCCTCCACCTAAGCACCACATGGCACGCAAACTTATGCCCTAAGAGCCACCCCATGGTCATTTTTATAAGAACTCACCTCCCACGGCCATGAGAGGTGTGCTAAAATTTTCTTAGAAACGTCTCTCCAAACTTCACACAGAGCTTCCCTAAGATCCCCTTAGTGCATGCCAACCATTTTCCCTCACCCATTCCCATTGTCGGAGCTCAATTTTGAGCTTGAAACTCTACCGGAAACCAGGACAGAGCCCAATACACTTCCACACTCCACCAAACTTCAATCACTTGTGCCCACACCTTCACAAGAGTGAAAGAAGACACCTCCACACTCCACCAAACTTCAATTACTTGTGTCCACACCTTCACAAGAGTGAAAGAAGATCCTCCACACTCCACCAAACTTTAATTGCTTGTGCCCACACCTTCACAAGAGTGAAAGAAGCTCACACCCCACCAAACTTCAATTGCTTGTGCCCACACCTTCACAAGAGTGAAAGAAGCCAGAGCCCTTTCAAATCCCCCTTCCACAGAGCCTCTACCATAGCTCTAGACCAACACCTGAAATCGAGCTTGGTCAAATTCATACCTAGACTTACAGAGCTTCTACCATAGCTCTAGACCAACACCTGAAATCGAGCTTGGTCGAATTCATACCTAGGCCTTAGACCAAGACGAGGGACTCAATCCCTAGCCTCCTTAGACCCCAATGAATGTGTAGAGCACCTCTGATTGAAGCCTCCCTTCTCAGAGCAAAGGTATAAAACTTCTCCTTCTCCCGGGCTTATTTTAATTCTCCATGTACTTAAGCTTAATTTCATGGATTCTTAACCGTATGGATGTGTTTGTCTCACTTAGACGAGTCCATAGGATCAAACTCAAAGTGATTTGGTTGAGTCTAGGCCAAGATCTTAAGGTTTTAGTGTGGATGGTCACGAGATCATTCTATCGGGGATGATGAGGGGGAGTCGTTTGATCAAGCATGTATCAAATGGACGAAGGAGATCGAGCCAGACAGCGCTTCGGGACATAAACCGCTGGCCGAGTCAGCAGCTACATGGATGGCAACATCCAACTAGAGCACAACGCATGCCTTCGGAGCTGCCTAGGATCTAGTCAACACGCGCTGTTTAAATAGATAAATAGGGTTTTTTCTATTTATTTAAATACCCTTAACTTAGAAAATTCATAACTTTGTGTAGAAAATCACAAAAATAAAATAAAAATATCCACTTTCTCAGTGAATGAAGGAGAACAATGTGAAACAAATTTCAAGTCCATTTGGTGCATATTTTATTTTTAAATAATTAAACACTATTTGGGATCATTTGATTCTCCATGCATGATGGCACATCACCTTGACTTGGAATTTTTGCATGTTGTAGCCTCTGTTTGGGGAAGTATTCTCTGATTTTTCGAAAGTCAGAGGAGCCTCCTATACAGAGACCCATATTTTTCAAGTTATTTTACATTATTTCTTTAAAATAATCATGGAAATTAGCATATTGGTTATAAAATCCTAAGAAAATTTTGGAAGGTCCACCATGACTACAGAAACCTTTGGAAATAATTTCATGGGTCATGACATTTAAAATGTCCTTAAATTTTACAAACACTAAATCACTAAGATAATTAATTCTGTAAAATTTAAACATCTAAATGACTTGATTTTTTATCTCCACTAAATTTTGGAAAATATAAACATTTAAATGACTTGATTTTTGATCTCCACTATAATTTATGATCCAGAGGAGAAATTTAAACATTTAAATGACTTGATTTTTTATCTCCACTGTGATTTATGATCTAGAGAACTTGAAAATAATTAATTTTGGAAAATATAAACATTTAAATGACTTGATTTTTAATCTCCACTGTGGTTTATGATCTAGAGAACTCATCCATAAAAGTTTCAAAATATTTTGAGTTCATTTAATAACTTAAATTGATTTTTAAAGATAAATTCCACTCAATTTCAAAATATTTTGAGTTCATTTGATAACTTAAGTTGATTTTTAAAAATAAATACCACTTTTGACACTTTAAAATATTTTGAGTTCATTTGACACCTTAAGTTGATTTTTAAAGATAAATACCACTTTTAACACTTGAATGATTTTGAGTTCATTTGACACCTTAAGTTGATTTTTAAAGATAAATACCACTTTTAACACTTAAATGATATTTTTAAAATTCAAAATATAACTCAAAAAATTATGAAACTTAGTTTTTTGAGTTCTCTGTAATTAGGGGTATTTTCTAAAAATAAAATGATATTTAAAATAAAAATCNAGGACAAATTTTTAAGGGATGCTTAGGCAACTCTTCATTACCTGTTATTATATCTTTAGAATTAAATGATTTTCAAGAGAAAAGACTATTAGAAACATTGACAAGATATAAGAAAGCTTTTGGTTGGACCTTAGCTGATATTAAGGGAATCAGTCCTTCAATTTGTATGCACAGGCTTCAGAGTTAAATGATTTGCAAGAGCAAAGACTTTTGGATACATTAAAAAGATAAAAGAAAGCATTAGATATTAAGGGAATCAGTCCTTCAATCTGTATGCACAGAATTATATTAGATGAACAATATAAGCCAAGCAAAGACTGTTATATACATTGAAAAGATATAAGAAAGCTTTTGGTTGGGCCTTAGCTAATGTAAGGGAATCAGTCCTTTGATCTGTATGCACAGAATTATATTAGATGAACAATATAAACCAAAAGTTGATCCACAAAGGAGATTATATCCTAGGATGAAAAGAGTAGTTAAGAGTGAAATATCGAAATGGTTAGACATTTGAATTATATATCCTATTTCAGATAGTGCGTGGGTAAGTCCAATTCGGTGTGTTCCTAAGAAAGGAGGAGTGACTATTGAAACAAAAGAAAGTAATGAATTAATACCTATCAGACAAGTTAATGGGTGGCGTATTTGTTTGATTATAGAAAATTAAACACTTCCACTGGAAAAGATCACTTCCCTTTACCCTTTTTAGATCAAATAGTAGATAGACTTGCTGGGCACAAATATTTTTTATTTTTTAGATGGATATACTGGTTACCATCAAATTCCTATTACTTATGAGGATTAAGAAATAACAACATTTATTAGTCCTTTTGGAACCTTTGTTTTTTGAAGAATGCTTTTCGGATTATATAATGCACCTGCAACATTCCAGAGATGTATGATGTCCATATTAGTAAGTTAATTGATGGTAATGCCTTTCGGATTATGTAATGCACCTGCAACATTCCAGAGATGTACGATGTCCATATTTAATAAGTTAATTGATGATTGATTGGAAGTATTTATGGATGATTTCTCTGTATTTGGAACATCATTTGATGCATGCTTAAATTACCTTGAAAAAGGTATTTGGAACATCATTTGAGCATGCTTAAATTATCTTGGATGATTTCTCTGTATTTGGAACATCATTTGACGCATACTTAAATTACCTTGAAAAAGTTTTAGTCCAAAGATGTATGATGTCTATATTTAGTAAGTTAATTGATGATGGATTAGAAGTGTTTATGGATTTCTGTATTTGGAACATCATTTGACGCATGCTTAATTTATCTTGAAAAAGTTTTAGAGTTATGTGTAATGCACCTGCAACATTCCATAGATGTATGATGCCCATATTTAGTAAGTTAATTGATGATGGATTAGAAGTATTTATGGATGATTTCTACCTGCAACATTCCAGAGATGTATGATGTCTATATTTAGTAAGTTAATTAATGATGGATTAGAAGTATTTATGGATGATTTCTCTAATATTTAGTAAGTTAATTGATGATGGATTGGAAGTCTTTATGGATGATTTCTCTATATTTGGAATGTTAATTGATGATGGATTGGAAGTATTAATGGATGATTTCTCTGTATTTGGAACATCATTTGACATGATGGATTGGAAGTATTTATGGATGATTTTTCTGTATTTTGAACATCATTTGACGCATGCTTAGAAAGTATTTTATGGATGATTTCTCTGTATTTGGAACATCATTTGACGCATGCTTAAATTATCTTAAGTATTTATGGATGATTTCTCTGTATTTGGAACATCATTTGAAGCATGCTTAAATTATCTTACGTATTTGGAACATCATTTGAGCATGCTTAAATTATCTTGGATGATTTCTCTATATTTGGAACATCATTTGACGCATGCTTAAATTATCTTGAAAAAGTTTTAGAGTTATGTGAAGAAACTAATTTGGTTCTGAATTGAGAGAAATGTAAATTTATGGTTGCAAAGTTTTGGAGTTATGCGAAAGAACTAATTTAGTTCTAAATTGGGAGAAATGTCATTTTATGGTTGCAGGAGGAATTGTGTTAGGGCATAAAATTTTGGAAAATGGTATGGAAGCAGACCCTGCAAAAATTTATTAGGGCATAAAATTTCAGGAAAATGGTATAGAGACCCTGCAAAAATTCAAGTTATATCTAAACTAACACCTCCTACTAATGTAAGAGAGGTTATGGACCCTGCAAAAATTCAAGTTATATATAAACTAACACCTCCTACTAATGTAAGAGAGGTTAGAAGTTTTCTTTGACATGTTGGTTCTTACAAGCATTTTATTAAAGATTTTTCCAAAATTACCAAACCCTTATTCCAACTTTTAGAAAAGGACAAGAAATTTGAATTTACTAAAAGCCGTTTAAATGCCTTGGAGTTATTAAAGGAAAAAATAATCACAGTCCCTATTATAGTTTCACCTAACTTGGAGAAACCAGTTGAACAGATGTGTGATGCTAATGATTATGCTATTTGAGCTGTCCTTGGACAAAGGTATGAAAAGATTTTTAAAGTTATATACTATGCTAGTAAAACTCTTAATGATGCACAAATTAATTATACTGTTACTGAAAAAGAGTTACTGACCATTGTGTATGCTTTAGATAAATTTAGATCTTATTTAATTGGAGCTAAATGTATTGTGCACACTGATCACTCTTCCATTAAATATATAATACAAAAGAAGGATGTCAAACTAAGGTTGATAGATGGATACTTTTGATGCATGAATTTGATCTTGTGGTTATTGATAGAAAGGGAACTGATAATCAAATTGTTGATCATTTGTCAAGATTAGAAAACCATGAATTATCTGGCACTGACAATGAAATTACAGATAGTTTCCCTAATGAACAACTTTATAATATTAATGAGTGGAAAATATCATGTTATGCTGATATTGTTAATTATAATGTAAGTGATATTTTGCCACCTATGCTGACACTGCAGCAACAAAGAAAATTCATTCATGATGCGAAAGCATTTTTTTGGGATGAGCCTTATTTTTATAAACAATGTAAGGATCTGATTATGAGAAGATGTGTACCTTATGAAGAAACTGAGCTGATCATTCAGAAATGTCATAATTCTGAATTTGGAGGACATTTTGGGATTGATAAAACTGCTTATAAAAATTTACAAGCTGGATTTTATTGGCCTACTATCTTTGGAGATGTTTATAGATACATAAAAACTTGTGATCGATGTCAAGGAGTAGGGAATATATCTAGAATAAATGAAATGCCTCCAAATTCCATGTTAGAAGTTGAGATCTTTGACGTTTGGGGACTAGATTTCATGGGACCATTTATTCCTTCAT